>OX453070.1:7249602-7849602 GCA_949699795.1 Spicauda simplicius | reverse complement strand
CATCGAGATTTGCATTTTATTGAACACTAGCGAGTCATGGCGACTTTGCCGGATTTCAGTGTATGAGAAGCGGATTTGGTAGCTTCCTTGGTATGAAGTTAATTAATACTGAGTTCCCGAAGTATAATCGTAGTAAGCTTTTCTTCACTCGTAGCTGAGCTACTGTAGTACTAGGATTTTCACCTATATCATGGGTGCCATTGACACATCCATCCATCCATCCATCCATCCATCAGCCTTTTGATGTCCACTGCTGAACATAGGCCTCCCCTAAATGGCGCCACTCCAACCGGTCCTGTGCCCTCTGAATCCAACGGTTTCCCGCTGTCTTCTTCAGGTCATCGGTCCATCTGGTAGGGGGGCGACCTGTACTCCTTTTGCCTAAACGTGGTCGCCACTCGAGGACCTTTCTTCCCCATCGGTTATCGGTCCTACGAGCGATGTGGCCGGCCCACTGCCACTTCAGCCTGCTAATTTTGAGAGCTATGTCTGTAAGCTTCGTTCGTCTACGGATTTCATCGTTGCGAATCATGTCTCGTAGCGAAATTCCGAGCATAACCCTCTCCATAGCACGCTGAGCGACCCTGAGCCTCCGAATGAGGCCTACAGTGAAG
Source organism: Spicauda simplicius (assembly GCA_949699795.1). NCBI lineage: Eukaryota > Metazoa > Arthropoda > Insecta > Lepidoptera > Hesperiidae > Spicauda > Spicauda simplicius. Next base: position 7,848,988 of record OX453070.1, on the reverse strand, counting down.
GACCACGTTTCGGTGCCGTAGGTCATCACTGGCAACACATATTGCTCGAATAATTTCGACTTCATTGACCATTGACACATACAAACACCCAAACCTATGACAAAAATGACAATTTATCATTTACATATCAGTCTGATTGGGTAGCGAATCCGCAAGCTTGAGACAAAATGTTCCCATCCCTTTTTTATTTTTATCTGATTGAAGTAGCAAACGAGCATACAGTCCACTTGATGGTAAGTGGCCACTACCGCCCATGGACATCTGTAATCAATCACAGATGCGTTGCTACTCTCGAGGTCTACGATGGTCGCCTCATATAAAAGTGCGGCGGCAACCACACCCTTCCATCAAAACGCAAGAAACACAATATATAATAATAATAGACTATTATTTTTTAAGCTTGAATAAGCAAACGTGCATGCAGTAATGCAGCAGCAGTAAGTGATTACCGCCGCCCGTGGGCATTTGTAGCCAACTCCATATGCAACAAATATTCATATTCATTCAGGTAGTAGAACCAGTGTTGTTCGCCCGGAGAAATACCCCCGCCACACCTATTTCTAGCGAGGACCAGTTTATGTGTTTCCATGGAATCTTAGTTCTCGTGAGTAGCGAAGCATCTGTTATTAACTTCAGATAGAACCCCGTGTTCTGTATAAAGTTGCTTACAGATGTCCATGGGTGGCAGTAACCACTTACCATCAGGTGGACTGCATGCTCGTTTGCTATTTCAATCTTATAAAAAAACTACTTGAAGCTTATTACTTCTCTGTTTGGATTATTAGTTAGGGTTAGGATAGTTATATGGGTAAACGTTACGTAAATTTAACAGCATAGTGAATTACTTCTATTAAATAAAATTGTTATGATGAAATTATTACGTGTTAGTGGTTTATAGATACCACGAAAATCCAACTCTACCGGGGTAAAGCGCTGAAGTTAAATTAATTTAATATACCAGATTATTCAAAACTAAATTCGACTGTGGGATAGCTGACACATAGTTTAATATTATTCCGCGTGTCTGAAATTGAATGATGTGCCTGTAGTTTAATTATTTATAGTCAAACTTTCTTTTCAATACACTTATTTGTAAGATACAAGCTATGATGAAACACAAAATTCCTAATAAATTTAATGTTAAATGCTAAATGGTTAGAAGCATCCATATAATTTTCAATCTATATAGTAAGATAAGAATTCTATGCGAGACATATTTAATAAGTGGAAATATGTTTACATAAATGTAAAAGTATATCGTAGCTTAAGTTGGCGTTCATTACCGCCACATCACTACGGATTTTAATTCAATTTTTTAATAGATAGAATAATTCAAGAGAAGGGTTTGTATGTATAACACATGCACATTATAGGGGAAGAACATGATAATTTTAGATTTTTGGCTTTTAGGTGGAACGAAGTTCGCCGGTTTAGCTAGTATATTTCTATCTTGTTTTTATTTTCTTATGGTTATTCAATTTGCCTAATTAATTATTAACAGCAGAGTAAAAAAATGCGGTGTACTGCTTTAAAGGCGAAGTAAGAGATACATTATTACCCGAGGCATTCCCAATTAGTCCTCAGCAATAGCAATGCTACAGTGGCCGACTTCGGGTAGGACTCTATAAAATTAGAAAATCTTCTTTATAAAAAAATGAATGTTTGTCTGTGTGTCCTCTATAGAATCGTAAACTATTCATTTGAACACGTGATGATCTTTAGCAAAGATGTTATTCATGAGCTCGCGAAGGTTTCTGGTGCATTTTTTTGTGTGATGGCGTACCTACCACCGCGCGCATTACGTTTTAAAATGAACAGATGTAGTAGTAACAATAACGCAGAGGTATCACGAAGAGTTTTACTAACTTCTAATAAAATAAAAGTGGCAAAAGATCGTAAAGTCTACCTGATGGTGGGTCATCACTGCCGCTCATGGTAAGCTGTATGCAATTTCATGTAGAACGGAGATTATATCCCAATTTAATTTAAGTTACAATCTTACGACAAAACCCGAAGATTGTCACATCATATAAAAATGGACCAATGAGTGACTCAATTATAAATTCACACGGGTTTTATCTATATGTCGGAGCGACACCGCATATTTTTGAAAAACACGTTGCCAAAAATAATTATTTTTGTTAGTTTAAAGATCGAAAATTGTTTGTTTATTAAATTATTAATATTTAGTTATTTTTAGAGATGTTAATTTAGTCTACCCTTAATAAATGTGTTATTGTTATTCGCAATTTTGTTTTAAAAGGCCGACCGCCTGCCGGTATAAAAAGATTCTTGTTCAACCGTCGAAGCGATCGGACCTCCTCAACTTTGAATAAGTCAAAGAAGAATAACTCCTGCGTTTCACTTGAAATCTTCAAGAATGGATAGTAATGAAGACTTTGACCTGACGTCACGCCCATTTCGTTATATACAAATAGATAAGCTCTTTGTTTGTCAGCATCAAATTGATACAAATATAGAAAGACTAATGATAAAGTGGCGTACCCACTTCAGGGAGTTTACTGTCAGCTAGGAGTGTCAAGAAAGGAATTATATTATCTCTTAAACAAAGTGAAAGCCGATTTGCTATGACGTAACATTCCAATTCCACTTCCAAGTATTTTCTGCCTTAACTACAGACAATAGCACTTACAAAATCTCCGAATAATACTCCAGTGAAGTTATTTATCATTGAGGATAACTTAAAAAACCATTTTCTTTTTGTATAATTTTGAGATAATAAAATGTTATAAGCTATTTATGACGTTTATATTTTCGTATATATTGTTGATGTTGCCATATAAGCGTAATTTTATATACTATAGTAACAATAAATTGAATTTTAAAAATATTTTGGAATGACTGTCGTGGCACGCAAGGAATCAAAACACGGGGTAGCGTGAAGCTTAGTTCTCTAAGAGACAATACTACTTCCAGTATTATGTCTCTCTGCGGGCTATAGGATTTTGCATGGAATTAAGAGCACAGTTGAAGTTGTCTTTTTTTTTTTGTTCTCGAGGGAGAAACCTTCAAAAGGTACCCGACGCCGTGGGAGCGACGCAGGGTTATGTGGGATTTTTACCGCACTAAAACCCCCCCGGTGGCCGTCCTCGGCGCTATAAAGAGGACTCCGGGTACTCGGTCCGACCGCAACCGGAATCCTCTGAGCGCGTTGCCCCATCGGGCTCCTCCCAGATGAGTGGCTGGGCCCACCGCTCCGTCTTGTCTTTACGACGGTATGCGACCACATATACCGCCGTCCTTCCCGGGATCGCCTGACCGAACGGTTCGAGCTCCCACTCTAGCCGCCTGCAACCCCGGAAGCCCCTTTTAGTCGCCTCTTACGACAGGCCGGGGATGCCGTAGCCCTATTTTGATCCCGGAACTACAGGGACGAGTTGAAGTTGTCGTAGGGACGTATTTTAATATCAGTAGTTTTTTTCCTGTGGCATCGCTCGCTTTGTTCATATCTACAAGGGTATTAAATATCCAATGTTTTAAGCAACCACCAAATCCTTAGCGGTACACTTAAATTTCTAACCACGTTGAAAGCGATACACATTGGCAGCGAATCCTTCAAACGTTATATTTATGACACAGACACGTAGAGATCCGTCACGTTTTTCATAAATGCGAGAGACGCAATAAAGACGCGGCAATTTCGCGCCGATGCGTCGTTAGGGCGCTGATACCCTCATCTGCTCTCACTCATCCGGGCACTTCGGGACGTGGCGGTTAGATTTAGGGCAGGCACACTTAGACTTCATGGTTACATTAGGGTTTAGGGTTGATGCGTAGGCGTAGGCGATACGGAAAAGTGGTAATAACGTTTATATTTTCCTGTGTATATTTATATTTTTGGTTTATATTTATGTCACTACACTATAGTGAACTAAATAAAACTTTATGTCATTATAGTTAACTAAATTTAAATGTAAATGATGAAATCACTATTCCTGTACTAGCTAAGCTAACATGTAACCAAGAGCACAGCCCAAACAATCTTAATGAGCTTCTTTTATTCATAGAAAACTATCCTGTAGTGCTAGATTGGTAGATTGCCGCTGCCGCCCATAGACATTCATAATTGATTCCAATAGGATTATTGCCTTTAATGAGATCGCTCACATATGCAATGTTTCGCCTGTGACTTAACAGGAAACATGTAAATGTCCGTTACTGAGATAAAAATATTATTATGATGGCATATTACGACATCATCCACATATGAGTCGAAATATCTCGTTTGAGTTCCTCTTGCTCTACCAATGCGATAAGGAATAAGCTATATAACCAGAACACAACATCGTTGCAACTTCTGTTACAAAGCATAAACAGCTGACACCTTGCTGTTTCTTTAAAAAGTAAAATAAACATGTAATCCGTGAGCTAGCCTAAATTAATGTCTAAAAGATTTAAACTTTTTTATTCAAGAATAATCACTTGTATTATCGATTTTGATAACTTATAATCAAGTAGCCCATTAACCGACATCCACCTTAATGACATTAAAAAACTTTTTTAACTTACATTTTTATGCTTGAAACTAATCAATCAAAAAGCCATAAAAGTCGAATTAGCTTCAGGTATAAATGGCGTTGAATTGAGTCGAACTCGAATCATAAGTAAGAAACTTACATGTAATAAAACTTAGTGCTATCACAAACATTATGCACGAGCCCGAGGTCGTCAAACCCGCAATCTACTATAACCACCTGAATCCGCCGACAAGATCCGCAAAGTTATTGAAACGTCGCCAAATCCACTTAGTTTTATGACGTGGAAAATGCGATATGGCGCTGCGCGATGAAGCTTCACCTTATTCCGGGTTGCTGGGGCAACGGCGTCCCGGAACGGTGTTGTGTTGAGTGTATTTTTGTTGTTTATATATTATTTTCATAGTGTTTTGGATGTGATCGAGATATTTAATGGGACATTAATGCGGTTTTCAAGGTAAAACGCGCATGGTTCAACCACGGCCTCACCTATTTCTAGAGTAAAGCTGTTCTTGCGTTTCGGTATAAGGGTGGCTTCTGACTCAATTTCATACGAGCATATTACCAAAGTCATCGGAGAAGCTATGATAGAACCCATATTCCTTTTATTTTCTTATTTGATTACCTATTCCTTATTAACGAATTTTTTTGTTAGTTTAATAATATAATTATATAATACTTATAAAATATCTATGACATGTTTTGCTCGATGCTCGATTTGCTGGCACGGTTAAAACATTTTAACGAACCTGTTGCTCTTCAGAAGAATATATCTCAAAAAATAACATATCCCGAATATATAAGGAACCTATCCTATCATATAACCATTTTTAACTCTTTAACCATTTGTCCGTTTACTGCAACGAAAAAACTAAACTGAAAGGTATTAATAATTGAAAATCATTTATCAAAAAAAGTATGAATATAAATTATAAAACAGGCTATTTATTATTGTAATATGTATATTCTACACTTGCTTAGTTGATTTGGGAAATAGCTGGAGCGAAATTTGTTATTCCATTAGATCTGATTCGATTAGAAGGTACGGATTAGCGGTCAACCCAATTATCCAAAGGTCTCAAGCCACTCACATGTGTTCATGGGTAAAATATGGGACTTGTAATTAGTTTAACTATTTAATATGCTTATTAAAGTATGATACTAACAGAAAGGTTGTAGAATATTTTGCGATTTGACACCGGAAGCCCCAACACACCTTTTTGTATGTAATAACAGTACTGTTAAGTGCATCGGTTTTCTGTTCTGAAACACACTTGTACTTCCAACCACGTTCCAACTTAATGAAGTTATTTGGAGTTTTTTTTTTTTTATTTCACTGAAGTAGCAAACGAGCATGCAGTCTACCTGACGGTAAGTGGTCACTGCCGCCCATGGACATCTATAATCAACTTCATGGGTTTTATCTGAAGTCAATCACAGATGTGTTGCTACTCCCGAGGACTAAGACGGTCGCCTCATATAAAAGTGTACCGGCAACCACACCCTTCCATCGAAACGCAAAAAATGCTTCACGCTAGAAATAAGTGTGGCGGTGGTACCTCCCCGGTCGAACTACACTGGTTCTACCACCTGTTAAATTTTATTTTATTTATTTATTTTATTTTATTTTATTTTATTAGGAAAACTTACAGCTTACTTACATAGTATAACAGTAAATTATATATACTCAATTACAGCTACTTACAAGTTTACACAAAGAAACTTAGAGAATATTGTTTTTCCAAAAAATAACAAGTCACAACAAATAATATGTTGCTTTAACAGTAACGCTAATAAAAAAAAATAAAAAAGTTGCAGATCTATGAGCAGCAGTGGCTATTTACCATCAGGTTGTCTATTTGTTCATTTGCAATAAAACGTTTCTATACCAGCATATTAAAATGGTTAGCCTTATCCGAATACGAATATACAAGGACACTTTCTATCGAATTCAAAATAAGAATTTCAACATTAATATCTACATATTACATTAGAATAAATCATACTGCACAATACACCAGCAAATTGGAAATAATGTTCTCTCCCACCATTGAATGGTCCCAACCAACAAATACTTATATTATAACCAAAGTCAATAAAGTTGATTTACAATCATATAATTTTGAGAAAACCATACGCACGTTTGCAGACTGAAAAATCCTCCCCCAAATACGTAGATTATTGAAAAACAACCGCATACCCATCTCCCCACCTTGTATGCAAATACGAGAAACATAAATTTACTCACGCTAACGGTGCCTCTAATCTTATAAAACTTGCGATGTATAATGTACCTTGGAAGGTATATTTCCTTGGGGAACAATCGAAATGTGCATTGCCATTTTTGTGGCCAAGAATTTGCTGTAACGTTTAAAGTAATGAAATTATTTTAAGTATATTTTAAGGTGCTAGAACCAGAGTAGTTTAGCAGGTGGTAGAACCAGTGTAGTTTGAACCGGGAAGTACCACCGCTACACCTATTTCTACCGTGAAGCTTTTCTTGCATTTCGATGGAGGGGTGTGGCTGCCGGCTCACTTTTATATGAGGCGACCATCTTAATCCTCGGAAGTGGCAACGCATCTGTGATTGACTTCGGATGGAACCCATGTTCTATTTGAAGTTGCTTACAGATTTCCGTAGGTGGCAGTGACTTACCACCAGGTGGACTGCATGCTTGTTTGGTACTTCAATCAGATAAAAAAGGTGTTTGTATGTACCTATATAGATAATAATTAACCACTCAACAAGATTTATTTTTTGATATTCCCAACCATAAGGGCTTTACGTATTATTGTCCGAATCCTCGGAAATGGCTGCACCTATTAAAATAATATTGTATATTTAAATGATGTTTTAACTTACAAATCGATCCGTAAGAGAAGTAAGATAGTTAAATATTATAAAATAATATGATTTTTAAAGCCACATTTAATGTATGGATATTCAGAATTACGTTAATACTGATGATTCCCAAAATAGTCAAAAGATATAATAATGTAATGGCAGAAAATTAATACAATAATGATAAAAGGTAAGATGATAATATAATTATGGCAAGTTTATAAACTTAGTTATGATAGTTACTTCTTCCTTCATCCATCAGCCCTTTGAGGTCTATTGCTGGACCACAAAGGGCCTGATAGTCCTCCAGTAAATGACGCCGCTCCAACCGGTCCTGTGCCTTCTGAATCCAACGGTTTCCCGCTGTCTTCTTCAGGTCATCGGTCCACCTGGTGGGGAAAGTCAGGAAAGTCCTCTAGTGGCGACCACGTCTAGGCAAAAGGAGCACAGGTCGCCCAAAGTTGGACCGATGATAGTTACTTAGCATTAGTAAATACTAAATATTATAATATTCAGTATTCACTAATCTATTATGTTTTCATTAACGTTCTGTTATGAAATTGTTGTGGAAAGGTCAGAGGTAGCTCTGGGCGGATTTATAAATAACCTTTGAAATTATTAAAATATTAAAACGGTATCTTCTCGGTATTAATAAAGGTACACAATAATATGACTATAGTATTGACAAAATTGGTTATAAAATGAAGCGAATTAATATATTTTTTAAAGATCAAAGTAGCAAACGAGCGTTCAGTCCACCTTGGTTACTGATGCCCTGAATTTAAGGTCTACCTGAAGTCAATCCCATATGCGTTGTTAATTCCGAGGATTAAAATGGTCGCCTCAAATGAAAGTGTGTTGATAATCACACTCTTCCATGGAAACGCAAGAATGGCTTAACGCAAGAGATAAGTGTGGCGGTGGTACCTTCCCGGTCAAACTACACTGATTCTACCACCTGTAAATAGTACCACAAAGTGTACATTTGGGTGTTCAGAATAAACGAATCCAGTGTAAACCCAACACGATAAAAAGGGCAGACTAAAATTACGGAGCATCAAGTTCACTGTTAGTGGAGCTGCACCTGCTCTCAGTGATGTATGATGTCATTAGTCACACGTAATCTGCTATGAGCACCACTGCCATAGTCGTGCCTTTTGTAATATATTTTGTACAGCTTACGCATGTTTCCTTACTCGAATTATACGTACTTTTTATGTGATACTAGCAGAAGCCACGGCTTCTTCCGTAAACCATTTTATGATTGTAAAGTATACTTTCCATATATCAAACCAAAAAGTTACAATTACTAAATAACATTGAGTTAGCATTAAAATTTGCGGGCTTCCGCACAACCTGTCCCACTACTTCTTATCCTCTTAAGGGGCGATTTTTAAAAATCCTTTCTTTGTGCTCACCTTCACTATAAAAGGAAACATAGTGCAATATTTCAATTCTTATCACAGTAATTTAGGCTGTGCGTTGATATATCAGAAGGTAAATCAATTTTCATTTATATATATGTATAGATAGAAATAACAAATTTGGCATGAAGTTCACTTGGCGTAAATTAGGTATGTACCTCAAGTACCTCGTTTGTGTAGGTTGACCACGACAACCAAGTCGGAATGCCAATTTGGCAAAGGGAGATCGCCCGCCAGGTTAGTTGATCATGCCTTGGGAGCGGCCGTGCATTAATAATCTGAATTCGGAGCTTGTATATATGCGGAGTATTGAGAAAGCTTCGATAGCGTGATTCAGAAATACTAGTGGCGCCATCTCTTGTTGAGTTGTGATAAATCACTACAGCGCCATATCTTGATGATTTGCGGGAGGTCGCCACACCTCGAATAAACACGTCTCTTTCAAACCAAAACATAACTAGGCTTATTTTACCATAATTAATCAAAAATAGGCATGGCGGTGGTACTACCGAAGTTGTACCACAAAAAGTTGTACCACTTTTACTAAAGCTAATGAATAAATTTAGTAATAATCAACTGCAATCTGGACATCTACTATATTTATTAAAAGGTAATAACAGTTGCGTATCTATCATATAATATTAGCACAATCGATTTATTAAATGTGCATCATTTTTAACCGACTTCCCAAAGGAAAGAGGTTATCTATTCGTCACGTATATATATATATATATATATATATATATATATATATATATATTTTTTTTTTTTTTTTTTTTTATGTATGTTCGGGCGAAATGGCTAGAAATCGTCGACCTACCGACACGATTCATACGACATTGTATGCGGCTAGTTTCACAGGCAGTCCCATATTGAGGAAAATGAAAACCTTCCGGCGGTTTTCCCGGAAAATTGGAAAATGTCGGTTTCTTAAAATCTTGAATAACTTGGGTAATTCTAAACCGATTTCCATTTCCTTTCTTTCATTTGATAGGAAATTTTGTCACGCAACTTTTTCTCTTGGACATGGGTATGCTGTGATGCTTAACTCTTTGAGTTATTGGGTGGAAACCACCACCACTCCTCAAGTTTTTTAGATAATTTGAGATAACTCGGCTTCTGCCGAATCGATTCTTATGAAACTTGGAATATGTATTATATATCTATGCTTATATAGGTTGACAAAAAATTTGACCTTCAACTCTTCGATCTTGATGATGCAGGGTTACAGCTATCCTAAACTATAACATTAGCTATTTGGTGCTTACATATATGTAACAAGACTACTAAGCAAAGACATATGATGAAAAATTTGACCTTCAACTCCTCAATCCTGATGATGCAGGGGTGCCTCAAGCCTAAACCATAGGGGTTGACCATTTGGTGCTTATGGATGTGTAATAACAATACTAAGCATAGACATATGACAAAAAAATTGACCTTCAACTCCTCAACCCTGATGATGCAGGGTGCTGTAAGCCCAAGCTGTAGGTGATGGCCATTTGGTGCTTACAGATATATAATAAGATAGCAAGGCAAATATGTACGATGACAAATTTGACCTTCAACTCCTCAACCCTGATGATGCAGGGGTACTGCAGGCTTAAACCATAAACGTTAGACATTTGTTGCTCACGGATTTGTAATAACATTGCTAAGCAAAGGTATACGACGAAAAATTGGACCTTCAACTCCTCAATCCTGATGATGCAGGGGTATTGAATGCCTAAGCCATAAAACTTAGCTATTTCATCCTTACGCGTTCAAAATGATATTTAAAAAATGTAAGGTAGAACATTAGAAAAATGGTTGTATACGGTGGAAAATTGGACCTTCAACTCCTCAATCCTTATGATGCTGGGGTGCTTCAAGCTTGAACTATAGGCGTTAGCTACATGATCGCTACGTATATCTGATAAGATTACTAAGCAAAGATAAAAGATGAAAAATTTGACCTTCAACTCCTCAACTCTGATGATGCAGGGGTACTTCAAGCTTAAACCATAGGTATTGGCCATTTGATACTTATGGGTATGTAATATATTTACAAAGTAAAGACGTATAATATTAAAATCGACCTTCAACTCCTCAACCCTCATGATGCAGGGTACTGCAAGCCCAACCCATAGAAGTTGGCCATCTGTTACTTACGTGTATGTAATGAGATTACTACGAAAAGATATGGCATGAAAAATTTGACCTTCAACTCCTCAACCCTGATAATGCTGGGGTCCTTCAAGCTTAAACCATAGGCGTTGGCCATATGGTGCTTACGTATATGTAATGAGATTACTAGGCAAAGATATAACATGATAGTTTTGACCTTCAACTCTTCAGCCTTGATGATGCACGGGTACTTCAGGCTTAAAGCATAGGCGTTGGCCATTTGATACTAATGGAATTGTAATATATTAACAAAGCAAAGACGTATGATAAGAAAATTGACCTTTAACTCCTCGACCCTTATGATGCAGGGTACTGTAAGCCCAAGCCATAGAAGTTGGCTATTTAGTGTTTAAGGATTTATTGAAGAAATGCTAAGAAGAGATGACTTATGAAAACCGTTATCTTTAACTGGGCTTTTATTCAGTGGTACTGCCTATCTAACCGACAGGTGATAGTAATATGGCCCTTATGAATATATTAGGAGTTCCATAAACAGAGGCAACGATTAATAAAGTTACCTTCACCTCTTTAACCCTAATAATATAGGTATACAGCCTGCCTAAAGTATGTGTGTTTGGTAATTATTGTTCGCAATACAAACAATGAGTTCCGGAAAGGACATAATTATGATCACAAATTCCACTTTGAATACAATTACCTGGACGATGCAGGAGTACTGCCAACCTTTTTACATAGGATGGGTTAGGTTAGGTTGGAACTTAAAAGAAAATATAGAAACTAAGCGAGCAGGGCGCGGCAGCGCCCTGCGAGCGGTTGCGCTCAGTTCACATGCACTGTGACAGTAATGTAAGATATCGCTTAGGCTTTTGTTTGACTTGTCATTTAAGGTTGATTTTAAATTACCGTTTCCATTTATGTATGCACTATGCAGTCTTATGGATACTATGTATTACACGGTCTCGTATAACTGATCGAAGTGTCTAGTCGTCCCGTAATCGGATGAATAAAATAAATTAATCGTCCGCTAAACGGTAAATTCGTAATAAAAATGGTCTGTATATTAAACATACTTATTATCCTCGTAATAAAAAACGTATTGAAACTGGTGAGTTAAATCATATTACTGAGATTAATCCATGAGTCCACCAATTCGCACTTGGCCAGCGCGGTGGACTGTGGCCTAAACTCTCTCATTCTGAGAGAAGACCCGTGCCCAGCAGTGGGACAATAATGGGTTGACGAGAGACTGAGATTAATAAATTGTGTAAAGCTATGGGTACACCTGATGTAGTGAATAACGACCATGCTGCCCGAACTTAAATTGGTTTTGATGGTATTGGTTTTCCAACTAAGGATAGGTAGTCAAAATTATTTTTATCAGTATCAGTTGAATTATACTCTTAGTTATAAGGTTTATATTACTTATTCTACTTTAAATATTGATAATTATAGGTCTATTCTTTAAATAAATGTTTACTCAGAAAAAGTTGTTTTATTCGGTTAGGTTAGGTTCGAACAGATTTTTCTAATTCAGAATCTAAGGGAGGGGGCGCGGTAGCGCCCCCGACCGGTTGTGTCAAAGAAGTCTATTTTTAGATGATGACGTCAGCACATAATTTTATTCATCCGAAAATCGAACGAATAATTAATTTTATTCATCCGGTTAGCGGACGACTAGCAACAGCCATAACTGATTTTATCGTGACTGAAAAGCGTGAAAAAAAAATTTTTAAACAAAAAATACAACCGACTTCCATGCCACATAAAAGTAAAAAATAATTTAAATACATGTTGGTTTAGAGCAAACACAGTACTTAGTACATAGTTCCGAAGTCGGCGCTCACCATATTTTGCTGGATCATGACGAAACTACATGTATCTTATATGAGCGCCGACTTCGGGACTACGTACTAAGTACTGTGTTTGCTCTAAACCAACATGTATTTAAATTATTTTTTACTTTTATGTGGCATGGAAGTCGGTTGTATTTTTTGTTTAAAATTTTTTTTTTATATTTACGAGAATGTTTATAAATGTACGTACGTATGAACATATGACTACGTATCCACAGTAAACCGACAAAATCAAGCAATAACAAATTAGTCGCATGTTATTGCAAAACAACGGTGCATTAATAATCATGCATTATCTCTGTGTAGACTGTACAAATAATTATCTTTGCATACATTGGACAATAGAATTAATTCTCGTTAGACTAATGAATTATTATATAGTTCAGTTATCATTAATTTATTTTGAAAGGCGTTGGAATTATTATGGTTTAATGAGAAATGAATCACTGTCACATACTGAAACATCAAAGGCGACTATCTATGGTGTCCATATCTATGAAGCGGGTTACATGATTCCTTGTAGTTTTAATAATGTTATTTATATATAATTAATATTATCAATATTAAAATTATAATATGATATATATAATATTAATTATATAGACGACCGGCGTGGTGGAGCGGTTAACATACCGGTCTGAAGCGCCATAGGACCCGGGTTCGATTATCGAGGTATCTGAATGATGAGTTTAGATTCAAGTTCTGTCCATGGTACCCACGACACAGGAGAAAATCCTAGTGTGGGGCTATCAGTGTAAAAAGCGTGTGCGTGTGTATTTAAAAAAATACTTACTTACTTACTTTATCATTACAATAATTTTAAAATTATAGAGGTTTGTTTGTGCATAAGGTAGTTTAGTCCAACCCTTTTATGTCACTAAAAGGAACTGTCTATTAAGATTAAAGGAAAGATCCTAACAATGTCAAATGGACATGAGTAATTTACTGCTGGAGGGGATGCACCTGCTCTCAGCGTGATGTATGACATCGTTTGTTATACTTAATACAACACTACTGCCCTACCGCCCTACTTGGTTTGCGAGTCATCGTTGAATGACAGTAGCTACTGTTTTTTATCTAGATGAAATGAATCGCAATTTTTTGTATTTTGTTTTTCGGTGAGAATAGTTATTCTGTACATCGGTTTGATGGTGTATGATAGGACTGTCATAAAAATCCCAAATCTTCTTGGCTGGTTATTTATTTTCGCTAACACTTTTTGATGTGACGAGAGAAAAAGCAATGATATTCCTGATACATCATTTGTGAAGAATGAAGAACATCACTAACAGCTGTCAAGAAATTTGTTAGGAATTTTAGACTGAGTTAAATAGTTTATTTCTATCTAACATTCTATTTAAGGATAATAAAATCCAGGACTTACAAACTAAGTATATTAGAAGCAGTATAGAAGAAGATAGAGACAATGATAGACATAGGTCGTAGCCTAACGCGCTGGCCAGATGCGAATTGAGACACTTCACATGCTTTCAAGAGCTTCTTTTAGGGAAGGGTCAGGTGTGTTTTCTCGCGATATTTTGAATCACAGTAAGGCAGTAGCAATGAATTTCGTACTGAGACCCACAATCGGAAGGCAGAATTTCAGTCATTAGGTTCTTACTGTTATTATGTAAGTAGTAGTAATACAAGTTATATGTATGGATATAGCTACCATACTACAATAAAACAATCGGAATGAATACTTTAAAAACATATATATCTATTTAATGACACACCAACAGCATTACAAACAACACATTACAATAATGTTACTTAGGAATAAAGATAGTATGCACGCCAATTACAGGTGCGTATAACATTCTCTTTAATAGACATGTTGAGTTAATAATATTGACAACTAAAAGAAAGACATAGTATGTTACGTAACCCTAACGCTGATGCCCAGCCCTAGGGTATCACGATCCAGCCAGCAACGTGAGGAGCTGACGCAGCACCTCGAACGTTCCCACATATCGTGAGAATCCACGGCATTCCGAGCTCTAACATCCTCGGTCTCACCCCTTTAGTTTTAAGTTAAAATGTAGTTATTGTTTTTAGTCTAAATTAAATGTTAAGTATGGTTTTGCGTTTCTCTGCGACCTCCGGCCGCCACCAACATAACTAGTACGAGTTAGATATTGGGTTGATAGAGAATACAAACAACGCTATCGTTTTTTGTGTCCAATGCGATGGTGTTGCCGCTAGAAACACGGATAAGAATATATCTCCACTCAAGTGTAGCAATATATGTGATCTGTGATCTAGCTTTAGATAGGACCTTTAAGTTGATAAATCGATTGAATTGAATAATCATTGACCTTTCCTTATCGAAATATCTCTGAGACCCTCAACCCAAACATACGAACAAGCCGATAAACGCTATGAATCAATAAACAAGCCCCAAAATAAAGTTTTGGGTAGACAGAGGTACGTCGTAAATTTGCAATGAAAGGGAAATCGGAGCTTAAGTAAAATGGGTCCTAATTTGCGACGGGCTTTGAAACATTGGGTACATTCAGCTAAATCCATTCGTGGATGGTGTGCATTCGTAATGCGCCATCTCACTAACAAAGAAAATTACTCGAATGTTTCGAAACTGTATGGACCGGAGTGCAATATGCTTTCGGTGTTTAAGCAATTGCTTTCATGTTGTGTCCATAATCGCATGTATTCTTAATTCCTTTATATTAAAACGTCCGAATGACTTTACTATACCTTTTTTTATAAAATTAAAGTAGCAAACGACCATGCAGTCTATTAAATGTTATCATTCTAGGTTTTAAAATTGTACATTTATATGTATACTTTGTCACCTATAACCAAATCTCGGTAGAATCGCGATTTTACTTGTAGTCAAATACAGATGTATTGCCACTTGACAACTAAGGAAGCCGATACCTATTCATAGATCCATCTGCATTACCACTATTTTAACAAAATAGTGTTAATGTTGATGCCATAACTGCTTTAGGTTACAAATAGATATGATGGTAGTACATCCCCGGTCTAACCAAAGGCAATACCAGTAGGTATTGCCTTTCATATTCCACGCCTTGTCTAACTTGATCTAGCTGGGTACAAATACACCTGTGACCAACATCGAAATATGATTCCAGTCAAACTTGGAATTAAAAAATATATTAATAAATGGCAGGCCCCAATTACAATCAAATAATCTCATGGTAGTTTATTAATTTAATTTAAAAAATATATGAATAACGTAATAATGAAACCGTAAACATTACTTCCCTACTTCAATCATAATTATAGTACTTCATTACGCTTAAAAAGCTTCCAAATTCATCACTGTCATTTATATTCAAGAGGACTTCACAGTTCAAATAAAATGTTAATGATGACACTCCAACGCTTTGATCTGTAATCAACACAAAAAGCATCATTTTGACCCAAATTGTTCCTGGTTATTCAATTTGCCGCTTGGGCCAATGTTTTTGTGGCAAAGCTGATGTGATTTCCGGGACATTAGGGGACGGTATTGAGTAGTGGCAAAAAATATGTCGATTCCTATTCAAGACAAGAATAACCTAAATATTTTCGTTTGGCAATAAGCGGATACCAATATTACACAAACAGGGAGTCGTTTCTACAAACATTGATGGAAATAACACAAAGTATGCCCAATTCGAACAAACATTTAGATAAATACGAGTTGTTTGCTCGTTAGATATTTTCATAACCTATTAAAGTTGAATGTGAGAGCTAGTTTATATGTATTTAATACTAACATATTTTGAATGGTTTAAAAGTAGCAAAGACTTATAAAATAATTACTTTTAAAGGTTAGCAAGTACCAAAGAAGCATGCAGCCTGCCGTTGGCACGCGGCCATAGGGAAATTGTTAATAATTTCATACAGAACAGTAATTATATATCTGAATACCATCACTGCATTACTACTCGTGAGGATTAAGAAGGTCGTCGCCATTTTTTAAACGAGCAGACAACCACATCTTTCACCGAAACGTAAGAACTGATTTGCACTATAATAGGTTTCTTCAACCCTTCTACAAACAATCAAGCATACCTTGCCAGTGTTGCAGCCAATCAGGTAGTTCTAATGGCATAATTTTCTAATATATATTACTGCACATCTTTAAGCAAAGGCAATTTAAAAAATCAGTAATTATTGATAGAGATACAATTAATAAGCTTAATATATATATTGTTTCTTAACTTCTAAGCAAGATTCTCATATGATCTCACAAAAATGTAGGACCATTCTTCTGAGATCACTTATGAATACTTTTTCGTATTTTTTCAAACATCAAGGCACGTACCCTATAAATACTTTGTAACTTATTAAAATCAACGACGGGAGAAGTGAAAAATTCGTGCAAAATAAACAGAACGGATGTCACGCTCTCCCTTGTTTACATTTGGTATTGAACTTAAGAAAGTAATCTCGCAAGCAGACATGCCCCTTATTGACAAAACGTGTCTTTTGCTTCGGAAATATTAAAAATATCCTCAAGACTCCCTCTGAGCAAACTGTAAAGGATTCAAGTCGAAGTACATAAAAGGCTCAAGTATTAACAGGTAAAATTGTTATCGTGCGAAGAATGTTATTTTAACGTTTTTTGACATTTACAGTATATTCCACATTCACCAATATACTGTAATCTGGGTTATTTTATTATTTTACTCGTTAAAAATACCAAAATATGAAAATTGAGGCCGACCCAATCAATATTAGTAGTATTGAATCCATACAATTTGCTCGAGTTGCTTTATAGAAAAGTACTTTCTACGCTCATTATACTGCTGTTGTATGTAGCATGTTAAAAATTATCATATGTCTGTTATATCCACAATAACAGTAACATCGCAAATATTTCATACAAACATTGATAAACTCAACGTGTTTGATCGAGTAACTCGTAGCGACGTAGCATTTTCGTAGCACCCATCTAATTGCATATCAAAGGGTATCTACGGAACTTTTATAACATCGATATAGTCGTTTATACTGGAAGGTGAAAAGCTACAAAAAGCGTAGCGCTCTCGTAGCTCATAGCTGATTCTAACGTGCAAAATTCGTATAGAGCGTGTTCCAGTGAACGCCTTGCGTCTGCAGTTTTGTGAAGAGCAATTTTATAGTCATGCTCAGTCTTGTTCAAAATTCTAATACACGAAACGCAGCATCGTACATTTCCTTCGAAAGGATTTGGATTTACTACTCATAGTATAGAACAGTCTGCTAATAGAACTCAGTAAATTTATCTATATATGTATATAAAAGGAAATATTGATTTAACTATTGACATATCAACGCACAGCCGAAGCTACTGTACCTAGGAACTTGGGTAAATTGAAATTGGGTACACGGGTTCCTTTCGTGATGTAAGTGAGCTCTAAGAAAGGATTTTTGCAAATTCACACCCTTAGAGGGTGAAAAATGGGGTCAAAGTTTGTATGAGACAACGTGCTTACTCGGTCCAATGTACTTCAAATTTCGTATAAACATGCTTTAACTGAATTGGTTGAATACGTGTTTCATATTTTATTGAAATTCATCGCCTAACTGGGTACTAAATTATTTTGGGATTTTTGCATTGATACTCCTTAGCGTTTTTGAATATAATTCCATTTCTTCTTTGACACATGTTTGAAAACTAAATAATTACTAAATAATAACTAAATAAAGACGTAATTACTGACATAATCGCACAGTCCAACTACTATAAAAAAATCAGATGGCAGGTTTGTATGAAAGACGGCTAATTCTAATGCTAACTTATAAAACTTAGTATGTGTCTTTTGAGTTTTGATATAATGAATAATCTTTTTCACTGTCTGTCTCTTGACAAAACGGTAGAGGGACGGCCAACAGTTGATCTTAAAAGTCTAATGGACGGATTATGGTTCGCGCGAACGAAATCGCGGGGGTATACCAGTATGTAATAGTATGCTACAACAAAAATAAATTCAACATTTTATTTTTTTCGTAAAATAATTACGCTAACTAATACCGACTTTGTTCAGGTATTCGTGCAATTATCTATCATCATAAAGATACTTGCACGAATACCTGTATCCCATGGCCTCCATAAAATTTTAGGCTGTAGTAAGTAGGCAGTTGTTTATTATATTATGTTACCCACTTCTATATAATATGTAAATTGCACACGAGCATGCAGACCACCTTAACAAGTGGCCACTACCGCCAAGGGACATTTATAGTCACAGATTTAGAACCTGTTCTAACCAGACCTGGTCAGAATACACTGAGTATTGGAGTATACTCCACTTCACTTTATTTGTGGGCACCTGTACTCCGCAAAGAGATATTAAAGAGATAAAAACAATCTCACAGCCTACAAATATGTCTTATTAAACATGGGGATAATTTTACCCCAAAGTCCAATATTATTGTCATAGCAATATTACTAACGAGCAATATGATAACAACGTGCCGAACAGAATTAGATTACTCACAAATAATATGATCTCATTAAGTCAATGAACGGTATCAAGGAGTCCTCATGCGTAACTGCGTCGCCGTCGCGACGCCAAATACGACGTGTGTTGTATTTCTTGTCATAATGATTCCATACTAATGTGTTATGATTGCCATGAGAATGTCTTCTAGGTTTTAAATTTTTTTAATTTAAAATTAGATTTTGAATGAACTTTTAAAGCTAGGGTTTATGGTCTTCTTATGATTTTGTTATAAAAATGAAATGTTATTGTATAATTGATGTTTTATTGTGAAAATACATTTTGTACTTTTCTTTCCAAACTTTGATCCTCCAATTATGAAGTTATAAGTGTAGTAAAAGATATTTACAGGTGTACAATATATAAAATTTAATTAAATTAAGGTGGTAGAACCAGTGTAGCTCGATCGGAGAAGTACCACCGCCCCACTTATTTCTAGCGTGAAGCATTTTTTGCGTTTCGATGGAAAGGTGTGGTTGCCGGCACACTTTTATATGAGGCAACCATCATAGTCCTCGGGAATAGCATGTTCTATTTGAAGTTGCTTACAGATGTCCATGGGCGGCATTGTACACTTGCCATCAGGTGGACTGAATGCTCGTTTGCTACTTCAATCAGATAAAAAATATATGCAGATTTAGGCACAAATGATAAAAGATTCCTGAGTTGTCATATAAATCGTGGTGTATAGATTATTGAAATCTGATTGAATTTATTACTGTAACTGTGTAAATTTATGACATTCATTAATTTTACATTGTTATGATTTGACCTATATGCATACCCTTTAATTAAAGTGATTGTTCTGCGTATCTGTTTGACACATATATTTCCAAAATAACCATCATCACGTAATAACGCTTTCACACTTTCTACACTCATAGCCCCACACTAGGATTTTTTCCTGTGTCGTGGGTGCCTTGGACACACACAAGACGAATATACAAACACCCAGACCCGGAATATGAATCTAAACTCATCATTCAGATACCTGTCTGGCCGGGAATCGAACCCGGGACCCATTACGCGTCAGACCGGTATGGTAACCGCTCCGCCACGCGGGTCGTCATAATCAGATGAACTATGTACAGATCTTTCACCAGACTTACGATTTTACGTTAAAACACAGAAGCCTAGACACCTTTGTACATCTTATTAATATTATAAATTACAAAGGTTATGAGGATTCATATGTGTTTGTCTCTTGCACGCAAAAACTACTGATAACATTGTCCTGGAATTTGGCTCACAGATAGTTTATGAACTAGATTAACTCATAACCTTTTTTAACAATATCAACATGGCAAGTACATTGACCTTCTTTGTAAAATTTCATAAATGTAATGTAATGTTTTTTATTAAATTTTCCCGTAATATTTATAATGATCGTATTAGGTCTGTGTAAGTCCATACACTTTAAGGAATTTTAGTTTGTGTCACTCAACAATTGGCTTCCAATAAAAATTGCAGTTTTCAAGATAACACGTTCTTGTAAAGAGGCGACATGGGATACTCAAATGGTCAACATGATTTAATCGTTAGCCGCGGAAATAAACTAGTATACATTTTTTTTTAGGTTTTTTTTTTACAACAATTAGTCTTAATATTCCTTTTTTTATTTTATATATAATTTATTTATAGTTCAATTTAATATATATTTTCCTAGTGCTACTTTATTATCTTACGGTAGTGCTTTTATTTCCTCGATTTACCACTTCTAGGGCTTTTTTAAAAAAATCCAAAAAGTAAGGTCTGCGAACGTCGTCTTCCAAAAACTTTGAATATGTTGCAGTTGCAATGGGCTCACCAAGGATTCCTTCTAAGTCTATTCTTTTAGCACCAAATCGAGGGCAGTCATTTAAGATATGTGGGATATTCTCCACAGTGATCCCATCGCATACACAGGCCGGGCTGTCCTTTATTTTAAATCTGAACAGGTATTCGCCGATTCCACCATGTCCTATAAATAACTGCGAAAGTAGATTTGTTATATTTAGTGATCCTAGGATTTTGTAGGATCGGCGAATATCCGGGAAGAACATTTTGGTGAGTTTGCCCGTACACTAGTATACATATTAAAAAGATACATAATAATAAATAAAGGCATAGTTACAGTTACGTCAACAAAACAAGTTCGTTAAGGTCGACACCCGGCTGCCCAGTTAAGTGCAGCGCCGTCGCGGCGCCGGCATCCTGCAGCGTCTTTGTTAGTGCTGTCTTTCTTGTCCTCGGAAATTAATACTTACGCTGAACTTACTGGATTTTAAAACCCACGTAAATTATAAAATAAAATTCCGACAGTAGAGAAATAACAGATTTTTTAGAATTACATTACATTAGATTACAGACACACGGAATTATCATTTTGATTAAATTTAAGGATATTTATGTGGGTAAATGATAGCTATGTAAAATTAATTAATGTAATAAATTTACACAGCTACAGAAATAAATTCAATCATTATGAATAATTTATAAATCAGAATTTATTTGACGACTTAAAACATTTTATTATTTGTGACCAACTCTGCATATTCTTTGTATTTTTACAACCTCTTATTATTGAATCGCTTGCATATCTTATAAATAATATTTATTACATTTTTTTTATCGAAATAGCAAACGAGCATGCAGTCTACCTGATAGCAATAACCACTCACTACTGCTGCCTATAGACATCTGTAAACAACTTCAAATAGATCTTGGATTCTATGTGAAGTCAATCACAGATGCGTTGCTGTTCCCGAGAACTATGATGGTCGCCTCATGCCGGCAATCACAAGTCTAGTGTATATGACGTTACTACGAAATGTGAATGAAACACAGCACTAAACCTGTATGGCAAAGCGCGAATAATATAGAAACTACAAATAAATTAACATATTTGCCAGTAGTAATAAACGCTTCAATACTGGTTTGAATGGTGTGATCCGAGAAACCTACTAATATATGAGGCATTCGAACTTAGTACTCAGAAATAGCAATGCATCTGTGGCCTATGTGAGATACATAGACCACAGATTCCTAAATGGGCAAATAACAGTTGTTTTTGCGCAACAGCAGTTGCTATTAAATGGACTCTTTGTTTATTGACTACTTCTATATTAAGAAAAATCCGAATTATAATATCTTGGCCTTATAATAGAAGTGTTATTCGCTAATGTAGTCTGTTTTGAATGGTGATATATTTATCCAAGGCATTCCAAGTTAGTTTTTAGGCGTAGAAACATTTCTGTGGCTTTTTTTATCTGATTGAAGTAGCAAACAAGCATGCAGGCCACCTAATGGTATGTGGTCACTGCCGCCCATGGACATCTGTAAGCAACTTCATGTAGAACATAGGTTCTATCTGAAGTCAATAACAGATGTGTTGCTATTCCCGAGGACTATGATTGTCGCTTCATATAAAACTGTGCCGGCACCCACATCCTTCCAACGAAACGAAAAAAATGCATCACACTAGAAATAGGTGTGGCGGTGGTAGGTACTTCGCCGGTGGAACTATACCGGTGCTACCTGTAAAATCTAAGGAAACACAATATCTGGGTGGAAATGACCACTTACCATCAGGTGGACTGCATGCTAATTTGCTGTTTCTTTATAGTATAAAAAACGTACAAATCCTGAGCCTATTTTTGTTAGTATACTAGTCTCATACGTGTATATATAGTATGGAAGTGAGTTTGTTTGTTCATTACCCCCTTGTGAGGCCGTCCCCCTGCCGTGCCCTAATTAATAGAGACCATTTTCCTTATTGCCCCTAAGTGAATATCAAACTTGGAAGAACCGTCCAAGAATTGTTAGTGTAAGTAAATTACAAAGTTTTAAATTACAGGTTTTCATGGGTCGATTGTGATGACACCCTTGGCATATTTCTTTCTATATTCTTATTTTTAGACATGTTTTCCAAAGAATATCTATGAGGCGTATTATGATCTTCTGTACAACAAAATTTGCTTATTAATATTTTCATTAAATTCGTAAGGTGCACCGTCTATTGGCTACTATCGCTTAGTCAGCTGATAGATTTAGCGATTATGCTACAGCTAATGGCGCGCTAAAAGTGTTGTTAAACTATACGGTAATATTTAGTAACTTATACAAGCAGTCTCGTCGCTGACATATTCTCAACTAAATTTTGGAGGTAATCAAATATAACAACACTGTCGCTTAAGAAACAAATTGACAGCTTAAGTGAAATTTTTTTAGCTTTAGAAACTGTCGCTTAAGCTGCAGTAGCCAAAGGACGATCAACATTTCATAGTACCTTGTAATCTTATACCTTCAAATATAAAATATTCCTCACTTCACCACGTGAGTTTGATGTGTGTCAAAAGATATTTATATCATTTTAGTCTAATTCCATTTTCGTAGCATTTCACTATTACTTTAATCGAATCGTAAACACAAAGAGTCATAAGGTACTCAAACGATCACAATAAAATTATTATTCTCACAATAGGACTTACTAGGTGACTACTAGGTGAAATATTAGGTGGTGTCGGGTTAAACTCAAAACTATTATTTTATATACTTATTTATTTAATTATTTATTTCAAACAATAATATACTCAGATGACTTTTAATATACTCAGGCAAAAATATATAACAATCCTTTACGATACTATCGAAACAAGTTTGTTTATTTCTCAGCCTGGCCGCTGTGTCCGTTCGTCTAAATTCTATTCCGTAAACTACACAAACATCTAGTATTTGGCGTCGGCGACTTATTTTTCATACAAATAGTAGTTTTTAAGTTGTATTTCGTCCTAACTTCGTCGTAGAAGTGGAATAAATCACAGAACTGTGGACGTTTTACAAATTGATAGAACATTTTTCCAAGAAATGTCTTATTTCTTTACTTAGTGATATTTTTAGAGATGGATATTTTATGTTACTTTAAGTACTTGAATTGTTATTCCTAAAGAATAAATCTTACTGCCTTTTACATTATTACGGTATATTTTACCAACTACTTTAAACTGCTATTCCCAGTCATAGCTATAAGGTCAAACTTAAAAGAATTGACCAAGTTTAACAACTACTAGGTTTTAACCATCAGGGAACGGTAGCCATAGCGTATTAACCATGACGAGTGTTACGGATTCAGCCTCCGGCCAGACAGATATCTGAATGACGAAGAATTCTGCTCTAAGTCTATGTGTTTGTGTATTCGTGTGTGTGTGCTTACATAGGAACAAACAGTGAGAAGCGCCTTTGTTTTATACTATGTAGTGATTAAAAAAATTAACGATGAAATTTAATCACAGATTAATTTAGTATCTTATAAAATAGTGCTGTGCATAAATTATTTTTTAATACTTACTTCTTTTTCATTTTCCATATATCCAATAATTTTAATGATGATTAATCATGATTAATTTTACGAGATATTTTTGTATTTTAAAGGACAATTCATATTTATTGAAACTATATTGTTGCGGACTTTTATTACATCTTTATAAAAAATTACTTGATATTCACCGAACTGTAACGTAACAAGTTTAAATTTTATATCTGATTACATACATAATTTTAAAATACAATTTCATTAAATTATATTTTACATCTACTAATGACCCAGTATAGATAAAATCCATATTACTAACTCCAGGTTTTGGACATGAATATAAACCATTAATAAATACTTTCTATTATTTTTCGAGAATCCATTTCCTTTGCAATTAAAAGCTAAGATGAACTATTAGTAGCAACCCTAAGTGCTCTGGAATTGGGGCGCAGCACGTTTCTATTAACTGCGCTGAAACAATTCCGGCCACCCGACGCCGCTTGTTGTCCATTAAGCCAGAGAGCGCATCTTAAATGAGACGCTGATTGCGATTTTTATAACTTGTATTGCGTCATAAGAATATACCGTTTATATGAAGCGATCATAGTCCTTGGGCGTAGCTACGCATCTGTGATTCACTTGTTTTGTGTGAAATTACTTACATACATCCATGGCCGGTGGTAAACACTAACCATTAGGAGGATAGTATCCGCGTTTGTTATTTCGGTATTATAAAAGAAACGTGCGGCGCACGGGGACTGCCGCGACAAAGCTATTGCATAGCATTTTTTATCAACTCATGCAATTATAATTATCTATTTATTTATGCAGTTTTTTTTTTCTTTGATATTAATTCAAGCTTTTTTCTTGCATACTATATACTTTCTCACATACAGCTGCTTACATATTCATCCGATTTCCGAGCAGCTCGTCTTGATCCGTGCAAACTTCGTACTGTCGTATCATATACATACACGTTAAGCGAACGCTCGGCCGCGCTACATGGTAGGCGTTAGGTAGAGTGTTAGATTTTTCGTTACGGAATTTCTTGATTCGGTCGGCGCGCTCAAAGCCCGCGATAAAAGCAAAATGATTTGTTGCTTTGTTCGAGTTATGTTAAAACATTTGGATAATTTAGTAGTTTAGCAAAAAGAGGATGGCACAAAATAGTTTTGCAATTAAAATCTTGTGCATATACGAGACAAGACCTTTAGAAATGAACTATGCTTCAAATTACTTAAGATTGGGTACTAATGACGCCACCTCTTGGCGCGTTGCCTGAAGTTACGGTTGTATGAAATACGAATAATGAATTGCATGAATAGTATGCTCAGTCATACTGGCAGTTCGAAGATGAAGCCCTGATAGGCACCATTGCTATTCAAGAACATGATGCATATTAATTATTTTACTCTGCTTGTCACAGAAAACACTGTAAGGATAACCAGTGCATAATTTGTTAGTCTACATACCCAAAGATTCTCCATAATTTTTAAAAAAGTGTATATTCTATCATTAAAAAGTAATACATGCAATTTTCATCGAGGACTATTATTTAATCCCCTTTTCCAACAATATCCAAGTCTATTATTAAAACCGTAATGGGTTCATAATAAATCGTCTTTATTAAACAATAGCGAACCATTCAATGTGATGAAAAAAAAGACTAATGGACTAAAAATAAATTTAATTCTAGGGCTAGGAAATTAATTACCGATATTTTTTCAAATGCGGTAATACACTCGAAGAGTTAGCAGAGAATATAAGATCAATCAGTAAACGGCAGTATTCTCTTTGCCAGGAAGCTCGGTCATTAGGTCAAGTGAGTGAAGGCAGACGTAATCTCTGGAATCTAAGATGAAACGGCATAAGAGCGATCCGATGCAGAATGAAATCGGAAATTAGAACGTGAAATATCGTATGCATCGGCTTTGAAAAGTCTTTCTTGTTAGGAAAATTGATGCAACATACAATTATACACTTCTCTTGATTATAAGTGACTGGTACCCATAAACATTTGCAGGGAATCAACTTAATACAGAGCTTAAAGGTACAAACAAACACAAACGCAGCCTTTCTACACTCATAGCCCCACACTAGGATTTTCTCCTGTGTCGTGGGTACCATGGACACACACAAGACGAATACACAAACACCCAGACCCAAAACATGAATATAAACCCATCATTCAAATACTTGTATTACCGGGTATCGAACCCGGAACCCATTGCGCGGCAGCCCGATATGGTAACCGCTCCACCACGCGGGTCGTCAAATAGGTCGTGATAGGACTCTTTGTGGTTCAATAAACAGGAAGCGAAGCATCTGTGGCTGACCTCAGCGTCTAATCATATCTGAGCTTGATTACTGATGTCCATAGACGGCAGTGGCCACTTACTCTCAGATGGACTACATGTTCTCTCGCAACTTCCATGTTTTAAAGAAAGATATTTTGCCTACGCGTTCAGATACGTTGACATTTCTGAGGACTAAGATGGTCACCTCATACATAAATAAACCGGAATTCACATCTATCCTTTTTCACTCTATAATTAGGTGTGGCCGTAGTACCTCATCGATCAAACCACGCTATTTCTAACACCTTCAAATCATATCCTAGATTGAAGCCTTTAGCAGACACCAATAACATGCACTAAAAGAAAGAATAATACTTTTATATTGGTTATTATGGAGTTTAGTTTGTTTGGTTATTGAGTTTAGTTTGGTTATTAAGGAGCATGCAGTCCACCTGATGGTAAGTGGTCACTGCCGCCCATGTACATCTGTAAGCAACTCCATATAGAATATAGGTGCCATTCGAAGTCAATCACAAATGCTACTACTTCCGAGGACTGAGATGGTCGCCTCATATGAAAACGTGTCATTTGCAAATCGTTAATATAATCATCGTCAACCCATTACTGTCCCACTGCTGGGCACGGGTCTTCTCTCAGAATGAGAGAGTTTAGGCCATAGTCCACCGCGCTGGCCAAGTGCGAATTGGTGGACTTCACACACCTCCAAGAACTATTTTTTTTTAAAGAACTCTCGGGTGTGTAGGTTTCCTCACGATGTTTTCCTTCACCGAAAAGCAGTGATAATTAATGTATAATACGCACATAAATCAGTGGTGCGTGCCTGGGTTTGACCTCGGACCTCCCGATCGAGAGGGCAAGTTTTAACCATTAGGCTATCACTGCTCTTAATCTGTTAATATAATATATAATACAAATTCAAAACGCATCCTGTAAAGGATTAACACTTATTGCGATTTTGATTTTAGTCAGGATCCTCAATATACAATGCCTTATGTTACGATTAATTTAATATTTTTATCTTACCTACTCTATGGTTTTTAAGACGTGTTAATAAAGATAGCAGTAAATTGCTCATATAATTACTGGGGTGGGGTAATGGCCTTTAAACGTGACGCCTCCATTACCCAGTTACTGCTTTTAAGTGAAATTAGAACAACAAGCGGCAAACATGCTTTCATCTCATTAGAAATGAGAAGGAGGGTTGCGATACTCGGAACGTGGAAAAGAACCTTTTTGTACCTTTTCTAAAAATAACGGAAGATCAAATATTTTAATTTACGACTTATTTTATAACCTATGTATTTTATGTCTACAATTATTACTACGTATATTATGTATATTATTTTAAAGGTGGTAGAACCAGTGTAATTCGACCGGGGAAGTACCACCGCCACACCTATTTCTAGCGTGAAGCATTTCTTGCGTTTTGATAGAAGGGTGTGGTTGCCGGCACACTTTCACATGAGGCGGCCATCACAGTCCTCGAGAGTAGCAACGCATCTGTGATTGACTTCACATGGAACCCATGTATTTAGTTGATTACAGATGTCCATGGGCAGCAGTGGCCACTTACCATCTCCTTAGCTGACTTGTGCGATTAGCTGGCATAGCATGACATTTCTATGTGTAATCTATATATTAATACGTGAAGCAAAACTTGTGGCCCTTTTTAAGATATTTGCCGTAGACGGAGGAATATAAAATTACGCACGGTTATAGTTGATGTAGAGAAGGATTACGCAATGCTAATATTTTTTTTTTAAATAATGCATAAACATACATAAAATCAACGAAAAACACATTACACACACTACCTTGCATTTGACACAATCACATACATAATAAACAATGTCTTACTATGAAAACATATAACATCTAAAATGTCAGATGCCTTTGTGAAAATACCCGCTATTGCTTTTAAATGCAGCTTAGCTATTTAAATCTCTTTTTACCTTTAAGTTATTTTGAACGCCAGGTGCGTTCAAATAGCTTGAAAATTATATCAAATTATTTGAATTAGAGAAATGTTCGTGTTACTTTGGACAATATGAAGATTAGTTTTTTTAATTTAAATTACGGTCGAATTTCGACCGTTGCGACGTGGGACTAGTTAACAATAAATTGTTTGTTTTTTTAAGTATTTTTATTGTTGTCTTGTACAAAGTAAGTAAAATGTTATTAATCTTATTATTCTTTATCTAATTTACACTTATGACTAGCAACGTAATATGATCGTAATATGATTATTTCAACGAAAACTGTGCATTAAAATCTGCTCCAAGAAAAACACTTTCAATCGATCAAACGGTCTTGTAGTTTAAGAGTTTTATATACTTACAGAAAACCTGCGTCGATCTATTTAAATAAACAGGTAAACTATTTTCCAATGAATCCATTTGGAATCCGAACGCGATCGTCTTAGAAATGCAAGTCTAAATAAATTGGTTTTCACGATTTAAAATTCAATGAATTATTCACATACGTGTGGGTTTCAAAAAAGTAGATTCTGCAACACTTTGAAATCTATGTAAACGTTTACGCACAGCTGTTATACATTATACCTAAGGCGCTTGTTTACTAATTCAATCTTTAAAAAAACATTTTCCTATAATGATTTCAGACTAATATTATCGAATTGATACATTTTAATACATAACGGGACCTCACGATATGGGGTTTTTGAATTCTTTGAGAATTCTTTTTGCTGATATTTCGACCCAGTTACATGGATCGTGGTCAAGGCAAAATCACTGTTGCAAACTACTGTTGCGGGAAGAAACCGTCGACAAGCACTAATGATAGATTATCCTATCTACCCTAGGGCTAGTTCCTTTTTTTGGGTTACATATGACTATACACAACACTAACTGTATCTCTATCCAAGACACTTCGACCCAGTTACATGGATCGTAATCAGATATTGAAAAAAGATAGGATTGAAGTCGGAACAAAGATGGACTACATATAGTTTTGTACTCTCGAGGACTATTTGTTTTTTGATCTCCGCAGTCTTTGTTTACTCTTTACTCTTTACTTTACAACTTTGTGTACTCTTTCATACTAGTTCCCGGATGTCTTCTTCTCGCAATTTTATTCTTCATACTTTATCTTTCTTACATTCCTCTCTACAATTCCTGCCGGTTGGGATGACCGGTGGAAACCAGTAGGGACTTTTAATTTTATCTTTTAGATTACATTACTTATACTATTTATTATATAAATAGTGGTTTTCTTAATATGATTTCATCTTATCACGAGGACTAAGTTGGAATGTCTCATATCAGTGACATCCCATCAACACCCTTGTTTAAAGGGTGTTGTGTAAACACAACATACTTTCCAATGATGGGCAACAACAGAAACCATAATTGTTTTAAAGAATCATAATAAAGTCATACTAAGGGCACAATTAGGTATTAACTCTGCAACTTCAAGTGAGAAATACGCAGTTTAATAACACTAATTTCAACCGAAACCAAAGACATAACTTGAATCCAAGTTGAAACAATTAGATAAGGACGCGTTGAAATAAATCTCTCCGGGCAAATGTTAACGGTGTTTTAAATGAATCCCCTAATTCTACGCAAACTAGTTAAACTTTCAACTGTTTGTTTTTCAGATCTCACGACTTCACAGCGGTGCTTCTTTAAATTGAATTTGGTCTTGAGCAAGATTTAAAGGAACAATTTGCTTGGGTCTCGGTTTCACTCGGAATTTGCTGAGACAAAATCTCTTTTCATTTTAACAGGAAATAAAATTATTGCAGTTATTTCTTGGGCATGTTATGAAGAATGTTGGGAATGAATCTTTACAATGAGCTTGCACGAGG
This sequence comes from Spicauda simplicius, assembly GCA_949699795.1. Taxonomy (NCBI): domain Eukaryota; kingdom Metazoa; phylum Arthropoda; class Insecta; order Lepidoptera; family Hesperiidae; genus Spicauda; species Spicauda simplicius. The sequence continues at coordinate 7,818,351 of OX453070.1, read as the reverse complement.
CCTCAAAAACTGTCAGAATGAAATTATTTACATTGCTAATTCTTTGCAATTATAATTCAATAAAAAAACTAAAATAAATACAAGTCGCTCCCTAACGTTACCAAATGAAATTGAATCAATTAATAGGTTTATTATTTACCAGTGTCCACCCATTCGCACTTGGCCAGCGCGATGGACTATGGCCTATAACTCTCCCATTCAAAGAGAAGACCCGTGCCCAGCAATGGGACAATAATGAGTTGACGAGAATTTACCAGTGGCTGAAAAATAAAGAAAATATGAAGTATTATACTTAATACTTAAGGAACAAAATATTTTTAAAATAACATTACTTAAATAAATTTAAACGTTATCGCCTGTATCTCTAACACACTCCAATGCTTATATTTGTGTTTTGTAATGTATTACGATTATTTTTCTATTTAAAGAGTGCTATACTTATAAGCGTTTCTTTAGTTGTAGTAAATTACGATTTCTATTTCAGGAATATTACTTCTAAAGTGTACATAAGTACGCGAATTTTTATATTATTTTCGTGGTCGTTCTTTCCTCATTTGTACCTGACTTGGCAACCGCGGTAGCTTGGCAACGTTTAGCGAAACTACTCGAACCCAGGCAGCCCATAAGTATTGCTTATCGGAATATATGTTCGTTAAGAAATTTATACGTGGGACCGCAAGGAATATTTATGACGAATTTTGTTGACATGAAACTTTTTAAACTCGGGATTTATGTTGAAATTTTTGATACTATAGTGCACCGATTCTAAAATACATTTTGTTAATAGGTAGAAAAATCGTGTATATAGATACAATAAAAATTACAAATTTAACCATTTGTATTGCTAGAAACAAGTTGACTACCAAATTAACTTCTATTTGATCATTTAGAATTATTAAAATTATTTTTGTAAACGTATTACCTATTTGTATAGGTTTACTATATTATAAAACAAACCAAAATGTCAACATAGTTGTATATGTTAGAACACATTGTCGTTTGCCTTCAGAGGAACCATCAACAGCATGTAACAGTATTAAGCGCTGCCTTTTTTGCTTTGAAGGGGGTAAAAAAGACATACATAATCGAAGCTGTTTCGTAACCGTAAAATGTAAAGTGAAATTTATAGACCACGGACGTACATCATTATTTGTGACGTACAGAAGTACGTCACAAATAATGATGTTCGTTAACGATCGAAGAGGAGAACCTCTTCGATCGTTAACGGACCACCGAACGGACGCGGGCGCTGCTAACCAAAACAAATTTCAAATCTGTCAAATTCAACTGTTTTAAGAACATTTGACAGTGTGTGTCATCATCTAGCTGTGTTATTGGGAGACCTGAACCACTATATTATATGGGGCTTTAATCCTATTTTTTTTTATAAAATTGAAGGAACAAATGAGCATATAGTCTACCAAGTATATAGCCAACCATAGACACCTGTACCTAATCAACTTCATATAGACTATGGGTTCAATCGGAAATCTATCAGATGCGTCGCAACTAACGAGGACTAAGATAGTTGCCTCATAAAAATATGTATCTTCAACCATTCCTGCCGAAACGCAAGAACTACTTCATGATTAAAGATAATTAAAGATATACGGCAGTGTCCACTTACCCTCAAACGTGCTGCTTACTACGTCGATATTATAAAAAATCATTTTCATAATCAAAGTAAACGTGTCAGTACCTCGTATATACATGACATTTATTTACAGCCCTCTTCATTCATGAAACTGATCACTACTTTTAACATCTTTAAAGCTCGTTGTAAAGGCCACGCAGTATCGTTTAAGCACTAAAGCGGTCTAGATTAGTTCCTTTTGTGTTATGTATGAAGTAAACGACATCAATAGCTCCCCTTTTACAAACATTATATTTAACACGCATGCTATTAAAGCCTACTACGCATTCAATTTTTGTAAAGAAGATGTTCATCGTCAGCCCTTTATTGTCCTACTGCTGGGTACGGGTCTTCTCTCGGAATGAGAAAGTTTTAGGCTATAGTCCACCGCGCTGGCCAAAAGCAGATTGGTGGACTTCACACACCTCCGAGAACTTTTTTTTTTAAAGTGTAGGTTTCCTAATGATGTTATCCTTCACCGAAAAGCAGTCATAATTAATTTCTACAGAAGATGTTGCCTACAGAGTATTGAGTAGACGGACTAGTTAAATCAACCGTCGACGTCCTGCCTACAATGCGACGGTTAACGAATCTCTGATCGACTCGTTGATGTCTACTGAAATCCATGAAAAGCCAATCACTGAAAAGCCGCATTCAACTGCGTCTCAACTTTAACTATTTTCAACGTTTCGTATTGTGAGGGTAACGGTCACAATTAAAAAATATTTTGTCCCTAAAGAAGTTCATTCATCTGTTACTTTTTCTTGGGACGCTATAAAATTTATAAAAAAATATATGTTTAGGTATTAAAAACTTATTAAATATTTACAAATAAACAATTAAGATATATTGTCTCTAACCATGTGAAAAAAATATGGTCCAGACAACCTGACGTCAGAATGTCTGGCCACTTTCTTTTCATGTTTTTTCACTGCTCGTCGAGATACTAGATTGTTTAATTTAGGTATCAAATAGTATCAAAAGGATATTAAATCTTAATAGTCTCCAAACAAAAAACAAAACAAAAAATATCGCACTTGGTCCAGGAGTCCTGACGCAAACGTATAAAGCTATGTATCATGTTAACTAGTCGAAGAATCAACTTGTTAATGACTGGTCAAAAATCAAAATTCGAACGGCCGAAAATCGTCGAAGATAAAAACATCAACGACACATGTCTAGTTACGTAAGATGGAAGTGATGTAACTAATTGCAGGTAATTACAAAACTATTTATGCAATTATAACACTAGCATTTATTAAATCATTCATTATTATTTGCTTTGTATTTCTGAAGTGTAATAAAAAAAATATAAACGCATATGGTGTTCGCTTCTAGAAGGACTTACCACTAAAAAAATAATTTCCAGAAAGTAGTTGAACTTATATTTGTATTAATGTGTAATGTCCAGTTTAGTGAACCAATAAAGGAAAAAATATATTAATTTTGTTCTTATAATGTCTTAGTTATATATATCATTAAATTTGATAAATATGAATCATAATATTGTAAAGTTTATTTGCACTTAATTATATATGTAGTTAGGTATAGTTACCATTGTATACGTGATATTCAAAATGTTATTTGCTATTGCCTACGGTATGAGTTTATGAGCAAAATCAAAAAGAACGTACATACGTTTCACGAGGTGGTAGAACCAGTGTACTTCGACCGGAAAAGTACCACCGCCACACCTATTTCTAGCGTGAAGCAGTTCTTGCGTTTCGTTGGAAGGGTGTGGTTGCCGGCACACTTTCACATGAGGCGATCATCATAGTCCACCGGAGTAGCAACGCATCTGTGATTGACTTCGGATTGAACCCATGTTCTATGTGAAATTTATTACAGATGTGCGGGCGGCAGTGACCACTTACCATCATGTGGATTGCATGCTCGTTTGCTATTTCAGATAAAATAACACACAGAACGCGATAGTTTCTGTTTTTTTTTTGTAGTTTTAGTTTAAATATATAATGGAAAAAGCGGTATCAATGGTTTCACGAGTAACCACCCACTTTTGCCGATAACTCTGCGAGCGATCTCCATTATTTTGATTGCAACTGCAGAGAATTATGGTTAACCTCGCGTCGCAACGAAGCCTATAAATGAAATAAATACTCGGATGATGTATGAACGAAATGGGAGTTTTTTCCAATCGATTGCCGCGAAGTAATTTTCGACAGTAACGACCGATTTTATTTCATGAACACGCCTGACTGTTTTACAACTCTTTGACGAATGGGCCTTTCCGATATAAATATTTACGGAACTTTGTTTTTGTTTTATTGAATGATGAAAGCGTCAAATTTGGGACTTTATCCCTTGGAAGGATTTATTTGTTATCTAGAGTGAACTGCAAATCTGATGTGCATATATATATATATATATATATATATATATAATGTGTTTCACTACCTATGAAGTTATTCTAATGGTTCATATTACCTATTATCAGTTTATTTTAAAGACTAATCTTCTTAAAATATTTGTTCATAAATAACTTTCAGCTCTTTATTTGTCATATACATAATTTCTAATAACAGAACTACTACACGCGAATGTTCTGGTTTAAAATTTAAAATTAATTGGTAAGGATAAAATTATCCACGACGTTCCAATTTAGTCCTCAGTGGTAGCAAAGCATCTGTGGGCAAACGAAGACTAGTCTATCCCCAATTTTACTTCTTCTCCTTTTCTTCTCCATTTTTGAGTTGGTTGTAAAGTACGCGGCAGTGTCCACTGACCATCAGGTGAACTACATGCTCCTTTCTACTATAATAATATAAAAACTGCCAATTGCGAGTCAGACTCGCGCACGAAAAAATCCGTATCATAAATATATAAAAAATGCGTTAGTTGTGTGGGGGGCGCTCTTAAATATTTATTTTATTATATTTTTAGTATTTGTTTTTATAGCTTCAATAGAATTACATCATCTGTGAAAATTTTAATTATCAGACAGTCAGTCGGACAGGCGAACAACAGAGTCTTACTAAAAGAATCCCGTTTTCACTCCTTGGGTACAGAATCCTATTAAAATAATATATCATACTGTAATATGATAAAGGCGAAAGTTTGTGAGTGCATATGTTTGTTACTTCTTCACGTCTAAACAGCTAGAGTGATTTTCATAAAATTTGGTAGGAAGTTAGCTGATACTCTGTATTAACATATAGGCTACGTTTTACTGTGGGAAAATATCTTATTCCCACGGGACTATCGATACATCAATTTTTTTAACGCGACGGAAGCTGCGGTGCTTAGCTAGTTTGAAATATTTTTTAAGATACGATATTAAATTTACACATACCGATAGTAATTTTAGTATTCATTGCATATAAAAGTAATTTACTTTTATATCATAAAAGTAAATAAATTTCATTTCCCATCAATTTTATCTGTCTTTGAACTTACTTTTATCTCCCAAAACCACAGATAAATAATAAGGAGAGAATGACTATCTGTCACAAATAATTTCATCGTAAATGAGGGGTGACCGACTCCACAAAGAAAATTAATGGAGGGCGGGACCCTTACAAGTTTTGTCATATAGGAAATATAACTATTCGGATTTGTGCGTAACTAAATGTAATATATCGATACCATATTATATTTGGCTAGAGAAAAATTATACCCAGTTTGTTTCCACTACTGCCATCTATCGTGGAAGCTAGGAAACTCAAGGAAACTATGGTTTTAAATAGAGATGTGCCGAAAATTCGGTTGTTATTCGATATTCGATGTATTTGGCATCTTTTTCACTATTCGTATTGGAATGAATTATTCAGGTTTGGTGCCGAATATATTCGGTTCGAGTTATTCATATTTTCTTGGCTACATGTCATAGTATAGAACAAAAATACAAACCTTTTCACGTAAGATTTACGTTACAAGTCAAAAAAAAATCCTATGAAGAGTGTGTTGAATAAAGCCAAAAATATAAAACAATTTAACTTCAAATCAACACATTTGAAACCTCAATTAAATTCTCATTTTTTCTAAACTCTTACATCAACATTTATTTTTTAACCCCAAATCAACATTTTAATTTTTTATGAACACACTTTTGCAGTTGTTTCTCAATAAGAAATGACCAAATATCCGGTTCGGCAAAAGTTAAACCGAATACACACACACACACGCTTTCTACAGTCATAGCCCCACACTAGGATTTTCTCCTGTGTCCTGGGTACTATGGACACACACAAGACGAATACACAAACACCTAGACCCAGAACGTGAATCTAAACTGATCATTCAGATACCTGTTTGGCCGAAAATCGAACCCGGGACACATTGCGCGTCAGACCGGTATGGTAACCACTCTACCGAGGGTCGTTAATTCTATTGCTGTTGTGTTCTGTTTTGATTCCCAATTTAGTCAAGATCAATAACACATCTCACGTTTTCTATATGAAAAGCCGCTATAGATGTTTAATAATTGTTAGCTGTTTCTAAAAAAAAATATTCTACAGTAAAATTCCAACTTACATTATTTAAGTATAATAATAAGACAAATAAACAAACCCGTGCATAAATCTTGCTACAAAGCAAATTAAGTTGTATTTAATTGATACAAATGCATTTCGTGCTTTAGTTTCGCAGTAATCTTTTGCCGTTTCTACAATTTCCTTCCCAAGAGATAGTGGAATATAAGTTGCAATTTAAGCAGTTGGTGGGTAATTGCAATATTTAAATTTTAAAACGATGACAAACTTACGTAGTTTCTGCGGGCAAACTTTAGTTTTGTTTACATTGATTAAGCATAATGTGGCGGTGCGCGGGATTTACTTTCTAACTCATCATTTTCATTTCAAAGAAAAAGTGCTCTTAGAATGAGTTATCGATGCGATATAATATTCATATCTTCTTGAAACTAAAGTAAGACAAATTAGACTACCTTAGTTAGGTTTTGAAAGTATAACGACGCTGTTTGTATTCAAATATATTTTATTAAAAAAATGAAAAAAAGATACTAAAATTGTTACATCGGTCTTTGAACATGACGGAAATGTCTAAGGAATCTTTAGATTAATAAATTCTGATTGGCACAAACTGATTTTAGAGCAGTAGGTATCACGAAATAATTGAAATTATTTTGTGGCGACGTGGTTCTAGTAGAGTAGTGCCCCTTCCTTTCATCCTGTTAACATTGTATTCAAAAGAGGCTACTAGAGGGACAAAAGGGACTGCGGCCATCAACAGGCATACCAAGCGCGTTGACTATCAGCAAATCCCTTATTATTGTAGGCTGATTTCTAACACAGTACCTCAAAAATCCTTTGAGTGGACGGATGAAACCATTTATCATATTAGAATTAATCAACCATAATATATTATGAGCATTTTTACTAATTGGAATGTCTATTAAGAAGATCAGCGCTGGCTGCCTTCGGATGCCAACATAATGCTGAGCAGTGTCCATTTCGTGGTGTGTCCGTAGTGCACCGTCTTTTCTGTTTTTCTTTTGTTAATATTGTTCTCATGTATACTAATAACCAAATGTGTGTGTGTCAGCAGATCGAATAAATTATCTGACTATCTATCTATAATGTACTTACATTAACCACAATCTTGCCGTGATACGCTCACCGCAACCACTGCTATTCACGTCTGCAATATGCAAAACAAACGACTTATTTAACTAAAAATAAACTCAAAGATAATGCTAACTATACAAAACCGTCACTGCCTCACCGCAACTCCATCGCAACGAGAACTTTTAAAAATCGTTTTTGTTTCAAAGCGTTGTAAAGATAACATTACTTTTGAATTTATGACGTCATTAGTGCGAAAACGAAATGAAAAATGCACTGAGCGGCGCGCGGCCACCAAAATTCGGAGTTTTATTAATAAAACGGAGAGCATGCAATTACGTTGCCGGTAAATATTGCAGTGAAATTCTATAACACGAATGTGTTATATGTATATTTTTATATTACTTTAAATTTCATCAAGGTAATGTGTTTTTATTGCTTTGTAAAATGCCATCGGTAACATGTAATGTTAATTACAACACCCGTAATTTAAAACCGTTGCTACGTCAAGCACGTACACATACAGGAAGGAATAGCTTGTATATATACTTGGGGTATTTCTCGAGGGGGGAAAACACCAAAAGGTACGCGACGCCGTGGGAGCGACGCATGGTTATGTGGGTTTTTTACCGCACTAGTGGTGGCCGTCCTCAGCGGTGCAAAAAGGACTCTGGAACCTCCAATGGACGGCAACCGGAGACATCTAAATATCTCTCCAGGTAAGCGGCTAGGCTCACCACGCATACCACCGTCCTTGCAGGGGTCGTCTGATCGAACGGTTAAAGCTCTAGCCACCCGCAACCCCGAAAGCCTGTTTAAGTCACGTCTTACGTCTGGCAGGGGATACCGTAGCCCTATTCTGAGCCCGGAACTACAGGGACGATATAAGGCGTAGCTGTAATTTAATATCAATGTGTATGTAATGCTAGTTTCACATAGTTACTATATAAACTTGTATAAAATTATCTATATTTAATACAACTTAACAAAAAAATCTGAATTAAAGCTCTAACTAAACATAGGCTCTATTATCCGATATTTGGTATATATTGAACTAATAACATGTGTAAAATAAAAAAATATTACATAGTTTTATTTTTCAAATCTCTTCAAAATAAATACAACATAACATTTTGGTATATCTAATTGAATAAATTACATGAACAGAAGTATACACATTTTTGTTACAAAATTAGTGATGTAACGAATAAACGCATTCGTATCCGCATGTTTTAAGACATTCGCATTCGCAAGAATTGGTGCAAATGTTTTGCGAATATTGAATGACAATGCTTAGCAAAAAAGGTTGCCAAACCAATCCAAATTGAAACCGAATTGCAGTTTGACCACCTAAAAAAAGGTCGTCAAATCTAGTTCCTCCGACCCTCTATACCAAAACCTGAAAAAAACCAACAATCGCATTTGCCAATGTCGGTAGGAGATATTCGCATTCGCATTCGCATTCACATAAATGAAGACATCTGTTGCATCACTATTACAAATGATCAATACACATTTTCAAATTATTTGGAAAATAACACTATGCATATTGTAAAGAGAATTTACAAATTTTAGATTTTTTTCTGTGTATTCATTTTCTATAATATAGAAGTAGTAAAGTAGCACGTAGCTCACCTGATGCGAGTCACCCATGACGTATGTAATCAAGCCCAGAAAGGACTTAATTATTGCCTGAGTTTGTCCACAGATGCATTGCTACCCTCAAGGACTAAGGTGGAATGCCTTAAGTATATACGGGCGCAAAATAATAACTCATGATTATGTTATTAAAATATTTATAATTAATTTTTAAATAATGATTCGTATTTACAAAACTGTTATTTATGTAACTTCTCTTCCAGACACTGTACTGACTCTTTTGACTGAAAGCGCCCTCTGTTGGCGATTAATGTAAACTTTTAAGAAGTATAGGAAGTTGTTTATTAAAATAAATGTAATTTGTGTAAAATAAATAATTTGGAGTAACTTAAAATTCATTGTAATATTAATTTCGAATATTGAACTTTATTATGAGATTTGTTATACAGCAATTTCAATTATCTGTTGTGATTGTGAAACCGTTATAATACCTATAAATATCATATATGAAAATGATTCACTTTTATACTGGCATTCATGTGAAAATAAACTTTTATTTTCGGTTTGCATTTTCATCGTTATAGAATCTGAACTCGTAACCCCTGGAGTCATCGTCAACCCATTATTATCCCACTGTTCGGCACGGGTCTCCTCTCGGAACGAGAGAGTTTTAGGCTGTAGTCCACCGCGCTAGCCCAGAATTGGTGGACCCCTGGAGTATCACCGACATATACTCACCATACCTTTCAGACCAGAACAAAACGTAGCTAATATCGCGTCATTAGAGAAATAGTTGCGGCAGTGGTTCTTCCGGACTTTATTACATTTTTAAAAGTTATTATTTTGCAGTTAGCGCAACATTTTCCAGTCTCTATTTTAAAGTTACACGACTTTATCGCTAGTTTCCTACATAAAGTCGAGGCGACGAAGCTGTTGCCCGTAAAATGACGTCATAAAAGAGATTACGATTTTAGATGTTTGTGGAAATTTTATTGCGATTTTGGAGCATGGAATTTTTATACGACCGATATGACGCCATCGTTAATTTTCTTTATTTGGTACTAGTAAACGACATGGAAACTGAAGTTAAGTATCTATTATAATTATATCACTTAGTAATTGTATTGTATTAATTCTACCCTACCTATTTTTGCACCACACTTGAACTCCGCACCGGAAGATTGGTTGTCTGGAAGAAATCGCTGATAGGCGATAAGACCGCCTTTTGTAGTGCCTAAAATTTGTATTTCTATTGTTGTTTTGTTTAGTTGGGTACAATAAAGAGTATTATTATTAATTCTCTTTGCACTACGCACTTATTTACATGTATAAAAGATTTTAAATCTTTATATTTACAATCTTTATAATTATAATGTTTTGCGTTTCGAGGGAAGGGTGTGGTTGCCGGCACACTTCTACATGAGGCGACCATCATAGTCCTCGGGAGTAGCAACGCATCTGTGATTGACTTCAGCTAGAACCCATGTTCTATTTGAAGTTGCTCACCGATGTCCATGGGCGGCTGTGACCACTTACCATCAGGTGGACTGCATGCTTGTTTTCTACTTCAATCAGAAAAAACAATATTACTTGTTCACTAGAAGTGCCCTGCGGTTTTACCTGCGTTTATAAAAATTGTAACACAACGTATTTTTAGAACGTATGATAAAGTAGATAGATTTTAATCATTGTTTAGTAGTTACAACCTACGTTCCTAGTTTCGATTCCCAGGCACATACTTTTTTGTAATGTATTTTGGCATGTAGTACACATTTATTATTTATTATCACTTGCTTAAACGCTGGAATACAGAAGCCTAAATCCCTCTCATTCTAGAAATGGGACAAACAGTTGAACGTGACAGTATTTCTGTACCCATACAAATCAAGTTGTCTACACTCGGCCTCTCAATCAGAAAATCTGGGAAACAAATTAACCTCTTATTTAAAAATTACCTTTAATTTCCGAAATTATCATTTGTTGACCAACGATTATGAGCGTTATATGAATGAAAAAGTCGAGTAATTGTTTAAAAAATATGTATTTTAGATGTATAAATCTACCAATCCGCACTTGGCCAACGCAACAGTTCTTTTGTTAGCCCACGGCTAACCATTTATGGTATCCTTTCTGCGCGGGGGCAGCTGAGAAGATATGCCAGACTTCTATCGGCTAAAACCCCGCGGTGTTCCTCGTGACGCCCTTTGTATGGTACGCTAATAGCACTCGTCCGCGATGCCGACGGTGTCTGCCCGCAACCGGACCCTTCTCTGGTTGAGATGGAGCTGGAGTTTGTCCATTCTCTTTGAGGTGCGCGTGGCATCACCGCGTGCGCCACCTCGGGATTTGGCGCAGGCTCCTGCACCAAGGCCTGTGTTATAGGTGTGGGAAATGGGTGTAAGGAACTCTTCTCCTACGCCCGGTTTTCAGGGGTTTCAAGGGTTTAACAGCTCTCGCCTCCGACCGTAACAAGGTAAAAGCCCTACCCAAACCCCTCTTATTCTGAGAAGAAATCCGTGCACAACGGTAGGACAGTAATGACGATGACATGCGAAAACATGTTTAACTGAATAACTGAATTCTATCAGATTCGATCACAGAATCTTTAATAGTAGTAGTAAAAAATAATTTTGAACGTCATATAACGCCAAACTAACCGACGTCATAGAATTCCAAATAATATTTATATGAAACAGAAATCTGTATACAATAGTAAAGCTGTAGTAAAAAGGATTTCGTAAACCATTCCTGAAAAGTTTTACCTCTCTCAAAATTAACTCACAAACTACGTTAATAAGAATAAAAAACGCCAGCACACAATGTTTCATAGAAATTCGCCGGTATATATTTTAGTAGCACATTTGCTATGCAAATGTTATATTGAAATATGTGAAAACTAGAAATATTCAGGCGAGTTCCTCTCAATGGAGTTAGTTCGTGCGACCCATTTCTGCGAAATGGTATTAATTTGCACCCATTCGAGAAGCGCTCGTTTGGAAGCGGACACGAATATGTTAATATGTTGCCCTAATTTAATATCAAAGAGAGCTTGATAGACTCAGATGAGCTGCCACAAACTGTCGTGGACGTTGGGCGGGCTGAATGAACTAATTAGGCTATATTCAGCTAGCACTCCATATGGGCAGTGTACCCATTCAAAATCAAAATGGATGTTAAAAATATTTTTGTAAGTATCCTAAGTATCATGTGAATTTAAAGAGGTCTTACAGAGGGCCCCGGGTTCGGTCCTCGTCTAAACGGATTTCTGAATAATGAATATCTGTTCTGGGTTTTTGTGTTTGTGCATATGTCTTTGTACACACAAACATAAAACACGTTATGTTTATATCTAGCAACCTCTGTATCGTGTTTGCCATCGACAGACATCCTAGTGTAAGGTTATGAGTTTAAAAGTTTTTGAAAACTAAAATAGAAGCTTTCTCGTCATACCGTTATATTGCATCATATCAAGCATTTCCAAATGTTGTTCACAGTGAGTATTAGGTACTTCTTTTCTTGAATTAGCGCCATGATAAGTAAGATTATAAATCTACAATTTAGCTTAAAGGTCTTCAAATCATTCCGAGCTCGACTTAAAAATACAAAATGATGCCTCTTGCAATTTTGATTACGAATCCCATTTAATAAAAGTGAAGTAGCAAACGAGAATGCAGTGAATATGATGTTATGTAGTCCCTGACGCTATTTAATGTTTTAAAACCGTGAAAAGTTCATAGATGTCTTAGTTATATACCTACTCGTCCCTGTAGCTCCGGGATCAGAATAAGGCTACAGCATCCCCTGCCTGTCGTAAGAGGCGACTAAAAGGGGCTTCCGGGGTTGCAGACGGCTAGAGTGGGAGCTCGAACCGTTCAGTCAGGCAATCCCGGGAAGGACAGCGGTATGTGTGGTCGCATACCGTCGTAAAGACTAGACGGAGCGGTGGGCCCAGCCGCCCATCTGTGATCAGCTCGATGGGGCAACGCGCTCGGAGGATTCCGGTTGAAGTCGTTTCGAGATCCCGGAGTCCTCCTTTTTAGCACCGAGGACGGCTACCGGGGGGTTTTAGTGCGGTAAAAATCCTACATAACCCTGCGTCGCTCCCACGGCGTCGGGTACCTTTTGAAGGTTTCCCCCTCGAAAGCAAAAAAAAAAAGTTATATACCTCCTAAAAGCCTTATATACATTGAACGGTAACAATGATTCATTCACCTCTTTCTCGTTTTGACTGAATATCTCGTATAAATGAGAAAAATTGGTAAAGGCACTGTGACTCTATAGACCTATAGTCAGTAAATAACATGAGCCTATTTGAATATACAATAAATTGGTATGCGCAATTTTTTCTTCTTATACAGCAAAATGTCCTCAACCCCATAAAAAGGAAATGCCTATTTCTTTACACTGCCCATATATTGGAACAGCGAAGACATATGTTTTTATTACGGTTCGTACGTTTGCAAAGGAATCTTCTATTCTTTATTTCTTTGTAGCTTTTAAATAATGCCACGCTCGGTCGTAATTTCACAGCATATGAGGTGGATTATTTTTTTCCTGACTGACGTAGCAAACGAGCAAGCAGTCCACCTGATGGTAAATGTCACTGCCGCCCATGGACATCTGTAATCATCTTCATACAGAACATGGATTCTTTCTGAAGTCAATCACAGATGCGTTGCTACTCCCGAGGACTATAATCCTCGCCTCATATAAAAGTGTACCGGCAACCACACCCTTCCATCGAAACGCAAGAACTGCTTCACGCTAGAAATAGGTGTGGCGGTGGTACTTACCCGGTCGAACTACACTGGTTCTACCACCTTCAAAAATACTTTTACACCACGTTCCCGCGGCATCACATAGTTTTTACAACACAACAAATTTATGCATTCCACCCAGATTATTCCCTGTAGAAATTGCTTATGTACTTCCTTCCTATTTTAATTAACGTATTTCATTTAAAATAAGTAAGTACCTAAATTAAAGCAATTAATGCTAACCAAGCTTAGCTTAATTAAACTAATATGAATACATTTCTAGTAAATTATGACTTATAAATGTAAGTACCTACCCTCTTTTTTTTTTTTGTTTTCGAGGGGGATACTTTCAAAAAGTACCCGACGTCGTGGGAGCGACGCGGGTTATGTGGGATTCTTACCGCACTAAAACCCCCCCGGTGGCCGACCTCGACGCTGTGAAGAGGACTCCGGGAACTCCAGTTGACCGCCGCCGGTGTCCTCAGCGTGTGCCCCATCGAGCTCTTCTCTGGTGGGCGTGAACTGCTCACCGCACCTTCTGGTTTTTACGGCAACATGCAACCACACATGCCGCCGACCTTCCCGGGGTCACTTGACCGGACGGTTCGAGCTCCCACTCTTCCCGCCCGCAACCCCGGAAGCCTCTTTTAGTCGCCTTTTACGACGGGCAGAGGGTACCGTAGTCCTATTCTGGTCCCGGAACTACAGGGACCCTACATACATTAAAAGTAAATTTGTGATTCTCTCGCATTCCACATAACGAAACAAATGATACACTTAAAATAACTTAATATTTTTTATGTGTGACAGTATTGAGCTAGTAGTGTGTGCGTACATTATAATGTGATACGCCGAATAGTGGTTTCACCGAATAACCGAATATCGAATACTATTCGGTTTACCTTTCCTTATTAAGAAACAACTGTGAGAGATTTGATGTTGATTTGATGTTTAGAAATAAATGTTTATAAGTATAAGAGTTTAGAAAAAGTGAATGATTGAAATCAGTTTAGCGTGCCTACCGTCGAACCTAGGACTCTCGACTGCAAGTCCAAGTTCCAACTATCAGGCTATACTGCTCGCGTAATTCGTTAACTAATTTAGATAAAAGCAATGCCTACTAGTTTACGTTTACATATTTTTGTGCAATTTCTAATACTGTGGTAATATTTAGAGTAAATGAATAATTCATATACTTCTTCGTTATTATTATTACTATTTTATTAACACCGCCTTCATTGTTTCGGACTGCCTAAAGGTTAGTTGACAGAGAATTAAGCATTAAGCCTACTTTTGTATTAAATTAATTGCATATAAAGAATAAATAAATAAAAAATCAGGTAAATCTTGTAATGATCGCGTATCAGGGCTCTCATTTTACTGGTCTTTCATAATCATCCTGGTTACCCATAATACTCATGACACCTTGTATAAGTGTACAAAGCGTCACAAATCAAGGATCTCTTATAACCTTAAATCTTAATAAAGAAGCATAAAATTTAGTACCACGAGCGAAACAACCAATAACAACTAGTTAGTCTAAATTTGTCTATGAAACTTATATCGCTTCAAAGATCAAGCGGATCCAATTATTAGATTACCTGCCTTCACTTGGCGGGAGCTAATTTAAATAGGCGAGGTGCTATCCGCTGGCTGATTAGCTCGTTAGGAATATCAACATATCGGAACAGAACCCTCTCTGCAAATAACTTGAAGTTTGGAACTACTTGATATTTTTTGGGATTGAATTAACAAACGTACATGAAATCTATTTAATAATATCATTATTCACTGCCGCCTATGGGCTTCTATAAGAAACAACACCTTTATACCGTAACGCAAGATCCGCTTCACGATACAATCAGAAAACCCGAATATAACATACTCATTCATACACCTTGACTGTTTTAAAATAATATTATATTGAAATGAAATGAAATGAATATATTTATTTTGCATAGACCTACGGAGGCACTTACAAATTGTCAGTTACTACATATATTTTTTTACTCTACCACCGGTTTTATATTAACCTAGTCTAGTATTGACTTTTAGATAAAATCTTTTTGTCGCTTTCATCGTCTGTTCATTACAGATATTTGCTGTACATAAGCATAAGCTAATATGTAGATTGATGTTGATGATTATCAAAAAATCGCGCATAAATTATTAAAATTGTACGTAATATAGTCAATATTGTACATATTTTTGCTACACAGAAAGTTATAAATACATAACTAAAGAATCACGTAGGTACCTACATATCACAACGGTTTGCATAATACAAGTAACATACAATTTTTCGGCCTAAAACCCAATACCGTTCCTATGCAAAGCATGATCGTAAACTTTAAAACAACTATTTCTTAAGACATTAACAGCGCCACGTAATTGGTACATAATTTACACCAAAATGGACAATATCCGCTCGCATATTTCGTTGCATTTTGTACATTTTTGATATTATTGCGGGTTGAAACGAACTCGACCGCTGTCGCCTAACCGCAGGAAATGCAAATAGCACGCCGGCGCTCTACATAAAAATGAACATTTGTAACTCTCAGCTTTAAACTACTTTTCTATGTTAATGAAGTCTGCAATATTGAACCGTACGCCCATAATAAATTGCAAGTGAACAACCTATGTGATTTGTTGTGATTGCTTTGTTCATTATTTCGCAAGGTGGTAGAACGAATACTTTTCGGGAAAGTACACGCACATATTTCCAGCGTCAAGCAGTTCCTGCGTTTTAGCGAACGGTTTAGTTGCTAGCTCAATTTCACGTATGTCAGCCATATTAGACGTCGAGAGTAGTAACGCGTCTTTGATTGATTTCAGATAGACCCCGAGGTATCTATAAGCGGTTTATAAAGGTCCACTGGCGACAGTGACCACTTACTATCAGGTAGACTACATGCTCGTTTGCTACTTCAATCTTATAAATATAAAAGAATATAAGTCAACAATCAATTATTATTAAAGTTTATCAATCACCATGTGGAGAAATATTTCATTTGTCAGTCAAAAGTCTACGATCTCATGCCCATGGGAAAGATTTCTGTATGTGTTCTTGTTTTCATGAGTGAGTCTTTGGTAAGAAAATGAGTTTGTGATTAAAGGAGATGTTTCAATCTTGGCTAGGTATATGTACACCATCTCAAAAAATCAAGAAAAATCTCAAGAATCCGAAAAAAATACTTAAAATTAATGAAAACGTGTACTTTTCTGGTACAAAACCAATTAAAATCAACTATTTACTTCGTTTTCCAATATGGCGGAACAACTGATTTAGACAGTCTGTGGACAAAACTGTAGTTGTCATTATCTGAAAACTGTCATAATGATTCTTTTACTAGATCAATTCATCTGTCTTCTTACTTATTTTCACGGAATATTTTCGTGTGCGTATTATGTTGGAGTTTCTATATCAAGGTTGCAGCCAATTATGTGTTTCTATCAATTGACCATAAAATAACTTGAAAGCAGTAGAACTGTGGAATAAATGTGTCAAGTGCAAGGCTAAAGGGGCTATGATTGCATTGGATCAGATGATCACTGACAAGTGATTGTCATTTTCAGAGTTTGTTTATTAACATCAACTGTCAAAATGCAATAATATCGCCGCCATTATATTGTGTTGCAATTCTAACTTTAAATTCCAGTCTTGTACCAATAAACCCAGTCGATTTTAATAAAATGCTTAGTTAAAAAGTGTTCTATACTTTACTGGCTTTTTTATCATATGGTGTACAGATACCTGGCCAAAGATCCATACATTTTGAAACATCTCCTTTATATATTTGAGCTTTAAGAATAATTTAAATAAATCAATACTTTTTTTTTTTTACAATGATCATTGACTATGAAACTAATTTAATAAAACTAGTCACCCGTCGCATCGGTCGAAATTCGACCATAATTTAAATTAAAAAAACTAAACTTCATTTTGTCCAAAGTAGTACGAATATTTCTCAAATTCAAATAAAACGTAATAATTTTGAACGCGCCCGTTAAATATAAAAAGACGTATTATCTAAGCCGTATTTAAAAGCAATAACGGTATTTTGACGCAGAAATTTGATATTTTTGACGTTATGTGTTTATAAAGTAAGACGTTGAATGTTATTTATGTATGTATTTGTGTCAAAAGCACGGTAGAGTGTGTAATGTGTTTTTAGTTGACTTTATGTAAGATATAAACATTATTTGAAGAAAATGTTAATATTCTGCACTCCTTCTCTACGTCCACTATTACCGTGCAAAATTTCATACGAATCCGTCCGCGGCATTTTACTTACACAAGTTTTTGCTTCACGTCTTAATATATAAAAAAAGAGAGAAGATACATGCTGACAACTAGATTGCGATTAAAGAACCGTGGGAAGAACTCTTTAATTTATAGTCCCTAATAGCTCTTTATTTTATAGTCCTTAATTAATACAAAGTCGTGCCCTATTACAGAATATGTGCCAGTGAAATTATGGTGAGACCTGTGTATAAATGACGAGCGATCCCGTCGAGGCCGGCAGATCCCGACCCTTATACCCCTCAATGATACTGCGGCCGCCGGGATATTTATGTTAGCTCGTATCATGAATTATTCTTCCTTTATTTTTAAATTACATACTCATTCATATTTTGTGTTACATATCTACCAAATAATAACTTAATGTTAATTAGTCCTTAGTGACTAATTAACATTAACTATAAATATGCAGTAACTTCATTAGCAGTATTATAAATTAAGTAAATAATTTATCGATAGAATTTCGATAGCCCACTTAAGGCAAAAATTATGTCATAGATGCGTTTGATTTTTGAAGATTAGGTTGGAAAACCTCCCATAAATATATCTTACTTGTTCACTTCAAATCAAAACACAGCAGCACTTAATAGTGCTGTAATAAGATTAAAAATAGTGACATTCATTTCTGGCTTTATGCCTTTAAGAACGAATTTATCTCATACGTTCTACATGAAGCTTACGTAAATATGTTTTTGTTCTACATACCTAAATGTTTCATTATGTCGAATAAATTCTATACTAAGATTACCTCACAGGCGTTATAAGCCCAGCGATCTAAACTTCAGCCCTTGCAGGCTTCCGAGAAATCCAAATTACAATCTTATGTAGTCTGAGAGGGGAGCACGACTCTCGAACAGCAAACGTATAGACACGCCCCGAAAGTGCAATAACTATTTAGTTGGCTGAGCTTATAAACGGTCTTTAGCAAAAGCTGCGCAAACAGTAACCCGAGTTCCGATCCAAAGCAAAGAGCTTTTGCGAAGCTCGCTTGATTATTTGAACTCTGGATCGCTGCGCTCGAGCTTTGAGGATAGAGTAGCCGTATTTTTGTTATAATAATTATATACTACTACCTTTATTAAGTGCGTTTTTTTATAAGATGGAAGTAGCAAACGAGCATGCAGTCCACCTGGTAGTAAGTGGTCACTTCCGCCCATTGACATCTGTAAGCAACTTCAAACAGAACATGGGGTTCTATCTGAAGTCAATCACAGATGCGTCGCTACTCCAGAGGACTAAGATGGTCGCCTTATATAAAAGTGTCCCGGCAACCACACCCTTCTCTCGAAACGCAAAAACTGCTCCGCGCTAGAAATAGGTGGACGGTGGTACTTTCCCGCGCGAAATACACTGGTTTTACCACCTATAAAATAAGTGCGTGCCTGTTTGCTACTTTAGTAGATTGAAAAAAGTTTAATCTTAACTTCATTACCTGTTTGCGTCGTAAGGGGTCATAGATATAAATTTCTTAGGTTTGCTCTGCAGCCCAAAGAACAAATGATTTTTACCAGCGATTTACGATAGTAGTAAGAGGTGTAATTTTTATTTCCCGTGCTACAACTAACAGCTGTAGTAGTAACAACGGGAATTAAATTAACTGTGTTACTACTGGTAGTAAGGTTAGTAGTAACACGGGCAAGGAACTAAATAGACACGCATGCAGTTAAACCTACTGTATTGTCCACGACTTAACAGGACACGTGCGGAAACTAAGAAAAGTAGTTCTATCTTCGCCTGAGAATTAAGCAGTGCTTTATGTAAGTCTTTAATAGAATAAAATTGACAATTCTACGTTGGTATTACAAGTGTCCACCAATTGGCACTTGGCCAGCGCGGCGAACTATGGCCTAAAACTCTCTCATTCCGAGAGAAGACCCGTGCCCAGCAGTGGGACATCAACGGGTTGACGACATATATTACAAGTAACAGTAGTGCAATAATATAATTGAAACGTTTTTTTTTAATAACAATGAACTAGAAAATGAGCATGCAGTCCACCTGATGGCATTTGTAAGCAACTTGATATACAACATAGGTTTTATCTGAAGTCAATCACAGATGCGTTGCTACTCCTGAGGATGGTCGCCTCATATAGGACTAGGATGGTTGCCTCACATATCTGTGTGCCGGCAACCACACCCTTCCATCGAAACGCAAGGAATACTTCACGTTAGAAATAGGTGTGGAGGTGGTACTTCCCCGGGCAAACTACACTCGTTCTACCACCTTTAAAATACTACCACCACCACATTCCAACTACTGGGATTTCCATTAATTTATTCTTGACAATATGTTTGTGTAAGTACCGATATTTAAAGCATGTCGACACAAATATCTAAAACATTTTATTTCAATTGAATTACAAGTACTTATAATTCGAGTGAAATAAAATGTTTTATTTATTCACTGCGTTCTGAAAGTTAAATAAAGCGACTTTAGCCTTCGGATATGTGGTGGCTCGCTAGTGACATTTGTTCCTGAATGTTTCCGCATTTCAAATGCATTAAAGTAAATAATTAAAAATGTGGTACTGTTATTTTAAATAGTAAATCCATTATGAACAAGTCACACGGTAGGATAAAAAGTGTTACTCCGGTTGAGGTCGTTTTGATATCCCGGAGTCCTCTTTATGGTGCTGAGGACGGCCACCGGGGGGTTTTTTGTGAGGTAAAAAACCCACATAACCCGGCATTGTTCCCACGGCGTTGGGTACCTTTTGAAGGTTCCCCTCGATAACAAATAAAAAAATATATAAAAAGTGTTAATAAATCAAAAATGATAACATTTTTAAAAGGTTTTCCAAAATCAAAATACCATTATTTATTAATTGTATAATATATTTTGTTCAAAAATATCTTTCTTCGTTTAAAGAATGGAGATAACTGTTGACGATTATGGCGAAATATGTGAACGAGACTGAAAAAAAGATTTATTTCTTTTAGTAATACTAATATAAGCGTGAACTTTCGACAGGAGGATAAATACATTTTTTGTGTATATGTTAAAAATGTATTAACATATCTTTTTGACTGAAACATGCTTTTTCGTAAAACCTGTCGTCCCGAACTTAACTGTAAATCTTTTTAGGTTACATTACGAAGACGAATCTGTCCCTACTAATTTATTATTATTATTAGTGAAGATGCATGTACAAAAACATTAAATATGTAGGACTATAGAGAGATAACTTTCAAGATTTTTATGTTATAAATTCTTTATAACTATAAGACTTTTATCTGATTGAAGTAGCAATCGAGCAAGCAGTCCATCTGATGGTTTCTGCCGTCCATAGACGAAAGTACACTTCAAAAAGAACATGGGTTCAAGTCAACCACAGATGCGTTGCTACTTCCGAGGACCATAATGGTCGCCTAATATAAAAGTGCACCGGCAACTACACTCTTCCATCAAAACGCAAGGATGCTTCACGCGAGAAATATTTGTGGCGGTGGTTCTTCCCCTGTCGAACTACACTGGTTCTACCACCTATAAAACTTATAAGCACATGGCAATAAGTCGTACAGGGATACTATTACTAGAAGAGGTCCTTTTAATATCATCGTAGAGGATCTATTACTATTACATGGTTAAATATCTTTGTAAAATACCTTGATAAATAATTCCCAATACAATCGTAGCAACTGCTGTCCAATAATACTTGGTGCTGAAGCATACGACCACCTTCGAGCTGAAGAGCAAGCAGTAGAAGGTGAGTATTGACAGGTGAGACACGTACCACAACGAGCACAAATATGCTTTGCTTTTTATCTAAACATAAACATAAAAACTATATATAGGTAATTTATTAACAGGACCTTTATTATGGATATATTTCGATCTCTCAAAAGGTCATCGTTTAGGTTTGATTTTTTGCGAATACATTTTCAAAAATACATCGTAATTTACATTACGTTTATGTTTTTATTTTCAATTATATCTTGCATTGTGTGATGCTATGTTGGATAAAAACGTCAACGGTAATAGTTCTAAGAAAACTTAATAAACGTATCCTAATTTCACAGACATTACAGAGAAAACAGAAACGCTGAACACAGCTATTATAAGAAAGAATCAGGTGAAGGTGGTGTCCCGAATTCGAACCACGAAGAATTGTACCAGCCATTCTTAGGTTATTTATCTACTAGCCTATTGCTAGACAGACTTTCTTTCGCAAAAGATCTTCTGAATCCAACATTTCCCGCTTTTTTTAGAAAACCTGTCTATTCATACGCAGACTGATTCTTAGGCAATCAGACCGCCCTCTTACCACATGAGCTTGCTAATTCTGAATGAAACAATTTAACCTCGAAACTCTAAAAATAAACTCAGTGGCTAAACAATACCTGATAAGCCTGCCAAAGTAGAAGAAGTGAAATTACGATCTGATAGCATGATAAGGCGATGGCGACTAAAGCGAACACTAAGTTGACGGCAAGCATCGGCTGCGTGTTGTAGTGGTGCTCGCCCACCGCCATCGATATTACCACCGCTACCGACGATAGTAACACCACTGAGGAAATAACCTGAGGAATTCCTTAACACGTTAAAATGTATATATAGTAATTAATATTTATACAGATATTGAACGTGCCAGACACGTGTCTTGGCAAATACCGAAAGACTTCTTTTAAAGGTGATAATACCAGTTCGATCGGAGAAGTACCATTGCCACACCTATTTCTAGCGTTGCTTCACTTTTTTCTTGCGTTTCGATGGAAGGGTGTGGTTACCGGCACACTTTTGTATGAGGCGACCATTATAGGTCCCGGGAATAGCGACGCATCTGTGAATGATTTCAGATAGAACCCCATGTTCTGTATGAAGTTGCTTACAGATGTCCATGGGCGGCTGTAACCCCTTAAACTGAGGCGGACTGCATGCTCGTTTGCTACTTCCATGTTATAAATAAAGTGTGGACGTAATTTTTCATCTACTGTGCGTACAAACACGTGTAGCCGATGATTATGGCCTAAATCAATTTATTTTCATATCAATAAAATACGTCAAGAAGTAAGCTTATAAAATCTGGTTGACCAGATAATAACCCACGAATATCCCTGACAAAACTAAGAGAAGTAAGATACAATTTTATGTGAACTGAAGATTTTAAATATATGTAACATCTAAAAAGAAAGAACGGCGAATACAGCGAAAGCGACTCGACAAAAGCACTAAAATCTGGATTTTGCGGAATTCTCGCATTTACATACTCGAGTTTTACAAGATTCTCAAATGTACTGCTTGCTTACCAGTGTGGCGATGGCCACGAAAACGACTCCTTGCCAAAGATTACGACCACACACGGTCTCTATATCACAACACTTGAATTTGGGTTTCATATTTACATAAAAATGTATATCAAATTGTCTAATACATTATATCGTGTTCGTATTTACATTATATCTTTTGACAGACATCTTGACAGTTCTGTTAAGAGTTGTAAGATGTTTGCGTTCCATTTTAAAAGATAAAATTACAGGATGCATTTACATCAAACAACACAGACACAAGTGGTAGCCAAATATTTATAGCAAGATCCCAGAGCCGTAAGACACAGCTTATTTTCTAAAGCATATAACTTTCGGTTCTCAGTAGTCTCTTGTGTACTTTTTAATACTTGAATGTTTGTGGAGCTTGCCGGTGACAACACCTGCGCGGTGTTAGTGTGCCATGCTTACTGGCCACCCACTTTTCCAGATTGGGGTGTATTTCTTGCACCGTTTCCACCACGAAATCTGAGTATCGAGTAATTTTGGAGCACCGCTGCCTGAGCGAGTACTCTTGTCCGCTCCACCCGTGCAGTACGCGAATTCGTGCCGCTGGTCCTGAAGCTGGAACGGTGCGCATATATGCTGGCTAACACTTCCGGCCAACACTGACCATGGATTAAACTAATTAACTAGCTAATCAACCGCAGAACCCCGGATTTGCGGTCCTACCTGACGACTTAAGTGTTACTAGTCTGAAAAGGGAGTAGTAGTGGTTGCTTTGGAATCGAATCACGAAGATTTCAACCAAATTTTACTAGTAGCTTACAATTCGATTATATAGCCATCACGTATTAGCGACGGCTAGATTTGAACTAAAAAGCACTATTTTATAAAATTGAACAGTTACCGAAAATGCAAACCACCCGTTTTAAGCGGCAAATACCTCCTATAAGCAACGTGATACAGAACATATTTTCTTTCTAAAGTCAATCACAGATCCGTTGCTACTCCCTAGATCTAAGATGGTCCTCTGTTTAACGTAAGGAACCAACCATACTCTTCCACCAAAACAAGAATTGCTTCACGCTAGAAATAAGTGTGGCATTGGCCTTCCCGGTATTAAGTTACTATTTTAAAAGAGATACTTGTAGCTCGATAAGCTTTAACCACTCGTCCATAACGCGGTACAGTTTACGCGAAGTAAACACAGAATAACAAATTTTTCACATTTCCCTCGGGTATATTTGTGAAATTTTAAATGTTATTGCGTCCTGAAACGTTCCGTGTCAACCGACGCTAAGCCACAAGAAATGCAAATAAATACACCAGTTCTCTAAACGAAAATAAACGTGTTTGGCACAAATAAAGTATGCGAGTAACGTATTTTTTTCCGCTACATTTTATTCATTTCTGTGTTAGTTAAAATTGAAGGAGTTAGGATAAGTGGCGCAAGTAGTTAATGACAGCGTGGATTAGTTTGGCTAGCTGTACCTAAAACTGGGAATCCAAATGTAATTGAGTTTTAGTTGTAAATATACCAATCTGTTTAAGTAAATACATAGTTGAATATCTTAATTATATAATTACCCTAATCGCTGGAAGTGAAAAATCGCTGAAATCTGATTTGAAAAAATACTTTTCAATTTGATAGGCATTTCATAAAATAACTTTTTCGTTACAGTACCTACAACACACGTAGATACAATGATTGCACTCTTTAATTCAGTATCATAAATAAATTTGCACACATCAAACGTAGGTATAAAATATTAAGTCCCCACAAGATCTAGGAGATGGGCAGCAGCATCTTCTTGTGTAACACCATCACCCGCTGCGGTCACCAACACACATGCCGGTGATGACTATTGGGAAAAACCTCATTTGAGGAAGCCTAACTTTGGACGTAGACATAACTTTATGGGGGTTTCATCCCAATGATTGCAGTGGACGTCAAAAGTTTAATTGATAGACAGGTAGATAGACGCGGAAAATATCGTAAAAATGTTATTTATGGTTAAAAAATAATTCATTTTTTTATATGATTGAAGTAGCAAACAAGCATGCAATCCACCTGATGGTAAGTGGTCACTGCCGCCCATGGACATCTGTAAGCAACTTCATACAGAACATGGGGTTCTATAAAAAATCAATCACAGATGCGTCGCTACTCCCGAAGCCTAGATGGCCTCATATAAAAGTGTGCAACCACACCCTTCCAACGAAACGTAAAACCTGCTTCACGCTAGAAATAGGTGTAGCGGTGGTACTTCCCAGGGGGAACTACACTGGTTCTGCCACCTATTAAAACTCTATCATACATTATTATTATTTATTTATTGTGATATTAACACTAGTTTCCATTAATATTATATTTCACACATACAATTTCATTACAATACATAAAGTTATCCAAACAAGCCATTGTAATATCTTGTTCTTTTGTAAAAATGAGTAAGAATTCTTACAAACGATACTTTACAAAGCCTAATGAAGGAAACTTTAAAGTAGAACAATCCGTACAATCCTCTTACTATGCATTGAGGTCAAAGTAAGGCTAAGCCTACGAAATAACTACAACTTGAGACCTAACGCTAATTTGTTCCAGAGAATATTATAGAATACTTTTTACCCTTTGTATAATTATTGTTAATAGTTTAAAGTTTGAAAGCTTCTCTGTAATTATGATAGTAATATTTTTTTAAGAGTGTAAACATTGGAAATTGCATGCAATTATCGTAAAATATTCGTAATATACAATTAAATGTCTTTACTTCCTTTGGTCTTTTGAAATACACTGCTGAAAATGAACCGTTCCGTAGTTAGAGTTTTTGTCAATATTCATCACACCTAGGGGGTCTTCATGTTATACGGAGAAACTGCAACCCATCTCCTATATTTTTCTACGATATACACGGGCTAAGATGAAATTATGAAATGTTTACCATAGCGTAACTTATCTCAATAATAAATTTATTATAACCAATATCTACTACTGCATGACGATAAAATATCAACAATGCAAAGGGGAATGAATAAATCATAGTAACTACCATAATACGAAAACAACTTCTGTTAGTGGAGTGGGCTCTCTGTTATAATTCCGTCTGTGCAAGTGGAGGACTAAACTTTATTTCCTAAGAACATTTTTTTAATGAATAAAATTAAAATAATAAAAATATATTTAAAATTCTTTAACCACAGCTTAGTTAAAGCACTAAGTTTTTAATTTTAGGGTAAAACTTCAAATGAATGAATGAATGAATTTTGAATTGTGCGGTTATACATATATGCAAAGCAGTGAATTGTTAATTGTGGGACCTCATTCTCAACGACATCGTCATTAGTGGTTATTAGTGGTTACTGGACACGGCTTTTACACTGTTTTATTCCGATTAAACAATACTTCGCTAATCGTTAACTTAATATAAATTCGATAACAATTTCCAAAAGTAAACGAACAATTACGACCGAGCAGCGAGTTCGAGGTACCGATCTCACTTTAACCGCCAGATATATTCACTCCAATGATCCAACTCGATCCATCACTTACTAAAGTCAATGAAAGAATGTCGCAAGAACTATAAACCTCTCTACAAGAAAAGATGGCGCCTCGACCCCACTCGAGACATATAAGCTATGATTGGTCGCTAAGTAAATCAAAAAGTTATTACTTTTTATTACATTAATATGGTTTTAAAGCAAAAGAAGGATGTAACAGTTAAATTATTAATTTTAACAATAATTAAAATGTAAACAAACTGAATTGTACGTTATACATGAAAGTAACAATCAACTCGCCTCAAAGCTCCTCCGACATATATGAAATTTTACGCTATTTCAAGACAAACATATTATCCATGCAAATCAGTCGAACATAAAATTTGCTCAGAAATCCCATAAGAACGCCACCATAATTCCGAATCAAGTCACGTTTGTCATTTCGAGGCGATCAGCCGAGAGGGAAATGTTCACACTCTATAAATTTTCAGTATCGTAAGAAGAACCGCAGGCTTCATTTTGATAAATCAGTTTTTGACTTACTTCGATATGAACTAAGCGCAATCCATATTATGATAAATTACGATATTCGTGTGTATATTATATAAATTGTGTGATTTTTTTATGATTGTGTTCAATTACTTATTTTATTATAATATTTTCAGTAACAGTAGATGATGACGTTCTGGTAGATGTACGAATTAATTTTAAGTATACAAGTAAGTATTTAAAGAATCCTATGGAGATAAGACATAGGTACGATGAAATACTTATTACCTATCTGGCCAATCCCGGGAAGGACGGCGGTATGTGTGGTCGCATACCGTCGTAAAGACTAGATGAAGCGGTGGGCCCAACCACCCATCTGGGAGGAGCCCGATGGGGCAACGCGCTCAGAAGATTCCGGTTGCGGTCGTTTCGAGATCCTGGAGTCCTCTTTATAGCGCCAAGGACCGCCACCGGCGGGGTTTTAGTGCGGTAAAAATCCCACGTAACCCTGCGTCGCTCCTATGGCGTCGGGTACTTTTTGAAGGTTTCCCCCTTGAGATAAAAAACAAATAGATAATTACGTAAGAACTTAAGGCTGAAGGTCCTTTAAGTAGATACTGAATAAATGAATAACCGACTTGGTATTACATAGATTTCACAACTTTTTTCGGTACAAGAACTCAGTTGCGAGGCTTGGATTTTTGATAAGTAGGTATTGTTTTTTTTCTCAAACAAAACATTCCACTGCAAACCTTTTATTTGTAGTTAATAGGGTTTTATATTTTGATAAACCTCTCTAATGATTTCTACTATTAACAACATCATCGAATCATGCGGTAATCAACCTGGTATGTCGATCCAAGATGTTCGATTCTCAGGCTGAGCAAAGACCGTTATATTATATTGTAGACTTAATCTGATCGCCGTGTTTTCCGTTTACATAAATAACTTGTTGGCTTGCCTACGTAATATATGGTGCCTATAAATATATGGTGGTGGTGAAATGACGCTAGGACCCAAAGTGAACGCCCTGTAGTTCCGGGATCAGAATAGGGCTACGGCATCCCCTGCCTGTCGTAAGAGTCAACTAAAAGGGGCTTCCAGGGTTGCAGACGGCTAGAGTGGGAGCTCGAACCGTTCGGTCAGGCAATCCCGGGAAGGACGGCGGTATGTGTGGTCGCATACCGTCGTAAAGTCGTTTCGAGATCCCGGAGTCCTTTTCAGCGCCGAGGACGGCCACCGGGGGGGGTTTTAGTGCGGTAAAAATCCCACATAACCCTGCGTCGCTCCCACGGCGTCGGGTACCTTTTGAAGGTTTTCCCCTCGAAAACAAAAAAAAGGACCCAAAGTGAGCCTTGGCCTCCGACACTAAGAGTCTCCATTTCGGTCTACCCTGCGCCATCTCCAACCAGTCATCCGCCTGATTATGCAGGTCCTACTCCACTTGTATTATTGTGAAATATATAAATTATTTTATTGTTAATATTAGAAACAGTGAATGAATACATATTATTATGTTTTCTGAAAACCATCATTATTTACGTTTTTGCAAAGTAGGTACATTGCAATCTATGGCCAAAAAGAAAACGTAACAATACAATTCCATTGCAAAGTATGACCAATAACGTAAAGTATAATTGTTTCCAAGAAACCTAATTAACTCGTACTATGGGTACAGTAACCCAAATTGACGACTATCGGTCAGACGCGCAATGGATCTCGAGTTCGATTCCCGGCCATTCATGCTCTGGGTCTGGGTTCTTGTGTATTCGTCTTATGTGTGTCCATGGTACCCACGATACAGGAGAAAATCGTAGTGTGGGGCTATGAGTGTAGAAAGCGTGTATTAAAAGTAACAGTAAATTTTTACTCAAGGTTCATTCGCGTCTCAGTGAAGCTCGCCGAAATGTATTAAAGCGATTTGAGTAAATAAAACCCTCCATGATTTATCTAAACCTCTTATAGGTTTCTTATTCCGCAGTAAATTTATTTTCAGTTATTAAGCCGTCATGGATAACGAAAACTTTATATTAGCATAACTTATTGTCTTCGTAATATTCTTTTAATATGTTTTCTCCACTGTAAACAGCATTTTCTACGGTTGTAAATAAAAATATACCCTTTTTTGTTTGTTATCGAGGGGGAAACCTTCATAAGGTACCCGACGTCCTGGGAGCAACGGAGCAAACCCCCACGGTGGCCATCCTCAGCGCTGCGTGGAGGACTCCGGGATCTCCAATGGAACACAACGGAATCCTCCAAGCAAGATGCCCCCTTTGGGCTCTTCCCAGTGAGCATTGTACACCCTGCGCCTCCTGGTGTTTACGAAAGCATGTAGCCACACATGCCGTCGTCCTACACGGCGTCGCTTGGCTGGGCGGTTCAAGCTCCCACTCTTACCGCCCGCAACGCCTGAAGCCCCTTTTAGTCACATCTTACGAAAGGCAGGGGATACCGTAGCAATATTCGGATCCCGGGACTACAGGGATAAAATAAAAATATACCAAAGCCATATTTGCAGCCCAATGTACATTTTTTATAACATTAAAGTATAAAATGAGCACGCAGTCCACCTGACGGTTAAAGTCCCTGGAGCCCACAGACAGGTGTGCGTGGGCCGCAGCGGCGGCTGTAACCTGCTAAGATGTAGAAAACCCCGTAAAAAACAGGAGTCCTGGTTAAAATCCATAAGTTACTACTTTCGAGGATTAAGGTGATCGCCGCACATGAAAATAAACCGGTAACCCACTCTACCATCAACTAACAACTGATTTTCCGGTCGAACTATCAAAAATAATGCAGTAATCATATTCATGCAATAACCGTTTAAGTTACAAGGGATCTAATTATTTGCTTCGAGCAATCCAAGCGAATCAAATTGAGTTTATGAACTTGGCAACATAGAAAATAATGACTTAATCCATTTATAAAGGCTACACTAAATTCTTGCCATTTGTTTAACTTCTAATAAAGAATAACATCATATATTCTTAAAACCATTAATATGAATAGGAACGTTTGCGAAAAAGAAAAGGAAATTGGTAATTACTTTATGATTATAAGTACGTAGTTTGCTAATCAAAAAAGTACATAGATTGTAAAAATGTTGCAAAATTGCAAAAAAAATCATAAACAATCCTAAAAAAAGTCAGTAACAGCCAAAAGCACTTATGAAACGTATTTTGGTGTCAAAAGAATATATATAATATACTAGTACGTAAAGTCAGAAGGTCAGCCACAAAAAGTTCGAAAATCCGTCACAATCACGACCTACATATGTCAGGTGCCGTCACAAGGGTCACATATTCGCTATTATGTCGCCCTATTTTCTCCAACGACCCTCATAGTTTCAACCAAATCTACATCCTTTCTTCTTATTCCTTATCCGTCAATGTCTGCTCTGAGTTCGAAGGCCTGATTGCTCCTAGTTATTGGATGTCTCACTGGCTTTTATATCTATATCTTGCCTATTGTAAATTAATGACCCGCGTGGCACAGCGGTTACCATACCGGTCTGAGCAATGAGTCCCGGGTTCGATTCCCGGCCGGCCAGACAGGTATCTGAATGATGAGTTTAGATTCCTGTTCTGGGTCTGAGTGTTTGTGTATTCTTCTTGTGTGTGTTCATGGTACCCACGACACAGGAGAAAATCCTACTGTGGGGCTATGAGTGTAGAAAGCGTGTTTATTTTCACAGTAGATAGCCCTCCCATTCTGGATATATGTATATGTATAATATGAAATTTCTTTTCAATAAAGTATGCTGAATAAATCTCAATATTTTTTAATTCTAAATTCATTTAAAAGTGTCATTCAAAAATCATGTAGCCATCTATTGATACATCAGGGCTGTGTTCTATTTTAAGGATGAGGTAAGGGAGACAAACTTATTCGAGGAGTTACAACTTACTCCTCAGGGGTACTAAAACTCGAAGCATATCTGGGTTTTATTATAGATGTCCATTAACGGAAGTGGCCTCATATCGTTAGATGGACTGCAACCATGTTAGCTACTTCTACATAGAAATAAAAATATCTAAAGATCTATGTAGAGAAAGTTAGATAATGGTAGCGAAAATAATTCTCTGAGTTTAATAACTATTAACGAAACCTGTATTATTACAAGAATATAATAATATAGTATAAAATAATCCATGTGCATATCAACAAATTATAATAATTGCAAATATCATAACAGCTTATACAATACTGTTTGAAAACTGAAGAGGATTTGAGATAAACCCTTATTTGAGATTCCACTTATCTTCGCTCTCGCCATCAATAATCTGCTCCTTTAGTCTTCGCTACTAATCAGTCACTGTCTGATTCTGAAATCCGTTAGCTTGATCCAGCCATCCATCCATTACAGTCTACACTAGACGTATTGAAACCTAGATTTGAATTTTTCTTAAAATTATTTTGTACACTTGTTAATCAACGATTTTCGCCTATAAATAATCAATTTAGACACTGAATCGTCCATGTTGATCCAGGTTAGTACTCATGCATGTTGGTGATAAACACACTTTACGAAAGTATTAAAAGCGGCCAAATAATATCTTTAATGTTGTTAATAAAACTTTGAACCGATAATTAGAACTTTTGGCAGATGTATAGGTAATCATATGAGATTGCAATCTGTAGCTAACCTTCATGTTCTACGATAGTCGTAAATACGGACTTAAGTCGAAGGACGATAAACGATGGAAAGTTGGGAGCTTGTCCACTAGAATATAGATGGTTATTATATATATTCTTATTGTATATATATTCTTATTGTAATAAGAAAGAATAAACTGTAAAATTTATTATTCCTTGAAGATGGAGGGCTCTTTCTGTGAATGAAAAACGATTACACCTTATACAGTAAGAATTAGGGACCGAATCAACCGTGGCTCTGAATTACCACTTATACATCCTAGCGATCAACACACTTTACGGCAGGTCTTAAACCGCTCAAAAATGTCTTCAAACTTGTAAATAAAAATTGGAACCGACTATTTAAACTTGCCGACGTACAATCATCTGAATGACTTTTACAACTTTATTCACGCTTTCAACACTTATAGCCCTACACTAGGATTTTCTCCTGTGTCGTGGGTACCATGGACACACTAGACGAATACACAAACACCCAGACCCAGAACATGAATCTAAACTCATCATTCAGATACCTGTTTGGCCGGGAATCGGACCCGGGGCCTATTGCGCGTCAGTCCGGTATGGTAACCGCTCCGCCACGCGGGTCGTTAAATTGAAACCTGGAACTATCTTTTACTTGTACGATAGTCCTAAATACGGACCCGTGACACTTTAGTCGAACGAGGAAAGAAACTTGGGAGCTGGTACAGAAGATATAGATGTAACGGGTTACAAAGAAAGAAAAAACGGTATAACTAAAACAAGTGCCATTGATAAAGTTCGGAGCCCGCAAGTTGTCCGCGCGGAAGCAGTTTAAAACGATTTACTGTGGTTGTTTTCTTAACTTGCTTATCCCAAGTTTCTAATCCACATTTTTTTTATTCGGTAAACTGTTTCTAAAAAGGAAAACTATGTGAAGATGTGCTTTACTAATAGTAAAAAAAGTCTTTTGCTTTTAGCTGCAAATAGGTAGTAGACTAAGGTAATCTTATCATATGAGGCGACTATCCTAGACCTCAGCAGTGGCGACGCATCTGTGATTGACTTTATATAAAACCCAGATTATATGTGAATTTGCTTACAGATGTCCATGGGCAGCAGTGACCAAACCAACCAACCAAACAGTGTCAAGTGGACTGCATGCTTGTTTGATACCTCAATCTTATAAAAAAAGTGTATAAGCCGCGGGAAAAACCAAGTATTTATATAAAATACCTTTTTATAATTAACGTTAGGTACAGATCAATTAATATCAGCAAGAGATAACTTCATTCGACCTTTTTATCAACTTTCTGTAAAGCAAAATTCCCAGTATAGCAATTTATAATCTCAACATAGATATGGGACCATTTTTAATTTACTTTGATTCCATAAATATCCCGAAAACGTCAAATCTTACCCAACTTCGAATACTTTTGGCAATACACAGAGCAAATAAAACTCTTTAAAATTACAATAAAATTAAACAATATAAATCAAAGTGTTACGGCAAATAGTTTTTGAAGTCCGACAAATACGGTTACGTACACTTTCATAGATGAAAAATACTTCAGAGGGCTTACAAAGAATATCACGTAAATGCTAAAATCACTGTGCTTCCTCCGATTCTCAGAAGACTTACGCTGCAAACAGCGACTGAAGCCGTAAGATTCATGATATACCGCTTCAAAAATCTTTACACCGCTGTTTTCCAATCATTTTCATGACAGGACCCCTGTTATCAAAAAAAATAGCATAACATAACGGGCATGTTTTTGTTAAGATTTCCTTTATATATATACATCTTTTTAAAAATTATTGTTTTTTTTTACTGAAGTACTACTCTCGAGATCTCTCGCGACCCCACTACAGAGAAATTGCGATTCCCAGGAGGTCGCGACTCAAAGCTTGAAAAACACTGCTTTACACAGAAACACGACCAACTAACTGCCATAAATACAAAAACATCACACTATCTTAGACTTCGCAAACTTGAACGCAGCGAGAAGGCGAGTAACTGCCGACTGAGAGCATATTGTGTATCGCACTTTGGAAACTTTTACGCAGCGACACGAGCATCTTACTACCAACCAAGAGTCTTAAGCATCTAAGTACAACATTTCGAAAGTTTACAAAAGCAACTACAGTAGAGACTGATATCAACTTCAGCAAACTATCTCCATAATCTAAGCTCTCTCATAAGTAAAGAAAAACATTGAAAAACCAACTACAGGATCATAATAATTCTAAGAGAAGAATTAAATTTATATCATATCCCACATTTCAAAACTTTTAAAAACGAGAACAGCCAAATGCCAACCGAGATCAACACATTCAACCCACGCGTCGGAAACATTTACACGGAGAAACAGTGAAAAGAGCGACTAATTACCAACCGCGCATAACTTTGTCTCCCGCGATTCGGAAACTTTTACGGAGCGGAAAGAGGGACTAACTGCTTACCAAAAACATCACAGTGTAAATTAGGTACAATTTAGATACCTGAAAGTTGTATATCTGATAAAAATCTTTCAACCGGGGAAGTACCACTGCCACACCTATTTCTAGCGTGAAGCATTTCTTGCGTTTCGATAGAAGGGTGTGGTTGCCGACACACTTTCACATGAAGCGAGCATCATAGTCCTCGGATGTAGCAACACATCTGTGATTGACTTCAGATGGAACCCATGTTCTGTATGAAGTTGATTACAGATGTCCATGGGCGGTAGTGGCCATTTACCATCAGGTGGACTGCATGTTCGTTTGCTACTTCAGTAGGATAAAAAAATATAAAAAAATCATAACGGAACAGAAAGTAGTTTCATATAAAATGAGAAACTGCAGCATTATAATACGTAACAGATAATTTACCAAGAACCGGATGCCAAGACAAGCTTATAAATCAAAATTTACTAAATTATATTAAACTTAATAATGACTTATTTACTTATTTAGGAGTGTTATTACTTAATCCTAATTAGTTGAAGGTAGGCAAATGAAATACAGATCTTGAGGGGAAATATTTATTATGTACTAGCCCGTACGGCCGGAGGCGAGCGACTGGTGAAATACAGCCATCACCAAATGTTGTTACAATATAATATCCCATATCATATATCCCCTACACTTAATTATAAAGAACAGCAACTATGTACAAAACAAAATAAAAAAATGGATTTGTCATATGGTTGTTTTACAAAATAAATAGTGTTAATCTTGTGTAAAATCTCTTGCACTGTAATTTTTCGTGCGAATTCAACCCTAGTTTTATCTACACTTCGGAAAATCCGTAGTTTAAAAGGCTCCGAAACAATATTTTATAGAACATTCGATTTCGGCTCTTAAAATGATAAATTTTATGGTCAAGTCTCTTCACAAACATGAGTTTTTAAGGTGGATATGATATTGCGTAAGATAATTTGATTGTAAATATTTCTACGGTCTGACCTCGGACAGACACATGGTTTACAAAAGTTATATTTGTGGCTTGAAGAAAACAATCATATGAGAAAGAGCAGGTCTCTTTAGTTGGAATACATGTTCACCATTTGTAACATAGTCAATAAACATACTAATTAGGCTAAGTAGTAATTAGCTAACCTGATGAACCTAATGTTATCGCGTATTGAAATCTCTTTGTTGTTACTTCAATGAGCGTCATGTCTGCTTTTGTAATCCATTGAACATGTATTCCACCTCCCCACTATACTTGGTCATAAGTCCAAGGTGATTGACTCTGAAAAACATTTTGTCATCTTGAAGGTAGTAGTAGTATAAATAGTTCTTTCGAAGTAGATGATCTTTCGTGCTATTAGTATATTTAGTTGGAAATTCGCAATATATAAATTTATT
The DNA here is from genome assembly GCA_949699795.1 of Spicauda simplicius. Taxonomy (NCBI): domain Eukaryota; kingdom Metazoa; phylum Arthropoda; class Insecta; order Lepidoptera; family Hesperiidae; genus Spicauda; species Spicauda simplicius. Next base: position 7,782,850 of record OX453070.1, on the reverse strand, counting down.
TATATTTTCTCTTGAAGGTAGTAGACCTCTTTGATACATTATGTATACAATACGAAGTGTGTTATGAAAGAGAGTGATAGCCTGATAATTGAAACTTGCGCTCTCGATCTGGAAATTCGAGGTTCAAACCCAGGCACGCACCACTGATTTTTCTAAATTTTTTGTGCGTATTAGAAATTAATTATCACTGCTTTTCGGTGAAGGAAAACATCGTGAACCTACCTACACATCCGAGAGTTCTTAAAAAATAAGTTATCTTCCTGCTTAGTGGTAACAGTAGCTGTAACCTACCGCAAATTGGACTACAATCTTTTCCAGGGTTTGGTTACAGGTATCTACGGCAGAAGCTACTTGACTAAGTAAGCCAGAAAGAAGAAGAAAAGAAGAAAACGTATTTATTCACAATGACGCTGACCTGGCGAACTTCATTCCGCCTAAAAATCAGTAAATATCAGTGTTCCTCCACTATATTGTGCATTTATTATACACAAAAACGTTCCTCTTAAATTACTCTATCTATTATAAAACTGTATTAAAATCCGTAGCGTAGTTTTAAAAATCTAAGCATACATTAGGACAGACAGCGAGAAGCGACTTTGTTTTATACTATGTATAACAACACATAAGACGGATAGTGAAGGAAAAAAACGATTACCTTAAATTTAAAATTAACGTTCTAGAATTATTTAAGGATTAAAAAAATACATGATAATTTACTACTTCTATATTAGTAGTAGATTTTATTAAACTATTAAAATAACTATCGTTTCTCTCATTGTTCGTCGTCCGGTCAAGAACGTATGCATTCAATTTCACGCTGAATCACCGGACCTAATGCGATCATTTGTATCAATCCCTTTGCAAATTAAACGGCCTGCGTGCACCATCTGTGCGTGTTATTGACATTATAATATAATACAAGTCTTTAAGACCACTCTTCCAGATTTTAATTCTAGCTGTTGCTAACTAGGTCGCAGTACCTACCAATATCTTAAATAGCAAGGAAAAGGTTCATTAACTTTTTTAAATATTGTTCGAAAAATCAACAATAACATTATAGCAATTCGCGCGTTATTTGCTTAATATTTTTTGTATTATAATAAATAAATAAATTATTGTACCTCGTTGTAATTTAGGTAACTTAAAAATAATGTTCTTTATAAATTTAAATAGCTCTTACAAAAAAGAAAATTAATGTGCAATAATTATTTTGATAAGGTGTGGTAAAATCAACTTTACGATTGAAGTATTCCCTATAAGCTAGCTGGCTGCAGTTAGTTATCAATTCTATGTAACTTGTTAAAATTGTCTGCTTTTTCCCTCAACATGCTTAACAAAGCATAATTACTTAAACAGGTAACTTGTTTTGAAAAAAATATTATAGAAAAACATTTAATATTGTCGTCGTTTAGTTTTATAATAGAATACCCTAACTAATGTCAAATAGCAATATGACTTACTTTTTGTGAGTGAATATACAATAATATGCACTCATTTTACCCCTTCACGCTTAGATTGTAGGACTGGAAGTATGCTTAGCCAGATTATCTCCGTTAGAGATTCTACGACGACCCTAAGGGTGCTAGTCCAACAAAGACGAGCGAAATAGCCAAGCTACTAAGCTAAGCGAGCTGCGAGTAGGTAAGATTTGCTACGGAGATGTAGTAACCGTCTAGAACTGTTTAAAAGCAATTTGGCTAAGAAAATGCCTCTGTTGCCTAACCACCATGATCCTGATTTATTATATAATTCGTTGTTTAACCTTATCAGTGGTGAATTTGAAAAAGTGTTTAAACCAAAAACTGTAAGTCATGGACGAACCAAATTTTGTGAATGGGCAACGAGAGGTATTTATATTAGTAGACGCAAATTGTATGATCTATACTATGAAAAGTCTTATAATCATGACCCTTTATTTAAGCAATATGTAAAAAAATATTCTAAAACTTTTAAGCTGGCTTGTTCCTGTGCTAAATCCCTATATTTAAGAAATAAGATAAAAACATCTACAAATAAGATTAGAACAACATGGAATATTATTAACGACGAAACTAATAAGATATGTGAGTATAACCAGAATTTTAATTTAAAAATAAATAATAAAGATGTAACAGAGGATTTGGAGGTGGCATCAGAGTTTGAGAATTTCTTCACTAATATACCTTTGTTAACAACTAAAGCTCTAAAGTCATCTTCTACCTCTGCTGAGGCCTTGCTTAAAGAGTGTGTAAAAGAACGTAGCACGAGCTTTGAATTTTCAGAGGTCAATGCAGCAGATATAATCAATGCTTTCAATAGTCTGGATCGTAAGAAAACGGCAGACCTCTGGGGACTTTCTGTTAGAGCCGTTTCTTCTATTATCCATCTTATAGCTCCACACTTGGCTTCTGTGTTCAATGCTTGTGTTACTAACGGTGTATTTCCTGACCTTATGAAACAAAGTAAAGTGATTCCTATATTTAAATCTGGTAGTACTTCTTGTCCAAGTAATTTTCGACCAATATCTATACTACCAACGTTAAGTAAAGTTTTTGAAAAAGTTATCTTAAACGATTTGTTGAAGTATTTCAATGACAATGAGATACTTCATGACACACAATTTGGTTTTAGAAGGAATCGCTCTACTATAGATGCAGGAATTCAGTTATTAAAACATGTGTTTGAGGCCTGGGATGGATCGCGTGATGCCCTTGGCGTGTTTTGTGATTTATCTAAGGCTTTTGATTGTGTACATTATGATATACTGGTCAGGAAATTACACCACTACGGGATCAGGAACAAAGCTCTTAACCTTTTGACTTCTTATCTAAACGATAGAACTCAAAGGGTTATTATTAATGGCACTAAATCGCCCGGCGCATCTGTTACCATGGGCGTTCCACAGGGTTCGATACTCGGACCATTCTTGTTTTTAATATATATCAATGACCTACCCTACTATGTAGCAAATAATCACGAGATCGTATTGTTTGCAGATGATACCTCATTACTATTTAAAATTAAAAGACAATTAAGCAAGTTTGACGAAGTGAACAATGCTCTCTCGAGGGTCGTACATTGGTTCAACGTAAATAACTTACTTCTTAACGAGAAAAAAACTAAATGCATAAAATTCTCACTGCCCAACGTTAGGCAGGTTGAAACCAATGTACAACTCAATGGAACGGTTTTGGACCTTGTGGAGTCAACTGTCTTCCTAGGCGTTACTTTAGATGCCAAATTGCAATGGGGTCCCCATATTGAAAAATTGTCGGGTAGACTCAGTTCAGCGGTTTATGCTGTAAAAAAAATCAGACATTTCACCGATGTAGAAACAGCTAGAATAGTTTATTTTAGTTACTTTCATAGCATTATGTCATACGGCATACTGCTGTGGGGGTGCTCTTCAGACCTCAATACTGTCTTTATACTGCAGAAGAGGGCTGTACGAGCCATTTATAACCTAAGTCCGAAATGTTCACTAAAAGAATTATTTAAAGAAATAAATATACTTACTGTTGTATCCCAATTTATATACGAAAATTTGATGTATGTTAAGAAAAATATTAATAATTTTGCTAAACATTGTGATACGCATAACATAAATACAAGGAACAAGCACAATCTCTCTGCACATGTTACTCGTCTTCACAAAATTAATAATTCTTTTATGGGTCAATGTATACGCTTTTATAATAAACTTCCTGTTGAAATCAGAAATTTGTCAATGAATAAGTTCAAAGCATTGATTAAGATTAAACTTTGCCGTAAAGCGTATTATAAAATTTCTGATTACATAGAAGACAAAACAGCTTGGGACTGAGCAATAATATGCATTACTATAGTATATTTAATAAATGTCAAAGTGTAGCGTATCTTACCAAACAGGGCTCTCTTTTACTGAACTGCAAGGCAAGATACTGGAGCTAACTTTCATTACCATGTAAAAAAAACATGATTGTAATAATATTAAAAAAATGAATATAAATAAGAAAAAAAGACAAACCCGCTGAGTTTCTTGCCGGATCTTCTCAGTTGAGGTCGTATTCCGATCCGGTGGTAGTGTAAGAAAAAAAAAATGTAACTGACAATTTGTAAGTGCCCCCGCAGGCCTATACAAAATAAAGACATTTCATTTCATTTCATTTCATTTCTAGAGCTACTAGTTATACATACTAGTCACCCGTCATAGTCGAAATTTGACCGTAATTTAAATGGAAAAAACTAAACCATAAATTGTACAAATAGCACCAATATTTCTCTAATTTAAATAATTTGTAAAGCAATAGCGGGTATTTTGACAAAGACACCTGACATTTTTGACGTTATGTGTTTCATAGCAAGACATTGAATGTTCTTTTTCGTTTATTATGTGTTTGTGTCAAATACAACGTAGTGAATGTAATGTGTTTCTAGTTAATTTTATGTATGTTTTATGCATTATTTGAAAAAAATATTAGTAATGTGCAATCCGTGCGTAATCCGTGCGTAATTTCATACTCCTCTGCCTGCGGCAAGTACCTTAAAAACTAGTCACAAATTTTTACTTCACGTAATAATATTATAATATTATATTATATGTCTTTGATGTTTTAATCCTCCTAAACTAACAAGTAGTAGGTATGTCTCCTACTTGGCTTTGCCATACGAACGATCGCATCCGTAGCTCAAATGCGTAGCAAGCGTTCGTAACGCTGATACTTACAATTTTTCATGTTTTCAAATGTTTTAACAACAAAAATTGCACTTGTACAATGTACAATGGTACAATATTGATAGACACCGTTAGAGTGTTTTTCCCCTAAAGGCGCACAAGTTAACACAGCGGTTTGTGAGGTCGCAGCTAAGCTACAAAGCTAAGCTAAGCTAAGCGAGTAAGATATGCTATTAAAAATGCTTTAGTAGCTAAACTCTTTTTTAACAACAGAATACCAACTAAGGGTTAAAGCTACAGATACTAAGTTAGCAGATCGCAATCCTTTTAACACGCGTTAATAGCTTAGCTTCCTCACATATCTTTGATGGAAATGCAGCCTAAAAGCCTTCTTGGCTAATGACTGGCTTCAGAGCATGACCCACCGTACCACTCGAAAACTGGTGAGAAGGTAAAGATGCTGCTATTATTTTAAAACTATGTCACAAATTCCGACTTAATTTTTAAACGTATGAATTTTGTACGACTCGTCTGATTTTTGTATAAAATACAAACTTTTGAAACATTTCACTGAATTGAAATAGTTGTTTATTTCATTCGTCATAGGATTCTCACATAATTGTAAATGAAATTTAGACTTTAAAGGCTGAAACTGATAGAAAATGTCAAAAGGTTGGAATAAATTGTAATATGCACTTTTTAAATATGTTTTCGCCGATATTTCGACATAGTTGCTCTTGGTATACAAAGGTAAAAAGACACCATGCCAAAGAAATGCCCGGGGTTTATAAAGTTGACTGTAACTCTAGCAGCTCTTACATTCGAAGGACTAAAGCATTACACAACGGAACACATCAGCGCACTCAAAAATAATAAACTGAACGCATCCTCAATTACGATTCTAAACTCTGGATCGAATAACTTCAGGTGATATCTACTGAGCATTATTACTTTTCATGTTTAATAAGAGAAACAATAGAGATCAAAACATCCTAGGAACATTGATAAAGATAGTTTCAAAGTTAGTTTATGTAAATCGCAAAAAGATTGGTGCATGCGTGCGAAAAATGAACTAGTCGTAGGGTAGATAGATTAATTCACCAATAGTGCTTGTTTACTGTATATCCCTGCCACTGCAGTTTGGCGATGACCGCGAACAACCTTTGCAGCTGATCCAATATTTTGGCAATTTTTTTTAAGGAAATACATTTCATGAATACCCGTTACATATTAAAATACATAAATTACGCGATAATATTAGTCTAAAATCATAATTTGAAGGAATCTATACATGTAAATTACAAATAAACAAAGAACCCTTTGTATACCGAACCTCTTAAACATATTAAACTTTTCATAGCAAAACGTCTTTCCTATCAAACTAGAAATAGAACAGACATTACATAACATCTGTATTTGAAAGCAGGAATAGATAGTACAATAAAGAGAATGGGAGCTACTGAGCTAACACAGTTACTCAGATTTTTTTTTTTTTTTTTTATTTGTCTGAAGTAGCATACGAGCATGCAGTCCACCTGATGGTAAGTGGTCACTGCCGCCCATGGACATCTGTAATCAACTTCATACAGAACATGGGTTCCATCAGAAGTCAATCACAGATGCGTCGCTACTCCCGAGGACTATGATGGTCGCCTCATGTGAAAGTGTGCCGGCAACCACACCCTTCTATCGAAACGTAAGAAATGCTTCACGCTAGAAATAGGTGTGGCGGTGGTACTTCCCCGGGCGAACTACACTGGTTCTACCACCTTGTATTGTATTCAGATCGCCCTATATCGACACAATACGAGACCTGACAGCTCAATGGCCACTGCGGCGTGGACAATATACGTAAACTCCTACTCCTAGGCCGGTAAAACAGTTTGATATTTATCAGGATATGTTTATAAACTCATAAACATACGTTAGGACACTAACTGTCCTGACCAGACTGACCAGACAAAATATACCTGTTCATAGGTAAACTTTAATTAAACCCACGTTGAATATTGATTGTCCTGGTCATAAGCAATTTGTATGTTTTTTAATGAGATTGTTCAGTAAATCATTTAATAATAGTGACTAGCAATTTTACGTAGTCGAATACAATACAAGCTAGAATAAGACACCGTAACATTTATTTAATTTTGCATTTATTAGTAAGTATCTGATGGAATACAAGTTTCATTTCAAGATATTTAGACGAAAAAGCAACATTATTTAAACTTCAACAAAGAGCACATTAAAATATGAATGAATGAATGTTTATCATCATAAATATTATCTTAACAATTCCACAGTATTTTTATTTGATGGCTTATCCAGCAGATAATAACAATAAGAAAAATATTCTTCCTTACCAAGTTAAAGCAAACTCGCCTCATATCGGCCGATATTGACACAATAGCTAACGTCTCTATCACCGCTCAATGGGAAGAGAAATGCTGGCAATATGGCGGAAACTACTCAAAATAGATAAAAGTGGAGCAATGTTTAATGTATAATCGTTACTATAGAAATGCTTTTTAAGTATGTTTATATCATTAGGTAAGATTTATATTTTTCATTTAGTCAAAGAAATTCATAAAGTTTGATAATACCCATAAAAATAGTATATCTATTAATGAACGATTCATTACTCATAAACCCATAAAACTAAGAATTTTGTGAGTTCTTGTAGGTACACGGTTTATATGTACTCAAACATTAACATATAAACACCCAGTCTTATTAGATCTTAATTTGTCATTCCACCAGGGATGAAACTTTACACATAGCCAATGGAATCCTTTAAGAAAGTATCCATCCATCCATCCATCAGCCCTTTGATGTCCACTGCTGGACATAGGCCTCCCCTAAATGGCGCCACTCCAACCGGTCCTGTGCCCTCTGAATCCAACGGTTTCCCGCTGTCTTCTTCAGGTCATCGGTCCACCTGGTAGGGGGGCGACCTGTACTCCTTTTGCCTAAACGTGGTCGCCACTCGAGGACCTTTCGTCCCCATCGGTTATCCGTCCTTCGAGCGATATGGCCGGCCCACTGCCACTTCAGCTTGCTGATTTTGAGAGCTATGTCGGTAACCTTCGTTCGTCTACGGATTTCATCGTTACGAATCATGTCTCGTAGCGAAATTCCGAGCATAGCCCTCTCCATAGCACGCTGAGCGACTCTGAGCCTTCGAATGAGGCCTTTAGTGAAGGACCACGTTTCGGCGCCATAGGTCATCACTGGCAACACACATTGCTCGAACAATTTCGACTTCAGGCACTGAGGAATTGTGGACGAAAAGATACTACGAAATTTCCCGAACGCAGCCCAGCCGAGTTGGATTCTTCGAGTGACCTCCCTCTCAAAGTTGGACTTACCCATCCGGATCGTTTGTCCCAGGTAAATGTACTCGTCGACAACTTTGAGAGGAGTGCCGTCAACAACTACCGGTACGGGTGTGACATGGACATTAGACATGATTTTCGTCTTGTCCATGTTCATCTTAAGACCCACCCGTTGTGAGGCACTGTTGAGGTCGCCTAGCATTGTGCTGAGGTCCGTCAGCGAACCTGCCAAGATGACTATATCGTCGGCAAATCGAAGGTGTGTGACGTGTTCGCCATTGATGTTGATGCCAAGACCTTTCCACTCCATCAGCTTGAACACATCTTCCAACGCAGCGGTGAACAGTTTCGGCGATATGACATCGCCTTGCCTGACTCCCCGCTGCAAGTGGATGGGGTTCGTGCTTTGGTCATGTACTCGGACTGACATGGTGGCGGCTGTGTACACACACTTCAACACCTCGATGTACCTATAGTCGATCTGGCATCGCTGAAGGGACTCCAGCACCGCCCAGTGCTCGATAGAATCGAAGGCTTTCTCATAGTCCACATAAGCAACACATAACGGCAGATTATACTCCTCGGTCTTCTGTATAATCTGCCGAAGCGTGTGTATGTGGTCCATGGTGCTGTAGCCTTTTCGGAATCCGGCTTGTTCGGGAGGCTGGTTAAGAAAGTATATACTTATTAAAATATAAATGAATGAACATTTATCATTATAAATATTATCTCGACAATTTCAAAGTATTATTATTTGACGGCCTATACAGAAGATAATAACCGTAAAGAAAAATATTCTCCTTTACAAAATTAAGGTAAACTCGCCTCAGATCGGCCGATATTGACGCAATACGGGAGCTGACGTCTCTACCAACGCTCAATGGGAAGAGAAATGTTGGCAATATAGCGCCAACTACTCAAAATGAGACAAAAGCTAAGCAATGTTTATTGTATAATCGTTATAGAAACTCTTCCACGTGTTTATATGGATTTATCATTTTACATAATCTATATATATACCTTCTATTATATTAAAAATAATATAAAGTTTAGGAATGCCAATGAGGAAAAAGAAATAATAATTATCATAGCTTCTATTCCTCACAACCCCATAATTTCCACTAAGGGTTTTTAGGGTTTTTGTACACAATACATTCGTACTCAAACACACAGAGACAATGGATATCTCATTCGCACGCCAGGGAACGAGCTTGTTACACCCATGGATAACTGATAGATCCCTTAAGTGAGTACTTAAGTAAGTGCCTATATATAAATATTTAAGTTACTGTACTACAACATTCCAATTACGAGTATTAAAAAGCAAGGGATGTTATCATCTTTACAAAGATCCTATTTTAGCATACCTGGAAATCAATTTTGCAAGATATACTTTTATATCGCGATTAAAACAGTGTTTAAATCTCAATCACAAAGTTCGCGCCAATAAAATTAAGCTTGTTACTAACTTATTATCCATTATCTATTAATAGACTATTTTTTCTTATTATTCGATTTTTTGATAATAGCAGTAATTTTTTTTAAGATTTTTTGATAAAAGCAGTGCTACGCTACTGAGTTCTCATTTGAAGGTGGTAAGGGAGACATACAAATCCGAGACCTTGAAGCTTAGTACTGAGAATCTGATATTATCTGGAATTTATTAGCAACGTTAGCAGCAAGTAACTACTGCCACCAATGGACATTGGTAATAAGCCTAGAAAAATGAAAGTAACTGTGGTATATCATTTCAGTCATAGTTACTAAAAATGAAATGATGCTATCATATTTACAAATATTTAAAATCAGATGTAAAATCACTGGTAATAAATTTTGCTAGAAATTATTATTTGTGATTAAAACAATTGACAAATGTTATTCTCAATCACAAAGTTCGCGCCAGGAAAATTAAGCTTTTAACTAAGTAATCACCCACCTAGTAAACGATTTTTTCTTATTATTCGAGTCATTAAAGTTCTTTCAAGTTTTCCTTTTCTGAATCATACGGCAGTGTGAGCGCCGGTTCGTTAGCAGTTCATTAAAGTTCCCGCGAAGACAATCGCCGCCATAATTCTCATTGCTATCCTACTTTCTTAGTCGCTGATATTTTCCTTTATTTTCTGTTTATTTGGGACATTGTAAAAAGTTTACATAATTTGTGATACAAAACGGTCTTTATAAGAAAGAGATCTGTCATTGTCTTATGATGCTTCGGTATACTTTGTGATTCTACAAATGTGTCACCTATTTCTGCCTTAAAGTAGCACTGTTAAACTGCGTTCTGGTATAAGGCAATGTGGTTTCTGGCAAGACTTCTATGACGTATTCTAAGTTATTTCGCAAATACGGGATCTACTTACTCCAGTGAGTTGGTAGCAATGGATATAATTAAGTCTCGAATCCTCCAAACCTAATTGAGGATGTATGCGTGTGGGCGTGGGGATATTGCATGGATTCCCTTAACATCTGGTGGACAGCTGCTCTCTTTAAGTGGTAAGCCCTAACACGGTTGAACTGAAATCATCTCATCAAAAAATCGAGGTGCAGACAGCAAATAATATTACAATAGATTATGTATTATAAATAATCGTATCGTATCTAGCAATAAAATATGTTTACTGCCTAGTATGTCTACTATAGTCGTCAGCTGGTGATTTATAGCATGTACTTTCATTGTCGGTCTCTCGGACTGAGGCTCGAGGGAGCCATGCTGGTGAAATACTGAAGGGTCCTGGGTAAACTATTAGACTTTAACGTGAAGGTAAAGCTGATGTTTGTTAAAACGTTACACTTACACTAGGAATTAAGCTTAGGGACAGAAATGCAGCTGTGATCAGACTCAAAACTCCTATCCCATGTATAAGTACTAAATAAATATCTTAAAAATGAATAATTAATAATATGTAAAAAAAATGGTAAAAAGCAATAATAATTAATTCTTATTATATTTTAATGTTTCTGCGATGAATTCAGGAAAGAAAGTAATAAAACAATCTCGTTAATTAAAAAAAAATATTATTGCAAATAAATTAATGTAGTAATAAGGCAAATATCAATGAACTTCAGTGACAACTCATTATGAAATTGACTGCATACTTGTATACTTCCCGTAATACTTTTGTGAAAATTTTATTCCTATTTTCGTCACTTAGAATTTTTTTAAATATATTTTTACATTATGCTTCGAATGTTAATACAAAATGTATGTAATGTAATATAAATAATACTGCACTTTAATTATTACTCCTCTGAAAATTAAAAACATAAATTAACACATCATTTGAAATGCACAAATAGAATAACAGCTCTGTTTAATTTATTATTCAATGTCTTTACTTAAGTTGTTTTAACGATGTCGTATGTATTCAAAAAGAGTATGCAAATATGAACCTTTTTATTTTATTACGGGTCGACAAAATTTAAATAAAACTATATGGGACCAGTACCACTCGCATATTTCAGTACTGAGTCATTTAAATTCACTGCAGGCACATTTGAACCCTGAAACAAACATAAAAATATGATTATGCATTGATACGGATAGCTCCAAGCATGGTAACCGTAAAATTCAGTCTTATAACGATAGTGATAAAGCAGCTATTGAAATTCATATAAAATACAGTTACATCGTTTTGTGTCTAAATGGGGTTTGGACCTTATTTCCTCGAGGAAAGGATGCTTCGAAATAAATGCGGTTTACAACGATCTTTCAAGGATTATTCCTATAAGATTGAAGTGGCATGCAGTCCATCTGGTGATAAGCCATTACCGAGTTTTCCGACCCATGACATCTATAAGCAATGTCACGTAAAACAGCGGTTTTGAAAACCTGGTCTTTCACTGTATGTACGGTTCGTACGTGTATGGAGTTTGTTACAGATATACATGTGCAGCAGTGACCACTTGTCATCAGATGTACTGAATGTTTTTTTAATTATTATATGAAACTTATAAAAAGTACAAACACAACACTGCATATCTTCCTAAAGACCCCAAAAAAATATTGTATGTCAGTTATGAGGATTCATTCGCCGATATTTCTCTGCAGCAAAAACACCTTACGAAATAGTAGAAATGATTTATGTAGGTTTCTATGTATGTGTATTTCTATGGATGTGTGTCGATTGTTACAAAATTATGACAATCATTTAAATCTTCTCAATTTGAAGAGTGACATAGATAGTATATATTTAAAAAATGGCGCCGGTAAATAGGTGAAATGTGCGACACTTTATCATAATGAAAATTATTCAGTGAAACCTCGTAATAGGAGCAATTAAAATATATCCCTATGTATTATTATTATAATACTTATTATAATACTTTCATGCTATTATTTTGACGAAAAGTTGTTAAATGCAATACCTACATATTTTATGTCATCAACCCGTTATTGTCCCACTGCTGGGTACGGGTATTCTCTCAGAATGAGAGAGTTATACGCCATAGTCCACCGCGCTTGCCAAGTGCTAATTGGAGAACTTCACACCCCTTCGAGATTTTTTTTAAGAACTCTCGGGTGTGTAGATTTCCTCACGATGTTTTCCTTCACCGAAAAGCAGTGATAATTAATTTCAAATACGCACGTCATTTTTAGAAAAATCAGTGGGGCGTGCCTGGGTTTGAACCTCGGACCTCTCGGTCGAGGTGGCAAGTTTTAACTATTTGGCTATCACTGCTCATATTTTATAATAAACTGAAATCAAAAGCAATACTATACTCGTATATATTTTAATGTTACTTGATTATTTATGTTGTTTAAACGGGAATATTTGACCAGTACGCGGTGTTTTCGACCGAAAAAGATTCATACGAAAGGTTAACGTTCCCACGAACAGCTCTTTCTCTAAGGACTTGAGAGTTCGTAAAACAGAATATTTATGGAATACAGGATTTAAGCTGAGGAGGACTGTGAAAGTGTGATGCAAACCACACTTTCAAAGTTTTATTCAAATTAATCGATGACATTTTCATAAAGACATCTCATACCGTTTATAATTGCATTGACTACGGAAGACTATAATTAAAAGGTGGGTAGGATAAAACGTGGGTGTTAGAAAGGTCACCATACCAGTCTGAAGGTTCCAAATTCGATCAACGGCCAGACAAAAATTGAATTGGGATTTCTGTTCTGGGTCTTTGTGTATGTTTATTGCACCTGCATAATACCTAGTATTATTATTCTATACGCTTTCCATATTGTACAAGAAAAGTGACAAGACGTAGGAAAAATCGATAAAGCCACGGTAATAATATCTGATAATGAATAGATACTATTACCGTGATAAAGCTATCTTATTTAGGTATAGCTTACTATTTTATTTCTAACATCGATTTTAAAATTTAAAGAAAGACATCGGAGTAAAAGTTCCCTAATTTACTTGAGTTTATTAAATTTTTATCTTAGCAGCGAAAATACAAAGTTTATTTTTATTAAAAGTAAACGAATTTGATTACAATTATTTTTAAGTAAGGTTCTCGTGAAATACTTTAATAAGCTCGGTTTAATAACAGACTTTTAGCCTCGTAACCTCGTAATGAGTTCTTAGCGAAACGGAGCATATAACATGCCGGTATTTTCATAATTAACTACAAAACTTTGAATAAACTTTAACTTCGTGTTGATGTTGCGAAGAGAGCCTCGGAGCGAGTGTAATTTAGTTTTAAATAAACTTTAGATGCAGCGAAGTTGCTTTGTGCTCATCATTTGCAACAAATGAGCAAGTATCAAGTAGAAAGACCAACGTTGGGCCAATATTGCTATTTATGTTTGTTTTTCAGGGGGTTATGGTTGTGGTTTTTGTGAGATCTTCGCTGCACAAAAAACCCCACTGGGCCGGTCTCAACGACGAGAACGAAGAGGACTCAAGGGTCTCCAAAGGAACGCAATCGGAATCCTCTGGAAGCACGTTGCATGGGGCTCCACCTAAGTGTGTAGCTGCGCCCACCGCCGTCGCTTAAGTGTTTCCCTTCTTGACATTTGGGGCCACTCTTCTACTTATACTTATTATGTACTCGTATACCTAACTCTTTTTAACACTTATTTATAATGGTTTCAAAAACATCTCCCAAACAAAAAATACTGACATGTTATTGCGGATCCCTAAGGCTGTTCAACCCCGCGGGACCAAGAAATTCTACTTTATTTGTTAGTTAGTAAAAAAAAACATGCGTGCGTACAAAGTACACATGTCAGAAGTGAAACTTCTTTGGCGAACTAATTTATAAATCTTGTTTATATTTATACAAATCTAAAACTTTAAATTTCCAAGATTAAGAGGAAGGGAAAAAGGCGTGATACGACGTTCGCTCTGTCTCACTTTTTCTCTCAATCTTTCTCACTCGCTTGCTCCCTACTCTCACTCCACGGCTAGTTGCTCATGCTACGTTCGCCCTGTCTTAGTCTCTCTCAATCGGTCTCGATCACTGTCTCTCTCTTTTCCTACACTTCCGTTGCATACCGGCGTGACGTTTCATCTGTAAAAATTTTACCCTCATGCGCCTAAAGAAGTTTCACTTCAAAAACTCATTCATATTTTCTATGTGGTCGAGGATTGATCCCGGAATCCTTAGAACTCGACGCAAGCTGTAATAAGAAACTAGTTTGTTATGTTTAATTTCGTACACAAGCCACTGTAAAGTACTGAAATAATAAGCTGACATTATTAGCTAAGTTCCATGTTATTATGAAGAGCTCCGGGCTAGTGCAATTTTGTTATAAATAAACTTCTGGTACAGAATCAAGTTCCTTTGTGCTTATCATTTGCTAGCGCTTCCGAGCCACGCTTATGCTTGGTTTGAACAAACATGTTGGTAGTTAGCACTAAAACTGTGTTTGCACGTATTTTGCGCTCTGGCTTAGTTTGCTTCTTGCTTCAGTTGCGTAATGCTGAAATATTTCGTCATATGTCAACTTGTTTTGCCTTATATTTCTTTAAGTTACAAAATTTACGATTGCGTTTAACGAAATATTCAAAGCGAAATTAGGAAAATGCGTTACTTTCTATTAGACTTATAATGGGTGGAATGATGTATTTACATTTATACTTACAAGTATACTTGTAAAAATTAAACTTAATACAAAAATGGGAGTTAATAAAATGTACGAATCCCTTCAAACTTTTAGTGCGGTGTAAGTCTTTAATACTCCGTGGGGTTATACGACTTGAATAGCACTACTGCTGGTCTTCTCGTGGATATCAACAGAGAAGACTGAATTATAAAATTTATTGAATGGACTGCAGATTCTTCCTGCTTTACATTAGCACGGAGGTCACCAACACGATTGCCATGCGCAGTTATTATCAGCAAAAGAACCCTTATACGTTGTAATCTATCAATAAGCAGATGCCTCTTCCTCACTGGGCACACTGGCACGTCCCAGGGCCCCAGGATTGGGCCCCCCTAGGCCCTACTCAATGACCAAACGATTCTCGCCTTAAAATCAGACTCTGATTGTAGCTTGCTTTATAAATTTAAATCTATAAAATAGTATAATAATAGAAAGAAAGAAAGAAAGAAAGAAAGAAAGAAAGAAAGAAAGAAAGAAAGAAAGAAAGAAAGAAAGAAAGAAAGAAAGAAAGAATCTTTATTTAGTCAATTTTTAGGTTACAATAATATTGATTACATAAGATATTAAAAAAAAAAGAAAAGGGCGCCAAAAATTTAATATGCCGGTTAAGGCGTTCTAAATGTATGGCTCTCACATACTCGTATTTATGATTAAAAGACCTACAATTAGACACTATATTACAATGCTGATAACTTTAGAAGATTAAATATTTTTTGTATTTTATTTATATTTTTAAATCATCGTTTAAGAATTCGTCATACGTGTAATAGCATTTTTCTATTAATATATTTTTTAATTTTCTGGCACATATGTGGTCTTTCTTTATTTGTTTTAATTGGTAAGGTAGTTTATTATATAACTTTATGGCCATTCAGAGTGTGGCTTTTGTCACTACTGCTAGCTTTTTGTTTGGAGGGTATATTAATTTGTTCGCGCCGCGTATTGTCCCTGTAATTACTTAATTCAATATGTGTTTATATTCAGAAGTTTTAAGACAAATCAGCAGTTAATTATTTTTATTTTGTGCCTTTTAACAAAAATTGTGCTTGAATGTCGATAAGCAATGAAAATACGAGTAGGTATTAGGTACACTTATTTACAATTAATTGAATATTGAATCTAAAAGTGTGGATCATGTTTTAAAAATGATGTTGATTATAGTTTCTTCTCACATTTCTTTCGTCTTTAAATTACTATCAATTCAATTCTAACTCAGAAATTTCAACAAATTTATTTGGCGTGGATTTAAAAGTTTAAAGATGTGAACTTCTACTGACTAAAAGATAATATTCAGAAAAAATAATAAATATTTCAAAAACTTAACATTCTGCATAGAAAATAAAAATTAATGATAAAAGCAAAATATAAACAAATATAGTGTTGTTATACCGATATTAATACCTTCCTATCACCAGTTTAGGTCACAGTATCATTTTCAGGAATTACATTTAGTTAGTTCATAATAAACAAACATTAATAGCAATTCCTTATTTTTTTGTTTATTACACAAATGTAAAATGGGTATTTATCGCTTAATTATAATGAGATATCGTACGTATTTGCCAGAGATTGCAGTCTGTAGGTATGTATCGCAATAACTAGAATGCACGATTCACTGTGTTTTAATTTAGGTTGTGGCCTATTTAACGCAACCATTTATGAGTAATTTCCAAGAGATATCCATAGGCTAACTGTACATTATTAAATCACTTAATTAGATTGGTACAGTCGTGAACAACATAATATAATATATCCATGTTCTATAAAATTACGAGGCATGAAAAATATACTCTTGTTCTAAGTACATACTATGGCCTACCTTACCTACCTAATACATGAGTTTATATTCAAGAACACTGTTTTTAAAATAAAACTAGATTATAGCTACCTTTAGTAAGTCCAACCTGGGTTTAAAGAATCATTTATTACTCATAAGACATACCAAGGTCACTTAAAATGAGAAACTTATAAGCTAAATAATACAATTTTATCCGGGAGACATGTCCGGATGACCTGATACCTACACTCTAAAATATTAAAGTATTTTTTAAAACCTCAAGCTTCTCACACCCGAATAATGTTATTCGTTGTAAACAATTAATATTTTTTTTATTGATTACTATTTTCGATAAGGATGTACTTATCTCAACACAAACAAAAACAGGTCAGTTGTCATGTTAGTGATTGACCGCAAATTGTCCGTCACAGAGCGTGCGCGAGAACTACGCTCGAATCGCAAATCGTCATAATTGTCGCGAATAATAACCACACCAATTACGCTCAAATCATTCAAAATCACTCGATAATTGATTCCCCGATGCAACTTCCTGTGCTCTTCTATATTAAACTCACAATTCCTATTAAAAACTTACTCAGTGTGCAGTCCCTGTGGAAATCGGTCGTGTGCGTTTACAATGTTACCAGAAGTTGCAGTATTGTTATTAGCGGTTAGTGTAGTGTCATGCCAAGTAGATGGCGAATTTTGGTGGCTGAAGAATGATATTGCAAAATTTAGGAACGGCAAAGCATCTCCTCCTAAATTCGATGATGTGAATGAGTTCGATACTGATGAAACCGCTAAAATTACATTCAAAGATGGAAATTTATCCGCTGATTCAGAAATAAAACCAAACGTAAACACAAATGCAATATCAATAAGTAGCGATGAGCCAGCTGGTGCCATACATTTTCGAGATGAAACAGAATTAGCTAAACCCTTGGATAAATTGGATGATAATATGAACGTTAACAATAAACTATGGGAAAATATAATCGAAAATGTTAATAATGAAAAAAATATAAAAAATGATACATCTTACAAAGATAGAGATGAATTTCAATTTGTTTTCCCCAGCGACGATAATGTGCTTTGGACCAATACTATAAATGTACAAAATAAAATAACAACTTATCCTCCCCAAAATATGATGAACACATTAAGCAAAATTAATGAGATTGACAAAATATCACCTAATAACATCCGATTAGAAGATAAGGATTCCTTGAACCCGGAAAGCATTTGTTCATTTATTGAAAAATCCGAATGCATTCGTAGTGAAGGAACACTACACACGCCACGATTAAAGTAAGTTTTATTTCTTTACTAACAAACAAAAATAAAGTTCATGTGTTATATATTGTATACAAACGTATATGTAAAGTTTATATATATAATAATAAATTTATACATGTAAACATTAAATGAAAAATAAAATCTAAAGGAGAATGCCCATGGTTGGTATCGCAAAATCTAAATTGTGTCACTACTTCATGAAATCAGTAATTCCTATTATTAATTAAAACAATGTTTGCAAATATTACAAAATAACAAACTCTCCGTATAAAAAGTGACCAAAATAAATGTCGTTGTCTTGACCATTTATTTTGTCGCCATCTTTGCCAAATGCCTTTACTAAAATACGATTGGTTAAATGAATCGAGAACCTACCCGCATGACATATAATAATTATGGTGTGAAGTTTCCGACTGTTTGTTTTGAAGTCCTGATAATATTCTGTTACTATTCCTGATAATATTCTGTGTCAATTTCAAATAAAAACTAATTAGTGATAGCGAGTTATTATGGGAAATTCATTTCGTAGGTTATTAATTCCCTCCAACTGCGATATTTGTTCTAGCAGTCGTTGAAAAAACTTAATGATGAAACCTACAATACACGCTTCTTGGGTTTCAGGTAGGTACACTGGTAAGTACGAATGATGCAGTTTATGATATGTTTAAATGTTTATATATTAGCCCTTATTTTCCTCTATGAAATAACTATTGTGTTTCGCTTTGGAGTGGCGTGGTTGTTAGCTATACACTGTACACGAGGTGAACTTCTCAGTCCTCAGAGGTAGCAATGCATGGGTGATCAAATTCAGTTCCAGGTTCGATTCCTGGCTAGACAGGTCTCCGAATGACGAATTTAGATTTTTAAATACTTGTGTATTCGTCTTTGTATGTCCATGGCACGCACGACACCGGAGAATTCTAATGTGGGGCTGTGAGTGTAGAAAGTGTTTTTTTTTGTTTTATACGATATGAAAATAGTATTTTAATTAATAGCACATACATAGCATAAAAATAGTATTTTAGTAAATTAGCACTTAAGTAACTTGTTAACAATTTTGACAATTCGATTTTTGTGGTCTTTCATTGCCATATTGCTGCTGAATGCCGAGAATTATAAATATTTTTTATATGCAATTGAAAGTAACTCAAACTTATAATTAAGCCTAAATACATTACGGCACAATTGATTTTATAGCGATACTGAGTTCCATAGTCACTTGGGCATTCTCCTTTAAAAGAAAAACAAATAATCATAAAACAATAATTAATTATTTATATAGATAAATATTAAATTTCAGATCAGAAGCACAAATTAATGTGCCAAATAAACAAATAATCTGCTGTATTCTGCCGATCAAAAAAACTTCTAATTCCAAAATAGTATTTCCTGACAGTTACTTGGTTACTAAACGTTTTAAAAGATCGCCTACAGACGATATGAATTCCGCTTTAAAGCAAAGAAATACTTTAATGAGTCGGAAATACACTCCAGATATGACAAAAATAAAAACAACTACTCAGGCAAATCGCAGGAAAGGTACCCAAAAAGTTAGCAATTCAGATGAACATTCAATAGATCCATACTGGAATATTAAAAACTCAAATATAAGGAATCCTGATGTACCTATTTATCAAGATCCCGACTCAGGGTATGACTATGGAAGTGATAGTTATGGTGATGATTATGCAGCAGAACTACCAAAACCTGGTTTGATCGGACTTTACTCAGATCACAGACAAACGCAAACAAGTTGGAATCACAACAAGAATAAAGGATTTTCTTACGATGCTGAAGACAGTGTTGAAGAGGAGTTTGAAACACCTTTTGGTTATGGTTCAGCTATTGATCCTAGATTAGGTAAATATTGGGCAAATTAAACAGTAAATAGGTATAGTGTCCTATTCTAAAATAAAAGGAAAACTGATTTTTAACAACAAGCAAGAAATGGAAGTTTATGCAAATGGCTCACCTTTAATGTATTAATAAATGCTAACTGTCATGTTGGATTTTTTCAGATCGTCGTTCAACATTAAGACCTTACCGACGTAGACCTTCAAAACTTACTGCACCTTCTTCAAAAGATCCTACGCGTGGCTCGCAAAGCCAAACAATCAATTTTCATTCGAATCCAGATTTCCAAATTCTACAAGGATTTAAACTTTTAAATTTAAAGCGGCAAAAGAATCGGTTTGTACGTAAAACCCCAGCAAATGGTGAAGATTGTGATAACAATGGATTAAAAATAAAAGAAAAACCTTCAAAATATATCAATTACGCCGTTGATGACTATGATGAAGGACTGTATGAAACCAATTTAAAGCAAAAACTAATTAACGAATGCGGTAAACCACAATTATCTGTTGAAGATTGTGAAAATGGTACTCCTATAATTATCACAATAATACGTTGTTTTGGGTGTTATTATTAATAAAATCTATTAAGCTAAAATATTATCTTCCATTTGCAATTATTTTACTCATTCAACTTCGCAAGCTCAAAAGTAGCAAAAGTCATTATTTTGTAACAATAATCTTATTAAACTGTACTTTAAGTACTTAATTTGTTTCAGATCATGAACAAGGAATAGTAAAGTATGGTGAACATCCGTGGATCGTTTTGGTTATATCGACGAACAGCGAAAAAAATGTACTATGTTATGGTACTCTTGTCCACGCAAGAATTGCTATCACCGCCGCGGATTGTGTTGTTGGGTTTGTATTTACTCCTACACTTTGTCAGATTTCAGTGAGCTTAGTCATTTTAAACTAAACATAAAGAACTGCGTACAAAGTTAAAATATTACGAAGTAAAGACTTACTTTAGAACTATTTACTACAATAAAAAATGTGACACATAGATTGACATAAAGTTTTTGATTAAAATGAGTTGAAAAATGATTGTTGCAAACGTTATTGTCAATTATATTAATTAAAATAATTATACGTCTCAATCAAAATTAAAAGCGGGTAGTCGCCGAATAGAGTAGTTCGAATATTAAGAGCGGGTAGTTCCGAATAGAATAGTTCAAATGATAAGAGCGGGTAGTTCCGAATAAAATATTTCGAGGGTCAAGAGTGGGTAGTTCCGATTAGTATAGTTCGACATCGTTATCGTGATGGCAGTTCGCCGTCAGTTTGTGCCCAGCAGCCAACCAAGACGCACTCGTGCTAAAGTAATGGTTGTATTGTAGTGTAATTTAGTGTTCAGTGCTTAGTGTAGTGATTGGTTTGAATTTAATGACCGCGTTCGATGTCACCAACATAACTTTTCTTCTAAGTTCCTGCCACTTCACAGCCTCGTGAAGGGAAATAGCCCGGACTGCTCCGCAAGGCCCTTTTAATGCTTCAACAAATATATTAATTAAGTATACTTTTACCTTATAACTCTAAACGAGCTATACTCAACCTGCGGCCCACGGACCGCATGTGGCCCGCCGGGCCCTTTTATAGGCCCAGCAGAATTTGGCGACCTTTGTTTTTGGTCAACAATTTGGAGTAAGCGGGGTTAGCAACTCTTTTTTATTTTCTTAATCATAATCATTTATTGCTCGTCATGCGTCATGCTCGTTAGGGCATTGCAATGTCAAGGAGGACAGATTTGTTATTTACAATGTCAGTACGATTAAAAATTACATTAAAAATTCAATATATAAAATAGGTTAAAATTATTATTGTTTTCAGATTGAGTCAAATTAAAAGTACATTAAAATTCTTTGTTTCGCCCAGGGCAACTTAAACCCACGTTACGATTGTATTGTTGTACTGGTTGCAGCCTGGGACAGTCCGCTAAAACATGTTTGTGGCCCCTACAATAATAAGGTTGAGTACCGCTAATCTAAACCATGGATTTCTGCATGGTAACGAAGAGACTACAGACGTTGTGCGTAAAATGTTAGATAGACCGATAGTGTTCTAACATTTTATGCCAATTTAATGTTCTAGACAATTTATTCACGTTCTATAATCATTATTCTCTTAATACAACCAGTAAACATTTAGAACACTCTCATAGATCAATTAAGAAGATAATAACTGTTAAAATATATTTTTGTTCTAGCAAAACACCTGGAGCAATCAGTGTTATTGCAGGAATTCGTAACCTGGACAGAGATGTAGAAAATTCACAGCGTCGGATGGCGTCAATAATACTCGACGCCGAATATACACCTGGTGATCTCGTGCATAATCTAGCCCTTTTAGTAAGTGGTAACATTTTTTTTATAATCCATTTTTAAGGTCATAGACCTATAGAAAATATTCTTAGATACTTTGTGATAATTAGCCTACCGTGTCAGAAGAAAACAGACCCTGTTTTTAAAATTCATAATCTTTGAAATATGAATTGTTTTTTTTTCTACCATCCTTCTAGTAAAAACATTACTCTTTTTGTTCTATTGTTTTTTATGGTGTACAATAAAGATATTTTGTATTGTATTTGTATTGTACTCGAAAATAATGCTTATTTCAAGATTAAGTAGATACTTAGTACACAAAAATAAAAGGGAGGTAGGTAAAACTTGCATGTCCCTGTAGCCTCGGGGTCAGAATAGGGCTACGGTATCCCCTGCCTGTCGTAAGAGGCGACTAAAAGGGGCTTCCGGGGTTGCAGACGGCTAGAGTGGGAGCTCGAACCGTTCGATCAGGCAATCCCGGGAAGGACTGCGGTATGTGTGGTCGCATACCGTCGTAAAGACTAGACGGAGCGGTGGGCCCAGCCGCCCATCTGGAAGGAGCCCGATGGGGCAGCGCGCTCGGAGGATTCCGGTTGAAGTCGTTTCGAGATCCCGGAGTCCTCCGGAGTCGCTCCCACGGCGTCGGGTACCTTTGGAAGGTTTCCCCCCCTCGAAAACAAAAAAAAAAGGTAAAACTTGCATAAATTATTCATAAATCCTAACTGTCACGTGTAGAAAATTGTTAGTAAGAAAGAATGGTTAATCTGGCAAGTAACCTAAAATATTCGGGAAACATTCACTATGATATAAAAATGAAGTTTTAATCTCTTGCGTTAAAATTTCAGCACTGGAAGCGTCCTTTAATATTAGATGCCACGATCCAGCCAGCGTGCCTCGCAGAACCGCACTCTGGGGATAGCTGTTTATTTGTCGGATGGGGCGGATACGATCAAAGTAAGATTTTTATTACTTACAATTCATAGAAAAGTATAGAAAATAGAAAACTTTATTCCCAAACGCAACTCACGTACAACACAAAAGAATAACATTCAATTCGTTATATTCTTAGTCTTCTATTGTTATGAAGTTAAACAATGCACCTTTACATAAATTTATTGGGGATCGAAAGTAAGCGACATTGTAGTAGCAAGCATACCGAAAACCTTATGATATGTGGACACTGCCAGCCATGGAAATCTGTATATAACTTCATGTAGCGCCGCCTCATATATGACGGCATCCACAGCCTTCTACCCAGACACAGAACTCTATCTTAAACGTGCTCATCTTCCTTTTTTGCAACCTATCCTTAGCTTGATACTTTTGTTCTTCAACGCGTTTTTAAATAGGAATTGATTTCATATTACTAGTGTTAACTATACCACTAGGGTTCGTTACTAGACCATCGTTAAAAATAAAACAAATCAGTTAAAAGAAAAATAGGTCTCAATTACTCGCTGCTTTGATTTCCAATTTATACCCATACATACAATGTGCGAAATTATTTCGTGTGCACTACATAATCGACAAAGGCTATTGAGTAACAAATACAATGTACAGCGAATGTTAGCTGACTACACAACAAAATCAAATGCCAGTTGCACGTTTAATTTTTAGGTCATTTATTCGCTAGGTTATTTGTATTTTTAGTTGATGGATTTTTACAAAATAAGTAGTGAAAAAATATAGAAAAAATAGACAAAGTAAGTACCTTATGGCATACTTACTGTATCAATAAACCTTGCATTATAAGATAGAGAATGTCACTGGTTGATGATAAATAGTGATAAGCGTTTATAACAAGTATCAACATAAACAAGCCATTAACATAAACAAACAAAACATCACAAAATACAATAATAACAAAAGATCTTCACTCAGATAATTACTTAATATTTCAATGCCAAAATAAACAAGTCTATTAAAAATTACTAAGTTACATAGTATGATAGCAAAACTTTCCTTCTTCAACTGAATACAACTCGCAGACTATTCATGGAAGTATAATAAATTTTTCAGAGATGCTCTCTGACTTGCGTTGGCAGCGGGCATCTGTGCTCACTCAGAACTGCAACAAGCGGCTCTCGAAACTCAAAGTGGACGCGCTGTGTGCTGCCGTGGAGTCAAGGGGAACAGTTGTAAGTAAAAAGTTCTGTACTTAAAGCAAAGTTTAGAAATTCCAAGTCAGGTCATACGGAAAGCTAACTCGGATAAACTTTGTCTTACCGAATGACAATGTGGTTAGACAGTAAGAACGTAAAATAAAAGGTAAAGTGAAACCCGAGCGGAAATTTTTTCTCATTAAAAATATAAAGTTAAATAAGAATTATTATCAATTCGCATTTACATGCATCTAATCAAGAAATTCAACTCACATCGCCGATATCTATTTAACCACTTAAAGTTCGGTCAAAATAGACATTGAAGGTTACATTAATTCGTACTTTGCTAAAAATTGGCATGAATGTTGGGAACCTATTATACACAATTTGTCAATTATCCACATCAATCCGAAGTGTGGAAAAAAAGTTGTATTCTTCATAATATGCACGCGTTTCCGCGCCACCCGTGACTGACCCGTACATGGCGCATTTTTTTTACTTGGTTTCCCCGGTAGGCCTATTCCACGATCTTTTGTGCTTCTGTTGAGTTAAAAAGCTATTGTATTAAATTGAAAATGGTACTATTGTAAATAACAAGTAAGTAATGCGTAAATTGAGAAAATTATTCGTCTGATCGACACTCTTCTAACGGAACATAATCCATACTGTCTTGCCCTTGGGTTTTTTTGCGAGTTTATATTTTTACAACTGTATATAGGTATGTATACGCTACGAAAATTATTTTTTTTACTTATATTATTGTTCTGTAACGTTTATTGCGGTAATTGACATGCATATTATGAAGAATAATACTTTTTTCAACATTTTGCATCGCTGTATCTCCGAAATGGTGATTCTTAGGAAAAAAACAATTTTTATAGAAAATTGCATGATGAATAATTTTTGTCTCGCCTATTTTTTATTATAAAACTTACCGTTTAGCTGGAAAACTCAAAAAACCGATTTTTGCAACATTTGACCTTGAATAATTTTTTTTCCACACTTCGGATTGATGTTATCCACATGTGGAAAAATAAATGACAAATTGTGTTTATTAGGGTTCCCAACATTCATGCCAATTTTTAACAAGGTGCGAATTAATGTAACCATACCCCTATTTTTTTTTGATGCTAACTTGACCGGACTATTAATCCAAATGTTAACGCATGAGTTGTCCGCTATGGTTAGTTTATAAACACATCTGGTTTGAACCACTAAAAGGAACAGGATTAGGCTACAAAACAAATTAATAGTAATAATTCAGTCTTTAGTAACTTATGTAATATATTACGGTATAAAATATTTCATAGCAGTGAAACACGTATTTCTTACCGATCTACGGTTACATCTCTATTCTCTAATAAAGAATCATTATAATTCTACTAGCGTTATATTCTCAGCTCCGCCCGTTTCGATCTTATAGGTATTTCCTAATTCAGGTCATAAACTATCTGCGTGCCAGATTTCAGCGGAATCTTAAACTTTTTGCGTGAAAGAGTTACAAACGTGTTTATACATCCTCAGTCCTCGCACAAACTTTTGCTTTTACAATAGGGTAGACCAGCGTCGGTTGAAAGAATTAGCCTTTTATTGCTCACAACATAGCTATTACAGCTGTATACAACTTACAAAGTTTTTGGGATGAAAGTATAGTCAGTTGTTTCAGTCTTTAAATTAACATCAACAGCTTAGATAGAATAGGTTGCTAGCAAAATAATATTTTATGAAGTGTGTCCAATTGATACAACCGACCCCATGCCAGGAGCGGTTGAAGCACCAATGGTGAGCGGTTGTAAAACTCGAAATAAAAAAAAAATAGGGTTTCTATTAATTTTAAATACTGAAATATTAGTGTAACAAATAAACAATGTTAATCAGGCTTTAGGCAGGCGTACAGATAGTTCAGGATTATGATTATTGAAAGAACGCAACCATTCCTCTACACCCATTGGATTATCCAGCCGAGTGAAAGGCGCGTTTAAATTGTATTTTATAGCAAGTTCAAAAGCCAAATTTCTCACCTATTTTGTGGAGAGACCAAAATATATTTCAGCTCAATGTATCAGGTACTTCGCTAATTGCAGCCTGACCTTCGTTAAAAAGTCTGTTATGAGCTACATATTTCATGCTAATATTTTCAACCTGATTTTGGTCTTCATTTACTGTATCCCTCTTTCGTTAATACTTCAATGAGATAGTTAACGCCATACTTTTCTGCAGCTCGTCTCAAAATAGTGCTTGACTTGACATCCTCGTAGGCATTCTAGTATGATCAAATATTTCGCCTTTACTCATAGAGGTCTTTTTATGTCTTTACTAGGCATATGCAACACAAAAATATAAAATAATTGATGTTTCAACCGTCCCCGTGAATATCGTTTCAACCGTCCCCATCCTCTATTTCAGAAATAAAACTGTCACTACCGCAAGGTAACATACGAAAAGAAATGACCTTACTATCTATAAAATATAAAAATTACGAAAGGAAACTTTGAAATACGATCATTATATCAATATTTAAGATATCTTACGATGAAGTTCACCAAAAATACTTACTTTTGGTTAAAAAAATTCAATAGGCACATCTGTAACCGTTATCACTGCGCAAAGAAAGAAAGAAAAAAAGAAAGATCTTTATTTAGTCAATTTTTGGGTTACGATAATATTGATTACAAGCTTAACTCATGCTAGGATTTGTCGGCTGCGTGCCTTCTTCATACCTCTCCCCTATCTTGCGTAGTTTTGATAATATTTGAGTTGTTTCAACCGACCCCGGTCTATCTACCCTACTAGCGGCTTCGGCCGCTTTGATCACGTTTACGGCGGTTTACGGCGGCAATGAGTATCATTTGTGTTAAACTAATAATTTACCTTTATACCTAATTTCTACGAGATCCGACCAATAGGTTTTGCGTGAAAGAGTAACATACATACGTCCATCCATTCATCAGCCCTTAAAAGTCCACTGTGGCCATAGGCCAATCTGTGCCACTTCGACCGGTCCTGAGCCAACTGAATCCAGTGATTACCCGCCGTAATCTTCAAGTTGACGTCCTGACGGTTCACCTGGTCGGGGAGCGCCCTACATATACAAACATAAATACATTCTCTTCGCTTTTATAACAGTAGTAGGATGTGGTGATAAGCGTTTATAATACAATTTCAGACCGGTGTTGGCGGACCACTGCTGTGCAAGAAAAATGATCACTGGTCAGCAGTGGGGGTTGCCATGTGGCGCGACGACGTGGTTGTCTTACTACCTCCATATGATTGGGTTATAAGACAAATGGCAAATTTACGGATTCAATAAAATGGGACTACGTAAGTAATCGTTTATATAATATCTAAACTGTAGTGACTGATTTTATTCTGTCACTGTCACAAAAATATTTTAAGTCATAAGGGTTCATTCACCGGATCCGTATCCGGTTGACGGCAAGTTTACATGATCATTCACCAAATGCGGATCGCTTTGGTTTAACCGAATTATATTATGTTTACATTAGGCTGGTCACCGAATGAGAACTACCGGTTCGGTGACCGGTGTTCAGCCAGTCCCATTTTCGCGAATAGCACGTGGTTATGACCGAACATGGCCTACCGTATTAAGACGATCTAATACTCAAATTCAAATTTGAATGGGTTGGGTTTAAAGAATTTATTCTCAAAAAGACTTATTACAAAATCACATAAATGAGAACAATGCTTACATTTATAATTATTATAACATTCGTTCGTTTGCACGTGGATGGGTCCAAAGTTAAGCGTACGTATTAATAACATATTCGGCTAATTTTATTTTAAATACACTCAGTGATGTTATTTTTTTAATAGATGACGGTATTTTGTTATAAAACTGTGCACCTTCAAACGTAATCATTTTTTTGCCGTAACTTGTACGTGTTTTGGGTAGAACTAAAAAACTCGCTCGACGTGACGACCGCGATGTTATTTGTCGTACCTTCATAAAGGATAAGTTAGTATGGAGTGAGCCTCTCAATATTTTATTTATTAGAATACATGTATGATAAATATATAATTGCTTTATGTTCATTATTTTTGTATCTGAATATATTTTTGTAGATGGTGTTAAAAAATTATAATTAAAAAGTACTTTAATGATTTTGTTTTGGGCTATTTGTAAGTCATTAAGTTTTGTTTTTGCTGCGCTCCCCCAGATCTCTATAAGATAAAGCAAGTGAGGTTTTATTAATGAGTTATATAAGGTATATCGAATCTTACGTGGAATGCAGTAGACCATGCGTCTTAATATCTAGTATCTAATAGAAGTGATATTAGAGCGCTTTCACGTTAGGTCGCAAGTAGCGCTGCCGCAGCGCATCAGCCACGCGACTGCAACAGATGCTTTCTTATTATTGAAATAATTATTTTTTTTTTTTTATTATTTCCATTATATAAGTAGAGCGCACCACCCTAATCAAAAAAAAAGCCCTCTGATATAGTCGTAAAAAGAAAGCATTCTCTGTAGTCGTGCGGTGACGTGCTGCTACCGCAGTACTTGCGACCTGTAAAAACGCTCTTAATTTTCACTATTGGGCACAGGTCCGTAAAAATAAAAAGGTACACAGATAAAGCATACATCCGTGAAATATGTGTTTTACTTTTTATTAATCAGGCTAGGATGAAAATAAAACACTAAATTGCTCTTCGTAGATTATTTATTTGATTTCAATAATTTTCTATCTTTTTTTTATTTAGGCTTCTTGTGAATCAATCAAATCAATCTTTGCCATGTTCTGTACAAAACTTCCTTCGTATTTTAATCATTTCACAAAAGGCCATCTAACAATATAAACACAGAACTACAAATTTTAATATAGGAACTAAATAATTAGCTACTCAAGATATTATATTGGGAATGTCGAGATCTACTACGTGAAACATTTAATTATATAACAGTTCAACACAGTTTACAACAAATATTACATACATTGTACTATTATAACGATCTTTGGTGTCGAACTTATATTTGAATGAGATTAATTATGAACGAACATAATTTATATCTATTCTACAAAAAATACATGAAATGGCATTAGAAAAATTAAATGTCTTTACTTCCATAATTACAAGTCTTACAAATTACAGCCCGTTTATTAAACATTTCACTTATACTTTTATAATGTTATAAAAAACGCAAAAATAATGATTGAAGATGTATCAATTATTATTAATCCTGTTTTTATCATATTATATTTTTTTATAAACCGCACACATATCTGCACAAAATATTAGAAAACATTTACTGGTTTCGATTTCGTTTATTATACATATAAATATGCAATACGACTTTAAAATATTTGAATGTTTAACATTTTTATAATTTATGTTAGATTACAAATGTTGTAAGATTTTGTTTTATTTCTATAATTTCTTTCTTCATATTTGTTAAGTTAATTAATATTCTTGCAAGAAATAAAATGCAATTTGTCAAACGAATTATCTCCATAAAAAGAGCAATCAAGATGTAATATATATATATATATATGCGAAATATATAAAAAGCTCTTTAGAAGTTAACCCTCAAAATAACCCGGTTTCGGGGTATTTGGTATTGCGGTGTTAATTTAACTGTCCTGTTATATAAATATCAGTGAAAATGATATTTTTTGAATATAAAGTGAAATGTTTTTAATAATTTACATACCTAAACTAAAAAATAATTGTACTGTTTGTTGGACAAACGCTGCTAAAACACAACCTGACCGACTCACTGAGTGTTAAGAAATGCATACATTTTCTTGTTTCAAATGTAGAATTTTTCGAAAATAAAGAGAAGTTTAGACACCCGTCGCAAGATCGAAACTTTAGACTAAACTGCAAGTGGAAAAAACAGTTAAATCCGCAAAAGATAAGAAAATGTATGTTTTCTCAGTACTTACATTATAGCATTCATCGAACAAACTGTACACTCTCCGTAACATAATAATACTCTGAGCATTTGTAACTAAACAACTAAAAACGATACTGTAATTTATTGAAACACCCTACATATTTTTTAATTATTTCCATCAATTTAACTATTTAAATACTTTCAAAAAGTATTGTCATCGACAACCACGACATACAAATTAAAATACGTGAATACGAAAAACTTAATAAGAATAATTCGCTAAAGGGCGATATATAAACAAAATAAATACAAAAATACTAGGTTATGACAAGATCACGGTTAAATCACATGTTACTGGTTACACGATGCACGTCGCAGAATACATGTCACATGTAATAACACGTTACATGTTTTTTTATAAATAACATGTTATTAATAATAACATGTCACATCAGATTACATGTTACAGGTTTATGCGATCACGAGCGGCTCGTCGTCGGAGAACCCTTGAATCGGCGGCACATCGTCATCATCTGTAATTTAAAAAAATGTCTAATTACAAGGAAAAGTGATGTATTTTATTTATACACTGAAAGTGTACGACATAATTTTTTTGCATTGTGATTTGTGTGATTTAGATTTAATTAAATAAGGTAATCATGTGCGTATGATTTAAAGTAGTTTTTTGTAATTGTAATATGTTTTAGTTGAATAATATTATATGCAATTTTTGTATTTTTATAACTAATAAAAAAAACAAATATTGTTTTATTAATAGAATACATTGTAAGTAGGGGAGCCCAGGATGCTAAATGTGGAGTTACTCGAGCGTCGCGAAAACTTATTAGGTTTGGTAGATTAAATGATAGGAAGGATAAATGGTCCTATAATGTTTTCTCATTGAGTGGTGGGATAAGCGTCTACAGAGTTTCAAATATTTAAAAAATAATCTATGATATGGAATTCAAAGTTGCATAATAACTTGACTCACTCAAGCGCGCCAGATTAGGATAAGCGGAGGTGAATTAGAACCTAAGATGTGTCCAATTTGCTAATCTGACGATTTGAGCGTCACCTAAGGGTTACTAAATTCCCCTGGGAGTACCCACCTATGCTAAGGCCGCATACTGGCTGGAGGTACTTATCAATATATAAAGTATCTTACTTCATATTAATCTGCCGCGCTCGAGTATGTCCCAAAATCCCCTCTTGGGCTCCCCTACTATTGACTATACGGAACTTAATTGAAAATACAACAGGTTAATTCTGCACGTCCCTGTAGTTCTGGGATTAGAATAGGGCTACGGTATCTCCTGCCTGTCGTAAGAGGCGACTAAAAGGGGCTTCCGGGGTTGTGAGCGGCTAAAGTGGGGGGACATTGGGGGGGGGGGGGGGTTCAGTGCGGTAAAAAAAATCCCACATAACCCTGTGTCGTTCTCACGGCGTCGGGTACCATAAGGTTAAATCTGCAATTGTCCCTGTATTGCCGGGACCAGAATAGGACTACGGTATCGTAAGAGGCGACTAAGAAGAGCGCTTTCACATTAGGTCGCAAACAGCGCGGCCGCAGCGCGTCAGTCGTGCGACTGCAACGGATGCTTTGTTATTATTGAAATAATTATTTAGTATTTATTATTTTTTATTATTATTTCCATTATAAAGCATACAGCGCGCCACCCTAATCAAAAAAAAATCCCGCAGCCTATAGTCGTAAAAAGAAAGCATTATCTGCAGTCGCGCGGCTGACGCGCTGCGGCCGCGCTACCTGCGACCTAATGTGAAAGCGCCCTTAAAGGGGCTTCCAGGGTTGCGGGCGGTAGCTCGAACAGTCCAGGCAGACCCCGGGTCGGGCGACGGCATGTGTGGGTCACTTGTCGTACACACCAGGAGGCATAGGGAGCAAGCATTTGTACTCACTGTGCCTCCTGATGTGCGCGATGCCCCATTCGGGCTCCTCCCAGTGGAAAGCCTGAATGAGGCATCGCGCTCGGAGGACTCTGGTTGTGTTGCATTGGAGATCCCTGAGTCCTCGCAACGCTGAGGACGGCCATCGGCTCAAAAATTAAGCCGGCATTGCTCTGTTTGGTTTCCTCCTCGATAACAAAAAATGGTTGTAAATGAAATGAAGTCTTTTATTTTGTATAGGCCTACGGGGGCACTTACAAATAAATTGTCGGTTACATTTTTTCCCTTACACTAACCACCGGATCGGAAAACGACCTCAACTGAGAAGATCCGGCAAGAAACTCAGGTGTGTCTTTTTTGTTATGTTTGTTTCTTTGCATTGTAATGAAATAAAAGGCCTCACAGACACACGTTTTTTCGGCGTAAAAATCTACGGTTAATTCGCCGTGTGTAGGTACGGTTGTCAGTGTTGTATGGATCACTGCCGTGCAACTGATATTTGCAGTGCCACATGTACATGGCATTTTTTTTTTCACGGTAAGGTAAAGACGCCGTACGGCTCAAAAAACGTGTGTTACCAACCAACATTTCGCTTGTCCTGGGGACAGTACTGTTAAACTCATGACTACATTAGTTATAAACATCAATAAGAATCTATATAATAAATCATTATTATATAGATTCTTATTTATGTTTATAACTAAGGTAGTCATGAGTTTAACAGTACTGTCCCCAGACAAGCTACTTGTTGGTTTTGGTAACACGTGTCATGTACAACAGGCCTTAATGTATAATTATACTACTAACTATAGTTTTCCTCACCGTGGTCAATGGTGGCCTGTCCGCGGCGGCTGTCGTACCGCGGCGTGTGCTGCAGGCGCGCGCGCGCGAGCCGCCGCTTGACGGCCGCGTGCAGCAGCGCCGCGCCGAGCGCCACCGCGCCGAGCAGCGCCGCGCCGCCGCCCCACCACAGCGCGTCCGAGGACGGCGACGCTTCGGCGGTCAGGTCTGAAATGGTTTTTTTATTTATTTGACGAATAGTAAAAGCACAGTCCACCTGATGGTAAGTGGTCAAGTGCATGGACATCTGTAATCTAATATATAAAATTCGCGTGTCCACAGTTTTTGTTGCCATACTCCTCCGAAACGGCTTGACCGATTTTTACCAAATTTTATATGCTTATTCAGTAGGTCTGAGAATCGGCCAACATCGATTTTTCATACCCTTAAAGTCCACCCTTAACATTTTTTTTTTATATATATGGCAAAACAACGTTTGTCGGGACAGTTAGGTCAACTACATACAAAACATGGGTTCCAATCTGAAGTCACACAGATGCGTTGCTACTCTCGACAACTATTGATGGTCGCCTTAAAGTCTGCCGTCAACCACACCATTCTACCGAAACGCAAGAAATGCTTCACGCTAGAAATAGGTTTGGCGGTGGTACTTCCCCGGTCGAACTGCACTGGTTCTACCACCTTTAATGTGAACATTTTGAGATTAAATATATTAAGCCGGTTACTCCATTAGCCGTAACCGTAACTGTTGCATGCGCTATTACCAAAAAAATATAGTGTGTACGTGATTCGCGAACCGCACGCGTACGGCTTGCAGCGATCAAACGATTACAATGAACTCATTTCTGTAACCGTAACGTTGCACGTAACTGTATCCGTTACCTGTTAGCAAAAGCCTAATGTGTACGTTATTCGCGGGCCTGCAACGAAAGCTACACGAGCGACTCGCAACGAGCCGCCGATTGCCGTAATCAAAGAGCGCTCGCAGTGCGCTCGTGGACGTCAAGAAAGGAGGTTACAGTGATGTACCCTTCAAGTGGTAGAACCAGCGTAGTTCGACCGGGGAAGTACCACCGCCACACCTATTTCTAGCGTGAAGCATTTCTTGCGTTTCGATAGAAGGGTGTAGTTGCCGGCACACTTTCACATGAGGCGACCATCATAGTCCTCAGGAGTAAACGCATCTGTGATTGACTTCAGATGGAACCCATGTTCTGTATGAAGTTGATTACAGATGTCCATGAGCTGCAGTGACCACTTACCATCAGGTGGACTGCATGCTCGTAAGTGTACATAGGTTAATGTATCACGCAAGTTACGGTTACGGCTCGAGTAACCCGGCTTTTAAACAAATTAATCGAGTGAGACATAAGCAAAGCTGATGCGACTTTCTGTAGTCGTCAACTTATGGGAAAAATATCTTAAACATATATTAAAATTGTATCTTTTGTGACTGGTTATCCAAGGATCATTACTAACAACAACAACAAACTCACCCTTCATAACGTCGATAACGTGCACTTCGCTCAGATCGCTGAAGTACCCGTCCTTGCTGACGGCCCGCACGCCGACGTACACGGGCCCCGTCACGCTCGATTTCAACGTCGTCAGTACCGGAGGCTGATCCGCGTCTATCACGGTCATGGCTGGGGTGGGGTGGATCAAGTCTTCAGGGATCTCGAAGTTCGATAGTATCACTTGGTATTTGAAACTGAAATGATGAAAAAATAAATTTGAATTATTTCTTAGATAAAATTTATTAAGTAGGAGCAATAAACAATACAATTTCTCATTTAAAACGCGAGGTTTTCTTTTATTATTAGTACTTGGACGTAGGGTCTGTTATAATCGGTATAGGACATGTAATAGGAATGACAGTTTGACTCCTTAACTTTAGACGCATTAGATAAGTCATTTCCTAAATTAGTCAAATTTAACTTTGGATTAACAGTGCATTTAAGGTGGGTCTATTACGACAAATGCACCTACCCAACGCTTTAAGAGAGCTTATAACACTTAAACATATGCTTTTTTAACTATCGATGTGTATATAGTGCAGCAACGTTTCGATGGTCCCACTGGTCGAGATCCGGATGGTACCAAATGAACATGAGTTAGCGACCGGCATTAGAGCAGTGATGGTCTAATTGATATGAATGAAATTTTCCCTCTCAATTGGGAGGTCCGAGGTTCAAACCAGGCACGCACCACTGATTTATGTGCGTTAAATTAATTTATCACTGCTTTTCGGTGAAGGAAAACATCGTTAAGAAACCTACACACCCGAGAGTTCTTTAAAAAAAATGTCGGAGGTATGTGATGTCCACCAATTCGTACTTGGTCACCGCGATGGCCTAAAAACTCATTTTGAGAGAAGACCTGCTCAGCAGTTAGACAATAATGGGTTGATGAGAGATGACAAGACAACTCCTCCAAGTATCGAGGTAGAGGAGAGCACAACGTACCGATGTTCCCTCAGGTCGATGTCCGGGTGGTGCCACATGAGCATGAGGTGGTGGCCGGGCGCCATCCAGGCGGCCAGCTCGTCGGGCGCCGCCACCGCGCGCCCCACCACGCTCATGCAGCGCCGCGAGCCCTGCGTGCCCGCCTCGCTCGGCTGCACACACAATTATTCTATATTTACTAACTATAAACTAGCGTGGTGGCATTAACCTCTGAATGCACTTTATACACACGCGTTCAAATTCGACATGTTAGCAATAAGTTGCTTTTGCAATATTATGTATTTAATAAACCAGTATGAAATCAAGTTTGTTGTGAATTACTCCTGTGTTCTCTTCATACTCACCAAATAGCAATATCACCATCTCAACAATCAACACACGCCACACACCAACACACTATATTGCCACAAACTGAATAAACATTTTCGGCACACTTTCACATAAGGCGACCATCATAGTCCTCGGGAGTAGCAACGCATCTGTGATTGACTTCACATGGAACCCATGTTCTGTATGTCAATTACAATTGTACATTACATATACATTACAGATGTCCATGGGCGGCAGTGCATGCTCGTTTGCTACTTCAGTCAGAAAAAAATTAAAGCATTAAGCACAAATAACAGTGCAACCTTAATATAACGGCTCTCAACCAACGAACCGCCCTTACGAGCTAAAACAAAGTATACCTTAAATGACGAATAAATTTATCAAAACCCGTTTTATAACAAACTAGCTGTGCCCGCGACTTCGTCCGCGTGGCACGCAACGCAAGCCCTCAAGGATGAATAATTTTCCCCGTTTTTTTTCACATTTTCCATTATTTTTTCGCTCCGAATAGTTGCAGCGTGATGTTATATAGCCTAAAGCCTTCCTCGATAAATGGTCTATTCAATACAAAAAGAATTTTAAAAATCGAACCAGTAGTTCCTGAGATTAGCGCGTGTAACAAACAAACTCTTCAGCTTTATATATTAGTATATAGATTTTCAATGATTGCAAAATATAAGTTAAATGGAAACTTGCCCACGCATGTTCACACAGAATTTCACAATGCCCAATCATGTCTCGACAGATTCAGGCAAGTAAAATTTTTCGTAAAATTAATTGTTAATTGACATTAAGGAATGTACATTGTTTTCATTAAAATGTATATCTATTTGTAAGTGAAAATTGTCCGCCATAACAGGGTAAGAAGATAAATAAAAGACAAATTAAACATTTCTTAACGCTTAAACGAATTTTAAGTCTAAAATTAGAATAACCCACCCGAACTACAAATAAAATTCATAAATAAAAATAGCCCAAATGTAGGATCATATAAGAATGATTTCAATGTACATATAGTGACATAAACGTATACTCTAAAATGACTTACGTAAACGCAAACATTGTAGCGGCCTCCGAGCGGGATGTTTTCTATGACGTGTGAGAGAGACGCGTTGGTAGTGGCTTTGAGTTCGTACCGACTCGTTTTGTTCCGGGTTTCTTCTGTTATATCCAGCTGTAGAGTACACATTAGTTAAATTAATGAAAAAATAAAGGTATTGTATTATTATTATAAATGAATAGTCATAGCCAAAATAAAACTTAATTGTGTTCTAATGTCCAGATAAATCTATTGCAATACAAGCAGCATAAAAAGATATATTATATTAATCAAATGAACCTCCAAAAAAGTATTTCTTCTCCTAGATAAATTTATCGTTATGTCGACCCGCGTGGCCGAGCGGTTACCGGTATACCGGTCTGACGCGCAATGGGTTCTGGGTTCGATTCCCGGCTAGACAGGTATCTGAATGATGAGTTTAGATTCCTGTTCTGGGTCTGGGTGTTTGTGTATTCGTCTTTGTGTGTGTCCATGGTACCCACGACAAAGGAGAAAATGCTAGTGTGGGGCTATGATTGAAGAAAGCTTAATAGCCAGGGAAAGGACTGTACGATGACAGATTTAAAATGTTTAACAATTATTACTACCTCTTGACTTGGCTACCTCTGATTTCCTGGAAGTAGATATACTCAGTACTATAAATATTCATGGGCCTGATCGTCGATCAATTTAACCGATAAAATACTCAAAGCAAGATGTATTTTACACACAAGTTTTGCAATATACAATTACAAATTTGTGGACTATAAAAATACGAACGCAAAATATCTATGTAATGGAAACTGTTAGATTATAGTTCATCATAAGAATAGCAGTTTGTAAGATGTATATACTTACCCTGTAAGCAACCGGTTCACGGATAACGTCACAGTTGGCCTTCCAGAAGATTTGCAGTTGAGATTTGTCTTCATCAATATTGACGTTGAATTCTCTAACAGGTGATCTGTAAAAAATATATATATAATTAACCAATAGCCAATGAGCAATTTATCATTATACTTAAACATTCAAGTCACATGGTGTAAGCGATTCTATTAAATTAAACAATTTATTTAATGGTTATAATTTTTAAGTGTTAACAAAGTATAACACAGATTTGGCTAGAGATGGCTTATGGATACCCTACTCATAGCCACAGACTATAAATACACAATAGGGATATTGTTATACTGCTAAGACAAAGTACAGTATTACCGCATAATATGCGGTAATATTGTATTTTTTGTATTCTGGAATAATTGCATTCCAGAAATCATAAATCATAGCATAAAATCCTACATCAGTTAAAATATAAATTTCTTAAAAATCAGCAGTAGTAAGTGAGCATTAGCGTTCATTAAGGAACAAAATAATAAAAACGCGTTTTTCTCAAAACTTGTTTTGTGTTATGACAATTTTTCAGATGATGACCGATATGTATACTGTGTATAGCTTTTTAGAAAAATATCCATTCTCACTGTTCACTTGCGGGTTCACAAACAAAGTTACTTACTTGGGATTTTCTCGCGTGATAATCTCTTTGAATGGAGCAAGGGGTCCACCGAGCAAGCCAACCGTAAACACGTACGTCTCGCACGGGTGTAGATGTTCGATCAGCATGCTCGTATTCTTCGTCATTATCTTCGTATCTGTTAAATAAAAAAACAAACATTAATAACAAACTAAAGACTGTGAAAAAGTCGTTATGTCGATATGTCGTTGACACATCTTTTTTAGTTAAAATTTTTGGGATTTGTGAAGGAAAAAATGTATTTGGTCATCGTAATGCGTTTACGTTGATAAAATTTACTCAACGATCAGCTGTATCTTTCTCTGAGATTAAATGGGTGGTGTGGTAGTGATAGGTGTTACAATTTTTGTCCGAATATATTATTTGTAACCGTCCACAAATATCAATATACATAGTCTATTAGTATTGATATTTTAGAATATGTAAATAAAAATACATAGATAGTAGATATAAGACCTATATTATTGACTAGATCACTATAAAACAACGAAAGTCTCTTGAAATTGCAAATTTGACAACTGATCCATAGGCTAAAATATTTGTTTCTTTATACAATGGTGCGAATATTAAAAGTACGAAATCAGGAACGTTAAGAAAAGCGAAACATATATTTTTTAAAACCTATATAGACGAAGTTTTAAGTGTTATTTGACAAAAAAATACCATTGCTCATATACAAAATTAGGAATATTAGGAAAAGCGAAACAAAAAATCTTTAAATCAATAGAGACGAAGTTATAAGTTATACATGACAAAAAGTTACCATTGCTCATTTCACCAGGATTCATCCTCCACTTCAACACATTCGTGTAGTGAACCTCATACTCCAACTCCTTGTTCTTGTATCTGTCGCTAGTGGGCGCCGACCAGGACAGCTCCACTGAGGTCCGTTTCTCCTTCAGCAGCACAGCTGTCACGTTCAACGTCTCATCGGGATAGCCGTCGGTGACCAACGGAATGGTGAATGGCTCGCCGATCGTGGTGTTCTTGTAGGCCATTATGTCGATGAATAGCTGGACGCCCGGTGGCAGGTCGGTCACTGTAACAAATAAATGCGATTAGTTTCATGAATTAATGATGATCGCTGTGTACATGTACATTGTATATGAAGTCAATTTCATGAAAGCACTATAAATAGTTTTAACTTATAATAATGTAAAATAATTATGCGTTACATTGAATTAATGAAATCTTTACGTCAAATTTAATGAAATCACTGTCAGGAAACTATTTCCGTAACGAGTATTAAAACTCATGCGTGCTTAAAGTACGCTGCACCCTGTCAAAACTAAATATAACATATCCTTAAATCTGACAGGGTCTAACTTCGCATAAACAGCGGTTTAAAAAGTTACTCGGGTGTATACAGAATTGGCATATAATATCCCGTCCGTAATTCGCGAAGTATCGATTTTAAATGAAACAATTAGAGGTATGTATTCGTGCGCAGCGTTTACGTGTTCACTTTTATTCGGCACGATACTCATCGCATTGTTCACTATTACAACAACCAGGTGGTAGAACCAGTGTAGCCACCAGGTGGTAGAACCAATGTAGTTCGAACGGGGAAGTACCACCGCCACACATATTTCTAGCGTGAAGCATTTCTTGCGTTTCGATGGATGTGCGGTTGCCGGCACATTTTTATATGAGGCGACCATCACAGTCCTCGGGAGTAGCAACGCATCTGTGATAGACTTCAAGAGAAATCAAGTTGTATAGCTGTTGTTGTTGTAGCTGTATGAAGTTGATTACAGATGTCCATGAGCGGCAGTGACCACTTACCATCAAGTGTACTGCATGCTCGTTTGCTACTTCATTCAAATAAAAAAAGTCGAATGCTGAAACTTAACGTGTACTGTACTCACGCGTAATATTATTATGCTTGGTCGTCACAGCATCCCTCTTCGCATACTGCGGAGGTAGTCGTATCTGTAGCCGGTAGCCCTCTACGCCGCGTATACGGTGCCAGTGCAGCGTGGCTGACCCGTCCGTCGCTCGGGACACGCTAACGTTCACTAATTCGTCCACATCGCCCAGGTCGTCGAATGTCAAGATTTCAACTTCCGATGAGTTTGATGTATACGCGTTGTTCGTTGCTGTTACCTGTTTATGACGAACACGTGTTTAAACAATGCGTGATATGATAATTCTCACGTCGTTATAACAGTTTAGCGTAAACGAGGTGTGTACGTTTTTTTTAATACTTTAACCTAACGCAACTATGGACATTCGGAACACCAGAGGAATCGCCAATGCATCGCGGGCTTTGAGGGAGAGCTCTTTTCGCACCTTTCTTGAAGAACCCCATATCATAGCGCTCGGGGAACACCTCAGGAGGAAGCTCATTCCACAATTTGCACGTCCGTGGCAAAAACAAGCCTGCAAACCGAACCGTGGAGGACCACCGCGAGTCCAGTTGGTGTGGATGGAACTTCATCCTTCGGCGAGTAGTGAGGTAAGAAAAGATAACGAAGGCCAAAAAGTTGTTCGGAACACTGTGTAGAATTGTGTAAGATAGATACAACCACGACCATACTTTATCATTTCAAATAAATTCCGACTAAAGACAATAACAGATGATAGATATTACAATATTTAAACAGGTCTGAATAATGAATTTAGATTTCTGTTTTGCGTCTCTGCATGCGCTTCCATAACCACAGCACTCACGACTAAGAAACGGCGGGGAAAAATCCTGGTGTATGATTGTCAAATTCCTTATTACACTCATATTCTCACACATATTACTTATTTATACAATAAACACAAAACACCAATGTCCACCAATTCGCACTTCGCCAGCGCAGTGGTCTATGGCCCATAACTCTCTCATTCTGAGAGAAGACCCGTGCCCAGCAGTAGGACAATAATGGGTTGACGACAAACACAAAGCATATGTAAACTCACCCAGAACGAGTACTTCTGTTTCGGAACGAAGAACGCATTTACTACATCGCTGACTACCGATTTGGAGTCCGTCGCGTGGACAACCTTCTCGCTGGGCGGTAAGGGCGGTGTGTAGTGTATCGTGTAGTACTGGATGACTCCCTGGGGATCCGCGGGAGGGTCCCACAGGACGCTCACGCGACTGCCTATCATCTGACGGACGGTTAGTCTCTGGGGTGGCGACGGTACTGGAATTTTTATTCGTTGGCTTATTGAACTATTTTACATTGTTACATTTTAGTTTTTCATACAAAGCGGATTTTAAAAAGGCATTTAATGATGTAGGGTTACTCCTTTGACACTGAAAGAAACTTTAAAAGAAGTTCAAGCAATATTGACAGGGCAAACGAAAATTGAAAAATACCCATATTG
Source organism: Spicauda simplicius (assembly GCA_949699795.1). Lineage (NCBI taxonomy): Eukaryota > Metazoa > Arthropoda > Insecta > Lepidoptera > Hesperiidae > Spicauda > Spicauda simplicius. The sequence goes on along the minus strand of OX453070.1, from coordinate 7,741,218 downwards.
GTTAAACAAGGCGTAACAAATATATTTTTTGCAATTCATTCATGACATACTAGTACAATTATAATTATTCTTCAATCCCATTTAAATTCAAAATTTAAACTTTCAATAGCTTGGAACAAACACAAACATGGAGTAACTATAAATTTAAGTGTAGTGCAAAATTGGGACTTCTCTTGACAATTTAAATTTTAATGTGACTAATGTATTCAAAACTCTTTAACTATTGCAAAAGTTGAATGAAATATTTCGATCAAAGATAAGAGCCGAATCAGAATGACGTATCGAAACGACTAGTAAATGTTGTCTTATGTTATTAATAATGTATTATAGAATCTTTGTTATACTCAGAAAAATCGATATTTTTAAAATGTAGTGCACTCTTTTTATGAAACCGATACTCAAAATAGTTAACATTATATCTATAAAATTAAGTTTTTCTTACGCATGTTATATTATTATACAAATGTCACATCTGTAGCTTAAAATGTTTTTATTTCTAACAGTATAAAAAGAAAAAAAAAACTTAATATGTCTTTTATTGCATAAGCCCGATTATAACGATTTAAAATCGATCTTTCGATCGATTGACTTTATTAGATTTTTGATCGATGGATTTTATCACTAAATGATGGAATGACAACAACTACACTCGTGTTTGAAGGCAATGTGTGTGAATATCAGCTTTTTGTCTCTTTAAACACGTTGGAACTGCTATAAAACAAAAGAGTGCAAATGTACAAAGTATTCCACATTACTACTTTTCTACCTTTTTGGTACTCCATGCTTGTTATTCACCTTACTTACTACTCCATGCTTGTTATCCGATCTAAGTGCAAAGTGCAACTACAGATTTAATATAAACATGATTATTACGAAAAAGATTTTTAAATTAATAGAATAAATACATATCAATGCATACCTCCCTCTCCTGTAGTAGTGTTAACATACTTCATAGAATGGTACGTTTCGTTTGACTTGCTGTCACGAACGTAGAACGTGACGTTGTAATTCGTGAATGGCTCCAAATCAGTGAACCTAAAAATATGTTTTGTTACTTTAATGGAAAATATTTTTGGTGTGCATAATAATCCTCTTAGATTTTTATATTATAGGAGTAGCAAACGATCATGCAGTACCCCGTGGTAAATACTATTTACCACCTCTGGGCGTATTATTATTTAATTTAAGTAGCGAGTTGTTAAAAATAAAAGACAGATCATTAGCTAGCGATATATATATATATATATATTTTATCTGTCTGAAGTAGCAAGCGAGCATGCAGTCCACATGATAGTAAGGGGTCACCCGTGGATATCTGTGAGCAACTTCATATAGAACAGGTTCTAACTAAAGTCAATCACAGATGCGTTGCTACTCCCGAGGACTATGATGGTCGCCTCATATAGTGTGCCGGCAACCACTGATATAATGATGATAATCAATTTATTACCTATAAATGCTATCGTTGGTCCAGGACATATTCTTCCATTTGCCGTCGCTTACTTTAGAGATGGACGGCATGAAGTTATACACGACGAAGCTTTGGAACGCCATCCAATACGAAATGAGGAAACTGGTCGAGTTGATTGATGCTTGGTCTACACCGATACCCAGGAACTGTGAGACGAGCGATATTATTTAATAACCCGTAAATATCACTATACGTTGTTACAGAGTATCCAAATTCTAGATTTAAATAGAATATATTTTTATATGTCGGCATTTTGTTTTAATCGACATCAGTATTTTCAGAGATGGTGCGGGCGACTACGAGTCTCGTGCAGAATAATAAATCTTGGGGTTAATTCGCTTGAGCAACTAAGGCTACGTACTCACGGAGCGGTTTTCACCCGCGGCCGCCGCGGTTGCGGGCCCGCAGCTTCTGTGCGAAACTCACGAGACCGGTTATTCACGCGGTTACGCTGCCGTCGCGGTTGCGATTATCGACCGCAAACGTGGCGGGCGAAAACCGCAAGACGGGCGGTTTACCGTCAGTTGAGGTCCTGACTACTGCACTCGCCCGCCAACTGACCGCAGAGCGGTGCTACTGGGTGCCCGCCGGTGCAGCGGGAGCCGAAAACAACCGCGCGCATCGCGGGCGAAAAACGCGTCGTGAGTATTGCTTTAATTTTTTTACATTTATATCTGCATCCTACAGAAGCTGCGGGCCCGCAACTGCGGCGGCCGCGGGTGAAAATCGCTCCGTAAGTACTTAGCGTAATACATTCAATTCATGGTATTTAATTTTTATAAAGAAAGAAACGGAGGGACAGTTCCGTGTTCCCGCCATTTTCCGAGAGACTTAAACTATGATTGTCTATGCCACCCTCGGCTGTTTACACGACTCTGTCAAGACGCGACGAAAAGAAGTTAGCACAGATCAACGCGCCTACCGCTTCTATTCCAAATAACCGAAACCGACATATTATATAATCTGCAAATTCGCTGTGATAACTAAGAGCCATATGACTTATTCAAAGGATCAGTTTCTAATCGCAGTGTCAAATGTAGTTCCAAATGACGAAACTATACTTCTTGTAATCACAGCTATAAGATTTAAAAATTAACAATATTCAAGTCTCACTCGCATCACAGTTTTTAAAGGCGACTCCCTATAATTTAAATATATTTGTGCTTAGAAAAAATGGCATGAAAAGCTACCATTTAAAATTACACTCATCAAATCATATAAGCAATGGACACAATTACATTCATAGTACAAACCTGGTACGCTTGCGTTTTCTTAGTCGTACTGGTACAGTTGGCCTCATCGGTGCCGTCGTAACAATCCTGCCTGCCGTCGCACACCTTCCGCTGGTACAGGCACACTGTCTTGTCGCACAGGAAGTACCGGCCGTCCGGGCACACCGTCGCTGGTCGCGTCTGAACAGAGAATATTGTATGTTACGTTACATCATGACTTTTTGTTATTTTCAACAAAAGTATCATAATATCATTTGTTTGAAATAATTGTGATATTTGTACAAGCAAAAAAATTTTTCAAGAGAGAGGAAAAAAAAATCTATTAGAGGTTAATTTTGATTACAGATGGTCATGAGCGGTAATAGCTGGCTAAATATTAAAGTGTATTGCATCTTCCTCAGGCTCTTCTTCACTTAATAAAAAAAAATAGGTATAATTATGTCGAAACGTCAGGAAGAACGGTCGACCCGGGCTATTGTCATCATAACCAACGTAATTATTGCAATTCAAATCAAACACTACACTGAGCACTGAACACTAGATTACATTAGATTAAGAGCCATTAGGTTAGAACGCGTGCGACTCGGTTGGCTGCTGGACATCGACTGCCGGTCAGCTACCATCACAATGACGTCGTCGAACTATTCGGAACTACCCGCTCTTATTATTCGATTTAATCTATTCAATACTACCCACTTTTAGTTTTGATTTCTATGTATTATTATTTTTATTAATTAACGATAACAGAAACATATGCAATAATTGATTATATTAACCAATTAACTTTAAGTAATTGCGATGCGGGCTGTCATATATATATATAAGCAGCGCCAGTTGATATTACGATGGAACCTTGTCATAATAACTGCTGCGTGACGTCATCAATCGCAAAAGGTACACTTAACAAAAAGATAGACAACAAAAAATTAATAACCTAGAATATATTTATATTATATTATACATATACCTTTATAGGTACTTTATTGTAAATATTTTCTATTAAATTACCTACTAAAAGTATATAAATGGAGGAAGTTTTGTTTGTTTTTCACGTTTTGATTGAATCTCAAAACCAATTTGGACAACCAATAAATAAAACAGCATAGAAAATCGATTTTTATTAATACAATTTAATAATTCTAGATATATTAATACGTGAAGCAAAAACTTGTGACGGATTTTTAAGTATTATGCCGCGGACGGATTAGTCTGAAATTTTGCACGGTTATAGTGGACGTAGAGAAGGAGTGCAGAATGTTAATATTTTTTTCAAATAACGCATATATCATACATAAAATCAACTAAAAACACATTACACACACTACCGTGCATTTGTCACAAACACATAGGTACATAGTAAATGAAATAGAACATTCAATGTCTACTATGAAAACACATAGCATCAAAAATGTCAGATGTCTTTGTCAAAATAACGCTATTGCTTTTAAATGCGGCTTAGATAATTATACCTCTTTTTATATTTAACGGGCGCGTTCAAAATATTCGTACTGCTTTGGACAATATGAAGTTTAAAATTTTAATTTATATTACGGTCGAATTTCGACCGATGCTACGGGTGACTAGTTCTAGACAATTTCTTCAATTCCACTCATATAATCATCTGATTCAGAATTTTTTTCAGATTCCGTTGTGCCAGATTCAATGGAACAGGATAACGAAAGTAAAATTTAATATTTATATATTATAGCAAAAAAAAATACGCCGGAGAGGCACTTAATACTCGTCAGCACTGGGTGACGTTGCGAATGGTAGTAGCAATTCGACTAGATCATTAAGATGGCCGCCTATTGCAATATCAATTTGCGAGGATTATATGTCTGTTCACACAGCTGTTGCGTACGCATGCAGCCGAGTCCGTCCACGCACGGCGCGCTCTCCACATCGCACTGCGGACCCGGTGTGTGCGCCTCGTAGTGCGAACAGTTTAGTGAAGACCCGTGCCCAGCCCTGAGACAACAATGGGTCGACCAGAAAAAAAGAAACTCACCACGTGACCATCATCACTAGGCACACTATCGCAGAGCTGCTTCACCGCGTCGCTCTGCACATCCGATACGTGCACCTTGCAGTGCGTGCAGCTCACCACGTGGCATCGCAGCTCATCGCTGTGGTCCGCGCAGTCGGGCGCACCGTCGCACAGCTGCTCCGTACGCACGCAGCCGCGTCCGTCGGCGCACGGCGTGCTCTCCGCGTCGCACTGCGTACCCGGTGCGTGCACCTCGCGGTGGATAACAGTGGGTTTAACAGAAGAAAACAAAAAAATCTCACCACGTGACATCGCAGCTCGTCACTATGGTCCGCGCAGTCGGGCGCACCGTCGCACAGCTGCTCCGTCCGCACGCAGCCGCGTCCGTCCGCACATGGCGTGCTCTCCGCGTCGCACTGCACGGCCGGCGTGTGCGCCTCGCGGTGCGAGCAGCTGCTCTCGTCCGCGCCGTTCGGGCAGTCCGTCGCCGTGTCGCACACCCACGACAGCGGTATGCACACGCCTGACGAAACAAGTATTTTTATTAGATTGAAATGACAAACGAGCGAGAACTGCACAAGATAGTAATTGGTAACTTTCGCCCATGACTCACACCTGAAACACGTTTCAAGGGTGGTAAGAACGTTTCAAGGACAATAAGTTTTTTAATTCGATTGAAACAACGGATAATCCTGCAGTCCACCTGATGTTCAGTAGTTACTATCGCCCATCGACATATATGAAAAACTTAATAATTTTAGAATAGGGGTTCTATTTTAAGTCAATCACAGACGTGTTGTTACTCCCGAGGACTAAAGATTTTAAATAATGAATAATTACATTTCTTACGTATGTCATACTAATTTCTTTAAAAGATACATAAAACAAGATTGAAATTTCTTACCGGGAGAACAAGTGAACTGATTCTTGCCACACTTCTGCCTCGTCGCGTCGTGTTCTGGACTGACAGCGGACGCATCGGGCACCACCAGCCCACAGGCAACTTCATCCGAATGATCTCCACAGTCGTTGATGCCATCACATCGCCACCAATACGGCAGACAGTTGCCATTCTTGCACTTGAACATCCAGTCCAAACAAGAGCTGTTGGTAGGGAACTCCGGCCTGTCGGTCTGCGGTCGGGGTATCACTTTGGAGTGGCCGGTCGACGGGCAATTCTTCTCGTCCGATGGCTCTTCTTCGCCGCAATCGTTTTCACCGTCACAAACCTAAGAAACGACTTCCAGTTAAGATTTTATTTAATGACAAATCTTCATTTCAATTCAAAGGATCGAATGTAATCATTTGTTTTTTTTTTTTCTCATACTTAAACATAACGATTAAGCAGACTAACTGCCTGATTGAAAGTAGACATCATCGCCGGTGGAATGAATGTGTGAATTTGCAATACCAAATAAGTTGCCAATACATTGTTGGCTCTGACGGAGAGCTCTTTTCAAGCCTTGACCCCCATGACTTAGAGCTCCGGATTTTTTTATTCTTTTTACAAAAAAACATTATTTGCCATTAAAATTGGGCATTACTTTGAAGAGCCATTTTAAAGATCATCATAGTAAAGGTATACTTTAGTAGCATAGCAAAGTATAATTAGGGCATCAAATCAAAATTGAAGCTACTATACATATATACAAATGAAACTTACCCATGATTGGTAGATACATTTGCCGCTAGGACACCTGAACATATACGGGGCACATGTGGACGCCCTACATCTTTCGTCCTTCTCATCCGCACCGTCAGGGCAATCTCTTTCTCCGTCGCACATCCAAGAGTTTGGTATACAGAGGGCGTTGGTATCGTTACTGCATACGAAGACGTTGCCGATACAGCTCTGCTCTAACGGACGTTTTGGTGGCGCCTAAAAACGGAATTAAAACCCTAAAGTAATGAACTTGAAAGTAATTTGTCATCAGACAAAAAATGTGATATTAATTTTGATATATTGATATAGTTTATTTATTATATGGTTGGTGTTAACGTACCGGACAATTTCTTTCATCCGAGTTGTCTTTGCAGTCATTGTCACCGTCGCAAAGCCACCTCTTTTCAATGCAGTGTCCATTCTGGCATTGGAACTGGCTCTCGGTACAGTTTGGTGTAACTGCGCAATCTGTGAAAATAAAAACGAGCAAATAAGTCACTGCAAACAATCAGTTGTCGACAAAATACCGACTTGTCTGTAACTGACGACTATTTTTTTTATTTTTTTCAACAGATTACGTTACAATGGTGAGAGATGTCCACACTAAATGATTTGTCGACGGCAGATCATGCCTGACGATAGGTATGAAATTATGAATGCTATTAAGCCTTCGTTAGCACCATCTGCCCTTTCTTGCACGTGTCTCGGTCTCGGCGTGTGACGTGACTCACTATTCTAGACGCCCATAAGCGCTCAATCGGGAGCATAAGTCACGTTACTAAAGACCACTCCCCCGACAAGACTCTTCGTCCTCTGTATTTGCATATTCGAAACCACCGTGACATGGCACTAATGTGCACTACATGCACACGACACGGTCTCAGCCTGTGACGTGACGACTCGAGACTCATAATGTAAACACAGAACAGACAGACCGCCTCATCCGACATGTCGCCGCAGTCGTTGGTACGATCGCACTACCACGACGAAGCTATGCACTGCCCCTTCTCACACGTGACTACGTCCCGACGTGTACTGTGACGTCACGCGACTCACCCTTCTCGTCGCTCATGTCCGCGCAGTCGGGGTCGCCGTCGCACCGCCAGCTGGGCAGGTAGCAGCGCGTGTCGTCGCAGGGGACCATGGGCGGCGTGCACAGGCAGCCCGCCTCGTCCGACATGTCGCCGCAGTCGTTGTTGCGGTCGCACCGCCACGACGCCTCTATGCACTGTCCGTTCTTGCACGTGAATTGCTCCTAGGGAATTAAATCAAATGTCATTTACTTCCAAGATATGATAATTATGCATATTTTTTATTAAGCTATTTAATTGAGCGCGGCGACGATAATTAATCCTAACACCCCCACTCCGCCTACCATGTAACTAGACCTTAGAAGAATAATAAGCATGGAACCCGTGGTAAAAGGAGAAGTGAAATGCATACACTTGTTCTACTTTACTTATAATTTGAATATTGCGTAGAAAAGAGATAAATAAAGCCGTTCTATTTCGTTATCGTATAGGTCATCACAAGGTAATTTTTGATAGAAATGTCACATCATCGACATTGTCGTGTTGATGTAAAAGATGTATTTAATTTTATTAGTGAATAAATAATTATAATTGGGTAAGTTGACAAAAAATGCTAAGCAATAGCTTTACCGGCGCAATCCCCGAGTGGCGCACCTTTTTTTAAATATTACTGGTTTGAAGTCCTAGAGCATAATTAACAAGTCGATAGAGCATTCAATTTTAGACATATTATCAGCATTACAAATACAAAAAATATTATTAATTTTATTAGATTGGACATGATTACTTAAGATAAATTACTTAAGAAATATTATAAAATAATATTATATAGTCTAGTCTTAATATATGTTAATATCAATTTATACTTACAGGTCCACAAGCCGCACCCGGTTTTTTAGGGCAAGTCATATTGGCAGACGGCTCCATGCCATTCGGACACATGCACTTGCCATTCACCTTCGTAAATCCGTCTGGACATAAGCAACTAAACGCACTGCCGGGACCACCGAGACAGAGGGCATCACAACTCGTATTAGCCTGTGAGCAAGCATTGCTTCCATGTTGAATGAAATGTGCGAACACTTTCAGATCCATTAGCCCCGAGAACGAATCGTTGATCGTAATCACGTTTGCGCCCGTGTCCTTGTCTGCAATGAATATAGACTTCGCCTTCCAATCGTCCCAGTACATTTTGTCTTTCAATACCGCCACAGCGAACGGATGGGTCACTTTTTCGTCATTCCACAGGATCCGCCTAAAGTAGTGCCCGTTCAAATCCGCACTAGCTATGTAATCCTCCATAGCGTCAACCCAATAAATCCTCTCCGCCATCTGATCTATGGTTATGCCATTAGGCCACTGAACGATCGGTTTGGTAAAGAGTTTCTTAACGTCCGTACCATCAAGATTTGACCTCGACACAGATGGACTGTTCCGGTCCCAATCGGTCCAGAATAAGTATCCAGCTCTAGGGTGGACTGCGATACCGCGAGGCTTAGACAAGACTTTGCTATCCAAAATAGTTACTCTCATTCGTCCTTCATTGGTCAAATCAGTTCTTACAGCTTCAATTTTCTTTCGCATTCCGTCAACAAAGAAAAGAACATTCGAGATCCAGTCTAAGGCCATACCCTCAATACTGGCCAGATCGGTGTCTACAACTACTTCCTGAGCGGTTGCATTACGGAAGCACTGCCGGCTTATCTTGTCTAGTTCAATATCCGCCCAATATATGCAGTCATTTTTCATATCAAATTCAATAGCAACTATATTTTGTTGACCTTTAACCGGAATCAATGTAGAATTGTCGGATAGATCAATGCGAGCTATTTTATCTCTCAATGCGACTAACAGAAACTCTGTGGGTTCTTCTAATGGGCATGGAATCATATCTGGGGCATATGGCGTGTAAAAAGATGTAGCGCAGACATCTCCATCGATCTTACGGTAGCCCTTCGTACGCTTGTAATAGTGACCTGGCTGACAGTCAGCTGGTGTTGCGTAGGGATCGTACTTTATAAGCTTATTGCGAACACAGGAGTTGTGTGATAGAACAAAGCCATAATCACATTCATAGTCTCGTCTGCTACATTCGCATATCTCCTTTTTAACCGGCCTATCGTAGTCGATGCCGTGGAAGCAGTTTGTGTGCGCTAGACGTCTTTGGAAAGTGTCTCTTTGACCGAGAACACAAGATACTGAGGAGTGGGGAGGTGTTGGCGACCAAAATTTGTAGTCATCCGCAGTACAGTTTCGAGGGAAAGCATTGTACAAATCGATCGTTATAATTATCCATTGATGTTGGTCGTTAGCCGAACCGAACATGGTGAAAGTTGTTGTATTTTCTCCAGGTTCAGTCATTAAGCCGTATATCCGTATGTCATCGACATTGAACCTATAAATAAAAGATAACCACAATGTACATTATAAATATTAGCAACGCATAGTAAATGATAAGCCTGCCCTCGATAATGGACTGGAAAACGTTATCATTTCAATAGGTCTAATTATTTATTATTATGGATACAATGTATTCGCAAAATATGTACATTATTAATATTGTAACTGTATGAATAATTCACAATGTCATAAAAATTATGACTAATTTAACGTAGCAAACTAATGAAACTGATTACAGGCTCCATTATTTTTATCTTGTATTGTTGATGTTAATTAAAATGTTATTTTTACATAATTACAATGTATGGCAGAACAAATATAAAATAACAATGTAATATACAAATACTAAATCACTCATAGACGATGCTTAATAATTTGTGTTAAGGGCTACTAGTTGAATTAAAAAGCATAGCTCTAAAATGCTAAAAAATAAAAAAATATTAAAGAAATTGAAAATTAATCAATTGCAATAGCAAATGATGAACAAATATAATTTGCTATTTGGATCAGTGAATTCTATCAATATTATTTATGTGATTGTAATCTTTGGATGATATAGCTTGCTTTCAATTTATTTTAACTTATTTTTTTTTATTTGCACGTAATCTTAATTTTAATTTTAATTAAGTATAACACGTGCACTTCAACCGTTAAACTTAACGATAAATAAAAGTTTTAAATATTTCAAAAAATTGAATTTAGTGTCTAGTGTAGGATCTACTTACTGATAGGATTTCCATTCAATTCCTTCATTAGTGGAGTACAATATTTTCTTGGTTTCCCCACGAGACTTGAAGTACTTGACAGCAACCAACACGCCTCCATGGTCACCGAAGTTGAAGAAGTAGTATTCCTTCAGTATTCTCTTCCAGGTCAAACCTGCATCCCTGCTCAGATATACCCCTGGTATGCCTTTCAAAGACTTGCCCATAACACCAGTCGCCATTATGACGCCCGGAGCTGATTTCGAACTCATTATACTTGCTGACCTATAAAAAAAAATAACATTATTGATAATACTCTTCAAACATCCCTTAATTATATAATCCAAAATTAAAAACAACGTAAAACAAATTGATAATTTATGACAATTTTATTAAACATCTTTACATAATAATGTTACCAAATTGTGATGTGGACATTTGGTCATTTTGTCGTCAGGACTTTTTAATAGAAATGAGTATTTTATTAGCACAGTAGCATTATATTTAAGACCCAAAAACGGATTTTGCAAAACATATCCTCAACCGACATGTGTATTTAGAACAAATGTAAAATCTGTCTCAAGAGATTTAACGATGATAAAACATTTTTTTGAGTTTCTAAATCATAACAAAATAATTGTACAGTTAAATATACAGCATTAAGATTAAGATCAAATTCTTTCAGTAAAGTGGGTTCACCCCTGTCTTTATAATAATAAAAAACCCAAATCCATAATTTTATAATAAACACCACCCCCTTGCTTCTCATGCATGTCGTAGGAGGCGACCAAGTGTCAAAGTCTAGATAGGCAGCTGGCTTGGCCTTTGTACCACCAACACTTGCTGCGCCGAATTGACAGAAGCCCTAATATGGAAGCAGCCATGTCTAGCACAATACATCAAAAGGCTCGTGAATGGGTCCATAAAAATAAGTAGGTGCTGTATCTTGAATCCATTTTGATTTTATGTTGTATTTTTAAAAGGCACCCAAAAATACATAACATTTAACTTTATACAAAAATGAATGAAGCGAAAAGAAAGTAATGATTTGCCTATTCCAAAAAGCGCAACGATGGAGGTGGATTTAAGTCATGTGGTAAAACAATAATAAAATTAAATATTGCCAACAAATCCAATTTCACAGCCAAACGAATCGATTGATGATAAAATCGTCACATGCATTATGTTATTAACACACTCAGATAACTGTTCTCGCTTTTACCTCATATCATTGTTTATGACATTTCCTGGTGGGCTGTAAAAAAATGTTAATTATTAACTAATCAGTATAATAAATTTTAATTGATTTAAATATTTTATGCTCACTGTTTTGGCAATTAACCCTGGGAAATGATATCGGGCTTGATTTTGTGTATGATTTTATTAGAATTATTAATAGTTCCACCAAATTTACAAACAATATTCCCTTATGTTTAAAACATTGTATTTTAAATCCTGTAACTAAGTTCTGGACTAATGTCAATTAAGTTTACTCATTCCTCATACACATGAAAATAGTTCCAAATATTTAATTTACATTTGTTTCGATTATAACCTTAACAAAAAATAAATAATATAATAATAAATATTATTTCACGACATATTTTTATAATACGTAAAATAGACTTTATTTAAATATGATTCATGTTACAGTGTTAATATGACGTTATTGGGACTATCTCAATATATGGCACATTGAGATGGTACTCGTTTACCATAAAATAATATATATATATTTCAATAAACAAAGATTAAAACCGAAATACAATTGTCTTTAAGTTTCAAATACAGCTTTTTTACAAGCATTCATTTGTGTAAATTATGTACAATCATTTGTTATATTACTATGCTATTCAAATAAATACAAATCAAAACAAAAACTTTCCTTATTCAGTGTGACTCACGCTAAAGAACTAAATAAATCATGTTGCTAAACATCTGATTATAATAATATACCTACCAAGTATGATAAGATAAAATTACCCACTTTTTATATCATAATATACAATTACAAGTGCAAAGATACCTTCACAAATTATATGACAAGAACCGTAAACTATGCAATAAATCATCAATGTAATTTTATTGTGTATATGGTAGCGATGCAACAAATGTAATTGTTTGACCATTCGCAAATGCTAATGCGAATATCCCCCCCCCCCCTAACGACATTCGCATATGCGTTTCTTTTTAATTAGACGCCAACATGGACACCGCTATAGGAGTAGTGTAAGGATCGGTAAAATGTAGATTTGGCAACCTTTTGGCAATCGACAAACTGCTGTTAGACTTAAAATTTGTATAAATTTAGCCTACTTTTTCTGCAAACTGCAGTTTTACATCACTACATAGAATAAAACAAAGTCGCTTCCCGCTGTCTGTCCCTATGTACGCTTAGATCTTTAATACTACGCTACGGATTTCAATGCAGGTTCCTTTACATAGACAAAGTGATTCAAGAAGAAGGTTTGTATGTATAGTACATTCATAATATAGTGGAGGAACACTGGTAATTTTAGATTTTTGACCTTTAGGCGGAACCAAGTTCGCAGGGTCATCTAGTCACTACATAGTATAAAACAAAGTCGCTTCGTGCTGTCTGTCCTTATGTAGGTATGCTTAGATTTAATAGATATAGTGTTTCAAGAGGAAGGATTTTATGTATAGACAATACAGTGGAGGAACACTGATAAAATTTTACATTTTTGACTTTTAGGCGGAACCAAGTTCGCCGGGTCAGCTAGTTCCTAATAAGTCGCACAATTTGTAAAAACTTGCAAATATTCGTTACATCACTAGTATATGGCTGAGGAAAACCAATGCAAATATTGGTCATAATATTATTTGTAATTGTAGATAATTTTAATAGAAAATACTATTGCTATCCATATATTAAATAAACAGGATAAAAATCTTTTTTTAAGTTTATTTATCGTTGGCATAGACATGTTTTAATTTTTAATAGAATAGGTATAAGGTTTTAAAAAACTGATTTCAGAATTTTGTATTGAGATTGGTGTAAGATTTATATAATTACAACAAGGTATTATTGAAAAATCAAAAATAATAATTCTGATCATATACCATTGTTAAAGTGGAACATTAGGACATTTGATTCTAACTACGAAACACAAGCAAAAAACACTTTCAACTTTAATCAATAATTCAGGTTCTTCTAGGTACTATTTAGTAGTTGCGATAGGATCTATAATAACGGTGTTTTACGATCGTAAATACATGTTAGGTTCTTTTATATTACTATACACCATTAAATAGATATCACATGCAATACATAACATAAATTACATACACATACAACTCCAAAATGTACAACTATGTTTTTTTTTACTTTGCACAAAGGTAATTTCCGTTGGCATAAGTGACTCGAACGCATGTATATGCCCTTGGAAAGTCAAGGAATGTTTAACAGACATGTCGGATTATCTTTGTCGGAAATAGAAATTTATCACCATCCGTTGACTAATGACATTTTGTAGAAAACCACCTTGCAATTGAAATTATTAAGAAAATAATCTATTAATTTCACAACTATAAACAACTTAAACTGAATTATTGCAAGGTTTATCAAAATAATACAAGGAAAAAGCATACGAAAAATAAATAATGTTCTGTATATTTGAAAATCAACAAATGTATTAGTAAGGAATTATTATTTTAAGTATCAAATGTACATATGAGAAATAAATATTATTATTATTTATTATTATTATTAATTAGTAAGGAATTGTTTGTGATTCCTCTATTCTTCTTTAATGAATTATCTATTTAAATTGGAGTTAACTGTCCCTCGATAACATTTTCCACGTTATACACAAATTAACGTCTCTATTATAGCCAAGAGTGATAGCTATGTGAATAAAGGAGTTTAATGACCTATCCTTGTTTATTGACTTGTTCAATCGAAGTTATTATTGCTTATTAGTAATATTCCAGTCTAGTGATAAAAATATAAAATAAAAACGTATAGAATACCAACTAAAACCTAATTTTTAGTAGGTAGTTTATATTTTTTAAATAGAATAGCCTAGTCACCTCGAATACTGATAAAAACGTAGGTTATTTAGGTAAGGCTAGGTTAGGTTTGGCTAACATTAACCATAGAATATTTCGTTTAACATTATCATATTAACTATAACATGGGGATTTTTATACTCAGCTATAAAAATCCATCTTGTTTTCGTGTAAATAATCAAAACTACCTAGTTAAGCTATCAAAAGATAAAGTACATTGCAAAGTATAAACAAATAGGTCAGGTTCAGGTTATCAGCAACGTACAGGCACATCGTTGTTGCTGTATTGAGTTTCATAATGTTAGTCAGCAAAGTGAAATGATATGGACGTTTTACAAACACTGTAGGTTTCCATATTGTATATACATAACTAGCAGTCTTAAACAATATCATCACTATTAGTTAGTTTTAATATGGAAATAGCAAACAAGCATGCAGTCGACCTGATAGTAAGGGGCCACTGCCACCCATGGGGGTTAAGTATAGTCCAGGATATAAGCCCCCACAGAGGTGGAAAATGAATTTTCTACTGTTCGCTCAGTGATCAGCCCGTAGCTAGTAAGCTAGTAATTAGTTAAATAATATAAGTTAGGCATAGTTACATTAGAAAGTTTGAATAAAGACCTCGGTCAAGTCAGACATCTTCTGTGCACACGCACACATACAGAAGCCAATGTTTTTGTTGTATATGACTTTGAATAAGCCCTTTATCTAAAACAGTATGGCATATATCAATGTTTACATCCTTACCTTGTAACTGGGTACAGTTGGCTGAACTTCTGGCACAAATGGAGGCTGCAAGAGTTTTCAGCAGTGCAGTTCAACGGCATTCCTGAAATCATTTACGTATATTACTATAGCTCTAAGTAGTTGTCATCTAGTTTATATGAATTAATGTAAAATAAAACATAAGTTTACCTAATTTTGTTATACCTAACGATTCAACACGGTATTGGTTGAATTTTAAAATTTAAACCGGTTAGGTTGATGTGTTTTTCGATATCAAAAAAGCATATGTGATGGCAGTTGAATGTGTTGTTTTTCCATCTGACCATTGAGGCTACTCTTATTTCTTTGCCCGAGTGAAAATCAGTGAGATTTTTGGAAATTGACTTTATTGACGACCCGCGTGGTCCAGCAATTACCGTACCGGACTGACGTGCAGTGGGTCCCGGGTTCGATTCCCGGCCAGTCAGGTATCTGAATGGTGAGTTTAGATTATTATTCTGGGTCGGGGTGTTAGTGTATTCGTCTTTGTGTGTGTCCATGGCACCCACGACACAGGAGAAAATCCTACTGTGGGGCTATGAGTGTAGAAAGCGTTTTAAGTTTAATTTTTTAAGTATTTCAAAAACTTTTCTTTAAAAAAACATAAATGTACACAGATCTACGTGTCAGAAAAATGGAGTAACGGAGAGGTATATTATTAAAATAAATCTGTCAAAAATCGTTTCATTGAGGGCACAAATTTATCCTCTCCTTACAACAGAGCAAACCTGGTGTGTATTGGTTTGTTGTATATCATAAAGGCTAAATTAGAATAAAACCATTTAAAAAACATCCTCAATCCTCGTTCTAACGCAGTCAGCTATTCAAGTATTCACCATTCTCATCCTCCACTGGCGGGTTGATAGGCGACCAGGTGACACCATGGTCGAAGGTGATGACTGATACCAGGTGCTCGGGCTCGATGGTGGACACCAGCGACTTGGAGCTGACCTTGGACGCGATGTAGATGCCCTTCAGGCCTTCCACGCGGTACAGATCCGTGAACGGATCTTCTGTGACATCCCTAAAATATAAATTAACATAATAACATTATTACTGTGTAGGATTGTATTAATACAAGAAAAAATATAAAAAGTAAATAAATTACTTTTGCATACTCAAGGTTAACAAAGTGATTGTTAATTATATCCTTTAGAAGCATTAATTCAAATTGGAAAAACATTTCCAGTTTTAAAAGAATACATTTATCTACATTACAAATACATTAATCTATTTATAGATCCCAAAATTTCGATAACTTGAATTTATTACTTAACACTAATAATAACGTAGTCTATCAAATTACAAATAGAAGGTTTCTGGCTAATTACATAAATTTACATCTATCAAATAACCTCACCACAAGAAAATACCTAAAGTGCTTGTTACTTTTACAAAATGTAAATTTCGCATTAGGCATTGTATTCTCACCGTGTTGCATGACTCGAGATGTTTTTATTATAAAGTGGTTTTGAATGAAGGTTTAAGTTTGCAAAATTGAATAATTTTTCATTGAAATATACAAAGACTTGTATTATTAAACAGGAAAAAATTGTTGTTATTTTATGGTTTTCCTCTTGCATCATAGGGAAAAAGCGTCATAAGCAAGCCTACTAAAACCGGTTGCTTTTGGAAGACGTTATAAATAAGGTTGCATTCAGAAATAACAATAATAATTCAACAAAATAAGTTTAACTATGTTGTATACCTTGATGACGAAATAAAGCACACATTCACATATGACCATCATAGTTCTGGGGATTAGCATGGAACCCATGTTCTGTACGAAGTTGATTACAGATGTTCATGAGCGGCAGTGACCACTTACGATCAGGTGGGCTGTATGCTTGTTTGCTACTTCAATCAGATAAGCCTGAACCATTTTCGAGGATATCCTTTATATTTGTCAGTAGTATATTTAAATACTACTGACAAATATTTTTCTATGTCTCTCGTCAACCCATTATTGTCCCACTGCTGGGCACGGGTCTTCTCTCAGAATGAGAGAGTTTAGGCCATAGTCCACCGTGCTGGCCAAGTGCGAATTGGTGGACTTCACACACCTCCGAGAACTTTTTTTTTTTTTAAGAACTCTCGGGTGTTGGTTTCCTCACGATGTTTTCCTTCACCGAAAAGCATTTTTCTATGTCAATAGAACATAAACAATTTGAATAGAAAGACGAGTTTGTATTGGCAATACGCTATAAACTAATCTTTAAGAAATAACAAATGAGGTGTCCTTAGTATGAGTTTTAAATGCTTCCTCGAGACGATCACCCTAAACTTTTTCGCCTACCATACAAAGTACATTACAAAGTATAGGCAAAGACGAAAACCTAATCGTGAAATGTATGGGAAAAACGTAAGTAATGATTGATTTGACGAAACTTAATAAAGTAAGTACCCACTAAGGGCACAGGTTTTCTTAAACATAAAACGTAGATACCATAAGAATCCAAGTACTTACTCCAGCCAGCTGTCCTTCCAGTTTCCATCAGGGAAGTAGCACAGTATCTGCTCCAAGCTCAAAACAAAGTTGTACTGTGTGAAGTTCTTGCTGATCTCCGAAACGTACAGGTGTGCCAGGGTCTCAGTGTGCATGACAGAGACGAATATACGCTTGTCGGTCACGTCGGCGATGTGGAACTTCCTCAGATCCAGCTCCGTTGGAAACTCGGCTTTGAAGAACGGTCCTAGCTGGTGAGAGATGTAGAGGTCCAAAGAGTTCCGCTAGAAAAAAAACGCATAATTTAAATTATTTTTTAATTAACGCTCGGTATGTTTTAATTCATCTTCAATAATCTTACAGAAGAATTTTTAGTTCTTATAAAACGGAAAAATACATTTCTAAATTATGTAATGCTTCTAAGTAATATACAGGTTCTACGAAAAATAGAAAAATATTTATTCCTTATTTTTATAAGCTTATAATTATTAATTTCATCTAATTCAAGGGATTTCAACTAATATCTATCCTAAGTATATAATGAATCGGTCAAATAATTGAACTACTACAATGTTAAAACAATTCGTACGATTTCTCCTAAAGCAATGTGTTTATGTGCCTTTGTCCGTTTCTATGTGTGCGCCAGCATTGCCAGATTTTTATCGGGACTAAGAATGTACCATGTGGGACATTAATTTTGGCTTTAATCGGGACGTCCGGCAACACTGGTGTGCATATATACATTTGTGTGAGTGTGCTTGTATGTCATAAATTATAAAACATATTCTACATAGACAAACTTTTCATGCATAATTTAAACCTAATTCTTTAAAAAAAATATGTACCATTTAAACATTAAGGTATCTATAACCTTATTTACACTTAAGACCGACACTTGCAATATTTATAATGTAGACAGTGCACAATAGTCATAATCTCGTGTTTAAAAATAAGAGAAAGGATAGACGTATTTACGTATAGACTAAGGCTATAATATTTACGTAGTACAAAAAGTAAGTAGTAAGTCCCGTTTAATTGGCCCAATCGGTTATAATGCGGACGTTGAGCTCTGTGACTGGATATATACTAGTGCATTGTGTATTTATTATGCCAATCTGTATTTCAGATCATATTCACGATTGAGTTTTCATGTTTTAGTAGAGTAGACATAAAATGGTGTATTTAGCTGTTTAAATAATAAACATGTGGTTCCCTTGTATCGACAACCTATTATTGTCCCACTGCTGAGAACAGGTCTTCTCTCGGAATGAGAGTTTTAGACCACAGTCCACCGCGCTGGCCAAGTGCGAATTGGTGGACCCTTGTTCCCTTGTAATTTAGACTAAATGCTATTGTTCTCCTGCAATAGCACTACCCATGTATATTTGCCTGAGTACAGCAAGATACAGATGCCTGAACGGTGTGGTAATCATTCACAGATTGTAGCTCAACTGCCGTTACATAAAAACTATGTATACTATTTGTAAAGTTTGAATGCTTGATGTGTACAGGCGTTCATAAGAAACCGCCGACACCCCCTTTACATAGATTACAACAAATTAAAAATTCTGACGAGCGACCCTACATTACGGGCCTATCCATAGCAAAGAGCCCTTTTATAATAGAGGGGGAAACCTTCAAAAGGTACCTGACGCCGTGGGAGCAAAGCCGGGTTATGTGCTTATGTGGGATTTTTATCTCACTAAAAACCCTTCGGTGACCATCCCCACCGCTGCGTGGAGGACTCCCGGATCTCCAATGGAACACAACCGGAATTCTCCGAGCGCGATGCCCCCTTCGGGCTCTTCCCAGTGAGCATTGTACTCACTGGGCCTCCTGGTGTTTACGACAGCATGTGGCCACACATACCGTCGTCCTGCACGGGGTCGCTTGGCTGGACGGTTCGAGCTCCTACTCTTACCGACCGCAACCCCGGAAGCCCCTTTTAGTCGCCTCTTACGACAGACAGGGGATGCCGTAGCCCTATTCTGATGCCGGAACTACAGGGACATAGCCTAAAGCCCTAGAATGATAATAAAATCTAAGACTAGCCGATATTTTCTTTGCACAAATGTCACTATCGGATTCCGCCTTAAAAAGGTATATATGCAAATATTTAAGTTTGAAATATCTAAATGAGAAAACGTTACTCAAAATTATCGAACTATTCACCGGATTAAACTATCGAAAAATAATAACATTAAACTTAAGTTAGTAGACCGACATTATCATACTTCAACATAATTATTAAATTATGTATATGAGTCATGAATGTCATGATACAAGATAAACAGACCGTGAATAGACGAACGACTCAGCGGTCAGCGGAACTGAATTGATAAGAGAACAAGTAGCCACTATAGTCAGTCTGAAATGGAATTCGAGATCAAAAATGTAAACAACGGTGTTACCATACAATAATTTAATTATTGTAATTCGTCAAGAGCTAGAATAACGTCTTGAAATTGTATTTTTATTATAAACATTTACATAATAAGTAAGAGAAAATATTGCGCAATATGTTAAGTTAAAATCTATTAAAAATAGATAGATTAGATGCTTTATAAAACATATTTCGTGTAATTTTGTATTTCACACTTGTAAAAGGTTATTGCACAAAATATGAAAATGCAAAAAACTTACACAATCCGTAGACAGAAAAAATCATAATGTATTTTATATACAAGATAAAATGTACTTCGGGCAACGCCCACTGAGTAATCATCGAGTGCATTTAATTGCTATAAAAATCGATGCCCATACTATTTGTGTATCACAAATAATAATAATCTTAGTATAAAATTACCACATCTTTACAAATTATAGCGCTCGTTGTGGTTAGATTACGAAAGCATCCGCAGCACACTTCGATTCCATCTCATGTATCAGCTAAATATCTATCTTATTTATTAATATTATAAATACGAAAGTTCGCGAAGACGTACGTATATGTACTTGTTGCCCGTCCTTTCCGCAAAAACTACCGGTCGGATTTCGTTGAAATTTGGCTCAGACATAGTTTATAATCTAGATAAAATATAGGATACTCATTACCGTGGTAGACGTGACCGAAGCGGACGAAGCCCCGGAAATAACCTAGTTATTAATGGGTAGAAGTTTTTTACGAATTTACGAATGGTTTTGACTACTACAGCATAAATTTCCTTTACATTGCCGTTTTTCCAAGTAGGTATAGACAATTTTGGACTTCTGTCTTTACGTAAAACCAAGATATTGTAACGTTACATTTAAAATCACGTTATCTTTGCGTTGTACCCAGTTATTATCCGATACATCATTAGGCCAAATCACTTGAGTCTATGTTGATAAATAATAAAACATTGCATTATTATTTCATGTTAAACTTCCCAGACAGCATTAGCATTTAATGAGAGTAAACACTGACGCGTTAAATGAAGTAAATAAATGACAAAGTGGTGGCCTTAACCTTTGTAATTTTGTGGCTTTCGTCGTGTGATTAAACAATAATATAATCGTAGTAGTAATCGTGTATAATCGTAGTATAATCGTAGTAGTAATAGTAATCGTGTAGAATTATAAACTTATTGAGTAGCGGCTTTACACATTTACCGTCGGCGTCTTTGTATGCTAAAACAAGATCGTCGTCAAATTTAAAACACAAATACTCTTTGAAATGTCGTCCCGTGTGGTGTCAACGCGGATACCACCGCGTGCCACTCCGGATATCAACACACATGCTTTGCGCGGTGACTATTAACAAAAAAACCCAATGAAATGATAATGGCTGAATGGATTCTCTGATATGATATCGGCAACATTTCAACACGAATACACTATGATCTTTTTTCGACAAAAAGAGTCTTCCTGATTTAAATACGTTTAAAACTATGTTGGCGACTAAAAACCCTCATCAAGTTTAAAATCGTCTTACAAATTTTCGCGAAAACAATGGTATATTTTAGCCAGTCCTAAAATTTTGTCGCACTAGATAGTCTAGTGCGGTAACAATAAACGTGCTTACTCAGTCTGTAAATCCACCACTGTTCATTTGTACATCTCGATTCCGAAGCTTATCTATTACTGGAAATTTTATTTAGTCATTAAGTTTAATTATATAAAACGTTGCAATGAATTGCTAATGTAAGATGAGTTGTTATGATTCAATATTGGCCGATTCCGAAGTCCACTTGCAAATGCATTTTCAAATTAGTCAATTGCATATTTAGTAAAGATAACATTTTGTTTCATTTGTTTCATTAATGATAACATTATCTAATAACATTGTGTGATAACACGATTAAATCCATAGTTACGCGTGAAATATACGTAGATACATTGAATATTACTTGTTAGTCCAGACGTAAGATCAATTAATTGATAGAGTAATTGTTTTAACGGCTACAACCTCATCCATTCATGCAATTCCTCCCCTAATCTGCGCCACTTCGGCCTTTCCTGAGCTAACTGAATCCAGAGGTTACCCGCCATCTTCTTCAGATGATCAGCCCACCTGGTCGGGGGCGACCTATACTCCTTTTGACTATCTGGCTAAGACCTACATAATTTTAAATACACAGTTCTGATATTTGGGATATGCTAGTACGTATTTACAGAATTTTAGATAAATACATCATTTATCGGCACTGAGGGATTTTTTGCTGTGATATGATTGTCACACAAATAATTTGCGACACAATACCAAAACATACCTACTACGATATAAGTTGCACCCAACACAAACAGCGTCAAAGTCAAATTGTAAGTATCTATCTATAAATGGTGATTGTGTTTGTCTTGTCACACGAAACGA
This sequence comes from Spicauda simplicius, assembly GCA_949699795.1. NCBI lineage: Eukaryota > Metazoa > Arthropoda > Insecta > Lepidoptera > Hesperiidae > Spicauda > Spicauda simplicius. The sequence goes on along the minus strand of OX453070.1, from coordinate 7,718,692 downwards.
TCAATCAAAACTGGTGTCACTGTGCTAAGTGTCTACAACATTAATTTTTATTAAGTACATACAATATACACATACGAATCACCAAGTAAACAAGTCGCAATCTCCCAATATTGATTGTTGTTGTTGTAGAATTTTAATAGTTTTCCTCTAATAGTAAGTAAGTAATAGCCAGGTGGTAGAACCAGTGTAATTCTACCAGGGAGGTACCACCGCCACACCTATTATCAGCGTAAAAAGATTCTTGTGTTTCGCTGGAAAGGTGTGGGTGCCGGTTCACTTTTATGTATAGTTAAATGACAAACATTTTGCAAGGCTATAAATCTTTTTATTTTATTCGACCTACGGATCAGCCTTAGATAACATCCATCCACTCATTTATAAGTCGTGAGGTCTACTGCTGGACATAGGCCTCTCCTAAACGGCGCCACTACAAAGGTCCGATTGGCAAGTTGGTTGTGCCCTCTGAATCCAACCTACACATAAAGAAAATAAACATATACCGTACGATAGTCGAGGATCTGATGACGACGAGTGTTAACGGGATTAGTTAACTTATCACGCAAACTATACGTCACGTAACGCATCTACGTATACTATAATGCCGACTGTCGGTCGTCTAATAAGATCAATGTTCCGACCAGTGAGAGCTCGGTAAATAAAACGATAACAATGTCACCTTAGAAGTCCTCTGAATAAATACGATGGAGACTTTGATTTCGGCGGTTACCATAGTAACAGAATAAGTTGCTAGACGCTGGTGCCCATTTTATAGAATAATAATCTTTTTTACCTTCTGCTACACGGAGAAGACGGGATGAACTGATATTGTATATTATATCAAAAGTATGAATAGACACAAATGTATATGAAACTCTACACGTAGCTGAGATCAGATGCAGATGGTAGGAAGTAATAAAGAGAAAGGTGTCATGACCTTCACCATGGAGAAAGAAGGTGAGACGAAATGATAACGTTACTTACTATTAATAACTGATATTTAAATAATAACCTTACTACTCTTATTTTGTGTCTGGGCGTTAAGTCCACAAGTTATGTCAAGCGTGATCTTATAAAATTAAGACCTTTGGAGAGTTTGCACAACAACTTTGCGTTGTCCTTTCAACACCAATCAAATGATAATTCCATATATTTCTGCTCTATATAAGTTATGTGATAGTAATTATCGCTTAGTGAGAACTCAATCGGCAAACTGAGTTCAATACTTGAAACTTGTCCGAATAATCTACATGTTTCTACTCCGAACAATAATAACAGTATAGAGCCTAATAGTTCATTATCAAGCGAATAATTAAGTGAGGATTTCGTACTACAAAAGGACAAACAAGGTGGTTTGCAAGGTGGTAGATCAATTATGGCTCGACCGAGGAATTACCACCGCCACATCTATTTCTAGCATAAGTCAGTATTAATGAGGCGACCATCTTAATCCTAGAAAGGAGCAACCATAGATAAATACTAATATACTAGTAGCAACGCAACAGTTATATAATACAGATATAACGATTAATACAGATGGACGGCATGCTTTGCTACTTTAATCGTATAAGAAAATTACATTTCTTCAATGACAGTGTTTAAGAAACTCCCCAAAATGCGAGCACAATTTAGTTATTCCCACAAAATGCTATATTAGCATAAGTTCCTTTTTACTTTCACTACATATTACAAAACAAAGTCTTTTCCGCTGTCTGTCCCTATGTATGCTTATATCTTTAAATTATAATGCAGTTTTTTAATAGATAGAGTGATTCAAAAGAAAGGTTTATACCTATGTATAGGTAATAAATGCATAATATAGTGGAGGAACACCGATAATTTTAGATTTCTAACTTTTAAGAGGAACGAAGTTTGCCGGGTCAACTAGTCTGATACGTAACAGAATTACTAAAAATAGCCATAAATAAAAGAAAACAATTTCATAACAATTACGACGTTCATATAAACGTCGTGTACATGTGCCATCTCGTATTCGTATTATTGAAACTTTACATGCCTAATGTTATTAGGTGTTTACAAAGTAAAGGCAATCAGTCAATTACGCATACCATAAATGTGGCACATACCTATCGGCTAATTAGTTGCGTTACGCTTCATAGATAAATGTGGATTAAATTGAAAGGTGCTCATTTCTTTGTGATAGACAATGTTATAGGTAAATTAAATTAATGTGAATTAGCTTGCAACTGATTTGGAAAACAACGATATCGGTAGGGTGCATGCTTTCTTAAGCCACCTCCCGGTCTGTAGTTCCCTAGTAATGGGTGCCGTAAACAATAAATCGTAAATAAAAACGTAAACTCAGAATAAAAATACAATATATTGTTTGACTTGCCAAGACTTGAATCCTATACCCTTTAGATCAGAGATTCCCACTCATTTCGTCTATCACCCACTTTGAAAATAGTTACTTTATAGCGCCTCCCATTTTCTTTCACCTTAAAAACTTTAATAACATATCGATCTCGATTGGAATTTGATTAAATCTATGTTTTGTTTGTTACCTATGTATTAGCGTTGCCAGACATCCAGACTAAGATAAAAATTAAAGTTCAGTCCCACTTTTTGAGAAGGACTGAACATCAGTCGACCAAAAAAAACGTGACGAATAGATAACCTCTTTCCTTTGAGAAGTCGGTTAAAAAGGTAGCGAAATATATACCAGTTTATGCCTAGTTTTCGAGAGAGGTATACACGAAAACGAGTCTAATGATAATTTATTTGAAGTAGGTATATACATAACTTACTTTATGTTTAACTCGTGTAGGTACATTGAATTAGAGGAGCTAGGCAGAGCGCCATACAAAAGTTGGGCATGTCGGACCGGAAACACCGATGACCTTTTTGCAGTAGCTAAAAAACAAGCTGCATGTGACTAGACAAATTATCGTATGATAGGTTTAATTTTAGAAGTACAACGATACTAACACATTATTTTCATGTTTGAAAGTTCACAACATCAGTCCACAGAATTTAGGCACTTACTACGGAAGTGTTTGATTCTCGTCATGTTTTCAATCACAAGGGTCGTGAACCGTAAGCATCCGGCTGGACGGCGGCATATTATTTAATTGATTCACCCAAAGCTCTGGAAACTTGAATCATCAATAGTTTGCAGGAAATGATACAATATTGTAAATGCGTCTGTTTTAACTGACCTTGTTCAATAATCATACCTACTACTAGAACTAACGTACCGCATAATCGAATTACAGTTGATATTTTGCACCTAAAACAAGTTTGTATCCACGAACAAAGATATCAATATTATGATGGTGACTAAATGAATATGTATAGCTTTTTCAACGATTTTTGGCCGAAGCCGAAGGTTTAAAATCTATGTGAAAACAAGTCCGAGAGGTGAAGATTACATTTCAAAATATTTTGAATCCCAAACAAAACTTGCGAAGCAATCCTAACACCCGAATGTGATATACTCCAGTGCATCACCATTTCAAGCGTGGTGTCGTACATTCATTGATCAGTTTTGACGCTTGATAGACACCTTCGGCTTCGGTCTATCCTGATCGAAACCGAAGGTGGATTTTTTGGGCGAAGGTGGCCGAAGTTGAAGCCGAAGCTACGGCAAAGAAAGGTTGAAGAAAGTTTAAGAAATGATTCTTAATTGCTTATCTTAATCATAAGTATACTTTTAACTTTTTTTTGTTCTCAAGAGGAGACCTTCAAAAGGTACCCGACGCCGTGAGAGCGAAGCAGGGTTACATGAGCCGTCCTCGGCGCTACAAAAAGGACTCCGGATCTCCAAAGGAAGGCAATGGGAGTCCTCTAAGTGCGTTGCCCCATCAGGATCCTCCCAGGTGAGCGGCTGAGCCGATTGCTCCATCTGGTCTTTATGACGGTATGCGACCACACATACCGCCATCCTTCCTGGGGTCGTCTGAGCGAACGGTTTGAGCTCCCACTTTAGCCGCCCGCAACCCCGGTAGCTCCTTTTAGTCGCCTATATACTTTTAACTTGACCGTCAAATGATTAAATGACTCCACGTAAAATTAAATATGGGGCAAGCGAAAAGGCATTTAAATAAGTAAATAAAAAAATTAAAAGAGCCGTGTGGGGTATCAAATAAAAGTGCTCAATTTTCATATTTAGCTGTTACTCCCACATTCTCCAAAAATAACATAAACTTTTTGAATTGAATGCTTCAATTCAGGAAATATGACGTCTAATGTTTTAATAGGATGGAAATCAGGTGCAAACTACGTAGGAAACCATGTAAGGTTCGGACAAAAAACAGAAAAAAGGTTAAAGATAAGATATCACTATTTAGAACAAAAATCCAATCAATACTGATGAGTTCTTTCGCCACACTTAATGAGGTGTACTCTTTTTACCCGATTGCAACACAAGAAGAGTAATGTTTTAAATTTTTAGCCTGATGAAAAAACATTATTGATTTAAGAAGAATATCTTATCATGTATCTTAAAATATCGATAAGTAATAAACAATAACTTTACAACAACCCAATTTTATATTTATTCTGTCATTACCTGTTCCAGCGATAAGCTTATCGAATTACTTGACTACGTTCATTGTTTTGCGTTCCGTTTTCAATACACGTCGATCAAATTACATGACAAACATACCTGTATCATATGTTTATATAATTTAAATAAAGATAGCGCTTTATTCATGCCCACTATTAGTCATGTAGACCTCGCCATAACAGTACATTTGAGAAGCAACGGGAAGTAATAATAACTTCGTAGAAATATAGGGGCGCTTGTTATGTTGGAACAATTTAAATATTCGATAGATTTACATCAAGTCTATTTTTGTTGACACCCTTTTCCAGGCAATGCTTAATATTTTTGTGTAGAAATAAATTCAAATATATTCTTTATTTATACTATAAATGAATAGCTTTATATATTTTACAATTCCTATTAACTGAGATATTTTAAATATCACGACGTGTGCTATTGAAATATTTCACAATGTATAAAGTAGATTAATTAAATAACAACCACAATATGTGTAATTTATAGAGTCAGCATGACTAAACACCTTACGGTGTTTTCCTAAATTGAAAACGAAGAGGATGCTAGGTGCATTGCATTTAAAACATTCGCTTTATGATTGATATAGATTTACCTCCTTGTTAACGACTGCAATTGGTACTACTGAGCTATCAATGTTCCTTTATCATATAATCAAAATGTATTTATTGATAACAACGTTTATAGATATGACGTTATTTTTTATCTGATTGAAGAAGCGAACGGGCATGCAGTCCACCTGATGGTAAGTGATCACTGCCGCCCATGGACATCGGCGAGCAACTTCAAAGAGAACATGGGTTCTATCTGAAGTCAATCACAAATGCGTTGCTACTCCTGAGGATTAAGATCGTCTCCTCCTATAAAAGTATGCAGTATGCACTTAATGTCCCGCTTTTGGCTGGACCGTCCCGATCTTTTAATCAAAATCAAATGTCCCGCGCGGAACAGATTCAGTCCCGCTTATCGGAAAGGACTGGACTTTTGCAAAAAAAATGGTTTGAGGGATTGTAACATATATGGTATATCATGGAATCTGCTGAATTTGTAGTGACATAGACAACGAGGAGGAAGGACGATTTTTTATTACCTTAACAACATGAATATCAAATGAAACCTACTTAGTAATTAGAAGAGTAAAAAGTATATAATTATATTATAACATTTTCATCATCAATTTGACAAAAAATCATAAAAGTGTTAAAATAGATTACAATGATTTGAAATCGAAGGCATTCAATCGTTTTTAACCAGACCGAAATTTCCAAATAATTGAACAATGTTACATGCTTACAAATAAATCGTATTCTCAATAACCCGTGTGGTCTAGTACCTTCCATTGGCTGGCTATTATGCAGTTATTACCCAATCGGGGGCTCAGCTTGGCGGGGAGCAGCGGGACTGCAGCGGAGGAAGTGTTTACTAGCAGTAAGTGAATAATGCGCGGTGGAATAAAATTGTGCCGCGGACGACTTCGTCTAGTGTCCCCGTTAATACTCCGAACCGGTGGTGACCTTCCTTCGTGTTATTTATACATATAATACTAGGTTATTCCAGAGTTACGCCAGGTTCGGTCACGTCTACCTTATCATAAGTGATAATCTACGTAATTAACTATGGATGTACTAAATTTCAGTGAAATCCTAAAAGTATTTTTTTGCTGACGACCGTTTTGAGTGAAATTGAAAAAACATATACATCTTCACGAAATTACGCATTTAAAATTTGAATAACAAATAAGATTTAATGACTTCAACGGAATGAGGGTATTTTATGAAAATAAAAAGATTTTTACAATTTTGCAGATTAATTTTTTTACCTTTTTCGACTTTTAAAAATTGTTTCATAACAGAATTATAGGTTTATTTTTCAAACATCTTAATTTTGTTTAGTATGTATAGTATTTATTGAAATAAATTATTTAATACGATAGACATTAAATTATAAGATTATTTTTAAGTTAGCGTTGAAAAAAAACACTTATTATATATATATTTACGAGAAGATTATTCCATTAATTTCTTTTCGACTTCATCAGAATAATATTATAAAAAGTCAGAGAAAAACCACTGCAATTATTTTTAAGCGTCAATTTTTTTTCTGTTTTTATAATGATTTCTTTTATATAAAGATGTACAGCAGATGAGAAGGAAAAATATCTTTCAAATCAGTTGACACAATCTTATTTTATGCATAATTATACATTTGTTTTCATTATATTTTTTATCTTGTGTAATATTCTCAGCAAAGTAATTTACATAAGGCCGTAGATACTATTTTAATGAAGAAGAGATTGTTAAGGTCATACGAAAACTTAATGTGCATTCGCATTGAAGGTTGGTCAATTATGAACCTGTTCTTATTGTTTATAAATGTAATTATTGCTCTATACAAAAGTATTTTCACAATTTTAGTGCATGTTCTTTTGAATATACCAAAGAAAATATCCAAAATTTTTAAAACAAGTTTATAAAACAATAAAACTAATGTTTGTCAATGAAGTGGAAACAACCTTACTTTTTCCTCTTGCGATAAAAGTTTAGTTTTGTAATTATAAAACAAGTTTTATAAGGACAATAATAACTACTATGTAAATATACAAATTTGAAATAAGATGACGCGAAACATCTAAGCAGATAAATGGAAAAAAAGCAAAATAAATGAATTCGTCCCATTTAACATTGAGGACCGATTTCAAATACACATCGAAATTATATTTGTTTTATTCTTCACCGCCAATAGAACTTTCAACCCTAAGTCGATCAAACTTCAATTGACAAAATCAATATACGTCGGGTGATAGGAAAAACTAACTACAGAATATGCAACATGGAGTTATCAGCTTTAATAATATCTTTATCCCAAAATTTCATTTATATGAAATGTCCTGAAGTTGTATCATTAAATAAAATATCGTACAGGTTATTGTACCCATATAATATTTACCTACGTAATAATAATGTATAGTTATAGTTAAAGAAAAAATGTGTGCGTGTACTAGCGTACACTCGTAAGAAGTGAAACTTCTTTATGACGTTATTTTTCAAAAAATAATTTACTATATGCAATTTTACAGAAATTGCTTAAATAAAATTAAATAAGATAAAGTTTAATAAAAGGCTTTTATTAAACTTTATCTAATAATCTAATCTATAATAATCTATCTAATATCACGCGTGGTAAGGGATAAGAAAAAGATGGCGCGTAACGGAAAAAAAAAGATGGCGCGTAACGAAAAAATGTTACACTAAATTTTTTTCCAACCCCGATAAAGAAGTTTCACTTCAATAATGTACTAAGTGGAAAAATTGGGATTACTAATTACTTTAATTAATTAAAAAAGTTTACTAATTACTCCATGTTTACCTAAAAACCATCTAAATTGTTAAGAAATTATATACATTTAAACAGTATATGTTTTATAAGAAAACGTGGTTCAACCTTTTAGAACAGTATAAAGATAACTCGTTCAAGGTTACGCAATTTGTTAAATTTTGTACACCTCATGTTTGCACAATCATACTATCAACACTAACAGGTACTAAACTAGAAGGTTGTTTATATGTCAGACTTGGTTAGATCATTTTGAAAACTTGGCTAAGCGATTCTAATAACAATCAATATCAATCTTACTCTGTTATATTTTAAAAGGCCACAATGTTTCTAGATCCTAGTAAAATGTCGATGCTAGTAGATAGATTGGATTTGTATCTTGCTCCTTTGCAGCATTAGTATGAAGCAGCTGTATTTACTTTTAACAGTCACCCGTCGCACCGGTCGAAATTCGACCATAATTTAAATTAAAAAACTAAACTTCATATTGTCCAAAGTAGCATCAATATTTACTAATTTAAATAAATTGTAATAATTTTCAAGTTATTTTGAACGCACCCGTTAAAGGTAAAAAGAGGTTTATTAACTAAGCTGCATTTAAAAGCAATAGCGGGTATTTTGACAAAGACATCTAACATATTTGACGTTATGTGTTTTCATCGTAAGACATTGAATGTTCTATTTCGTTTAATATGCATGTGTTTGTGTCAAATGCAAGGTAGTGAATGTAATGTGTTTTAGTTGACTTTATGTATGTTTCATGCATTATATAAAAATATATTAACATTGCGTAAGCCTTCTCTACATCAACCATAACCGTGCTTAATTTCATACTCCTCTGCCTGCGGCAAGTATCTTAAAAACGAATCACAAGTTTTTGCTTCATGATTTTTTAACATCAGGCATCCAACTATTTCTCGCATATCAAGACAAGAGAAATCAAAGACAAAAACAATACTCACATTGACTTTCGTTTCCTTGGTGGCGAACATAAAATCTCCCTTGATCTGGAAGTCCTTGGCATCGGCCAGAAGTATCTCAGCACGGGCCATATTGGCTGGGTCATTGACGCTAAGCACCGCTGTACTCCCGTCTGGCTTCCATCGCTCCACGTAGAATATCTTGTCCAGATCCGGTCCAGTTGACCAGAAGAACGTCTTCACGTAACTCTGGATCAATTTGAAGGTCTTGCCACCGTCCAGAGTCATATATAGCTGTGGATGAGATTATTTATAAATAAAAAAAAACACGCTTTCTACACTCGTAGCCCCACAGTAGGATTTTCTCCTGTGTCGTGGGTACCATGGATACACACAAGACGAATACACAAACACCCAGACCCAGAACACGAATCTAAACTCATCATTCAGACACCTGTCTGACCGGGAATCGAACCCGGGACCCATTGCGCGTCAGCCCGGTATAGTAACCGCTCCGCCACGCGGGTCGTCAAATAGATGTACTTCTGAAATATATCATTTGTTTCCTCTTCACATAATTTTATCCGTATTAAGTTATAGCTAACTAGCTACTACGAAATCGAATTGTTAAATAACGATTACGAAATTTATAATTAAATCAACAAAGTAAAAAGCAACTGTAAGATTTTATTTTGGGTGCAAAAAAATCACTAATGAGTGACTGCCATACTTTATTGTTGCCATTTAGAACGCATAAAATTTGCATATCAAAGGTTTTTTGTTTAATACGCTCTTGTTTTTTTGCTAACATTCTATTCTCACACAATAAAAAAGGTATTACAGTTGTAATAATTATTTTACCGTCTTATATCGTCGACTCTTCCCGCAAAACTTTTTTTGGCAGGCGATAAATCTTTATGTAGTACTTTTGGTAATATCTCTGGCTTATAACAGCAATATGGAGCCAGTTCAAAGGGTATATTAAAGCAAAAATAATACTAGTATGTAGGTCCTCTTAGTACTACATCTTTAATTGAGTAACAGAGTCTTTCATAAAAAAAAACAAGAAACATTATGTAAGGAACTAGAAGAAGTACCAACATAAAAAATGCTAACAAGACTTGAAACATGAGACCGGAATGAACATTTAGTCACATTAGACACAGTGATAAAGACAGACTGGTACCTAAATTACCACTTATACCGCTCAAGTTTCGGTACTAACAATCATAAGTTCTGAATGTACGGATGCAAAGGTCTGGTTAATCTTTACAAGCGTTATATTTTTTTTAATTTGAAGCAATAATAATTATACTGATTACTTGGTATTAATTACGAAATAACCGCCATTTTGTTAAGTTCAAATATACTAAGAAATACCAAATTTCCGTTTTTTTTATATTTGTTATTTATATTGATTGCTTGTTGTGCTCGAGGTTTCATCTGCATTAAAAATGTAAACAACAACTTTAAACAATATATTTTACCAACTTCATGAAATAGAGTATAATTATGTTACCTCAACATATGGACTTCGTTTATAATATATAAAAAAAAACAATTCAGTAGTTTTGGTATATTACGATTTTAAACAAAACTGTAAAAATCAAAATTAGGTTCTTCTGTTATTAGAAATTGTTATTCCTTCAAAGTTTTTTTTATGTGAATATAATGCAAACATGTTGACACTTTATTTTTTATTTTATGTAAAAAAAAAAATATCTCCTGAACTAGCAATACGGGCCTTGACGTCAATGTCTATCTATCATCATTATTTTTTTCACTCGGACATATTATAGGCGGAATATGTCTAGAGGATAATAAATTAACTTAATAGCTAATAGTCAATATTCAAAACACAAAAAATAATCACCATTTTAACACTCAATAACGAGATAACTCATATACTTACATTCCTCTGCGGTCCACCCTTGTCCAAAACGACGAACTTATTCGGGAACTCCTCGTCGAAGGCCAGTTCGCTCGGTGAGAAGTTGAGATGCGTCTTGTATATTGTGCGTCCATGGTCATTGGTGTAGAACAGCTTCTTGTTCGTCGAATCCACGAACACGCACTGAAATGAAATATAATTGATGATTCTGCTAATAATTGCTGGCTTAAACGATTTAGAAGTCGCCTCGTAAGCGACGCATGAAATAGCGAACCAACCAAAAATCTTTTACATAAACAAATGTAAAAAAATATTTACTTTTACGTAAATATCTTTTACATTTGTACATTTATAACAATGTATTTATGAACATTGTATTAATATGTACAAATGTTAAGGATCCGTGTTACACCCTTTTTTATCTGATTGAAGTAGCAAACGAGCATACAGTCCACCTCGTTACCACCAGGTGGAGTGCAAGTGGTCACAACTTCATATAGAACATGGATTCTATCTGAAGTCAATCACAGATGCGTTGCTACTCCCGAGGACTATGATGGTCGCCTCCTATAAAAGTGTGCCGGCAATCACACCCGTCACCGAAACGCACGAATTGCTGCACGCTAAGAATAGGTGTGGCGGTGGTACTTCCCCGATCGAACTACACTGGTTCTACAACCTTCACAAAACTTGAGAATTGCCTGAGTAAAGAGCCCAAAAATCCTTGCCCACCGCTCTCATGTTAACTTAGCTTGCTACGGCTATGAGACCCGGATGGTAAGACGTGCCTCGACTGTGATGACGTAGAAATCACTATGCATCTATAACATTATATATACGGAAGCCGTGTGGCAAAATGGTCACCACGCTGGTAAGGGTGTAGCTAGCCGATGGACCAGGGCAGGCGGACGACAGTGATTTGAGGTACAACTGCCCTATTTAACGATTCCAAATGGAAGAAATCCAGTGGAAGAGGGTTTTATGTCTTGGAAGGGAGCTGCTACCACTTGTCGCCGCTCATGCATATCTGAATGTTCAATTTTAATTTCTATTCTGGGTCCGGATGTTTGTGTCTTTGTGTGTGCTTACCCTATGACACTCAGAAAACGGGAAAATGTACGAGGGCAGAGTTCAGAGAGCATTAATATTATTCTTAATGGAAACTTGTTCTCAGAGGCAGTGATGACATCACAATAATAACGAATGTTTTTATACTTCATTACCTCTGTTTAGTGACTAATATTATGAACAATACGTATCGAATAATATTATAATAACAATATCGTGTTATTGTCACGAAACACCTGTAAGTCACTGAACTTAATATTGACATCGAAGATGTGAACTAAATAGAAATACACTGACTCATCTCAAGTTGTATAGCCTAATGTTTAACTTAATGTAGGACACTAAACTTAGTATGGCATGACCTGCCTGGTAAAGAAGTTATCATACAGAATTGACATGTAAAGGTTTCCGGATTCGATGCAAAGGCAGGCAGATATTTCTATCGGACAGACGGATCTATAGTCCATTTTTCCACAGTTGAGTTATTTAGTAAACAAACCACCTAACTTTCGAAACATCACATTTTCACACAGTTACACGCGTCAAACGACCTGCAAACAATTACATCGGTTCACTTGATGTATTACACTTTGATTCACAACAAAAACTGCTTTAAATTTACAATTTTACTAGATAAATTTAATTAAAGTTGCAAAACCGGCGAAACTAATTTGCACAGATAATTTATTTCAACACAAATTTGACATTTCGGTCATTTCCAAATTAGTGATGGGAAAGACGAATCGATTTGTTACATTGGTTTCATGATTTTGCTAAGTGACATTAATCGATACATTTATTCGTGGTATAAACTCAAAATTTGTGCAAGTTTGCTTTCTTGATGTCGCGATAATAACGAATCATATCGCGATAATTTAACTACTCTGTTAAAGCACAAAAGTATTACGTATGAAAATTGACGAATAGAAAATTATTATTTAATCTGGCATATTAAAACGTAAACTAAAATAACTCAAAAATAAATACATAAGAAGTATTACAGATATATTTTTAATACAAGATTTTAAATTAAAGACTTCTGAGAAAATAAATTTCACGCAAATATGCCTACAAAATAAATTAAGATAAATTATCACAAATAAAAACATATTTTAAGAAAAATATGAATTGAGTGATTAATTAAGAAGTGAAATAATAACAAAATTCAAATGACTTCTCAAAAATTATCTGAGCTGGCAACAGTATAAAGTGGCCACAACAATTTATTTTTATTATTAGAAATACGAGATCAAAGCATTTAGTCCGTAAAAGTATCTCTCGTCTTGTCAACCCATTATTGTCCCACTGCTGGGCACGGGTCTTCTCTCAGAATGAGAGAGTTTAGGCAACAGCCCACCGCTCTGGCCAAGTGCGAAGTGGTAGACTTCACACACCTCCGAGAACTTTTTTTGAACAAACTCCGAGAACGTTTCCTCACGATGTTTTCCTTTACCGAAAAGCAGTGATAATTATTTTCTAATACGCACATGAATCAGTGGTGCCTGGGTTTGAACCTCGGACCTCCCGATCGAGAGGGCAAGTTTCAACCATTAGGCTATCACCCTAAAAGTATACCCAACAATAATTTCACTATTTACGTCAGGTAAAAAAATAAGATGAAATACAATTAATTTATAAGCGAGTAAAAGATATTTTAAACATCTATGCTACTCTCATTTATCGTTAATATTACATTTACTAGTGCATATTTGAAACAAATACATTGTTTTATTGTTTTATTAAAAATATTTTATTAAATTCGAAAAAAAATATCGTTGAGTATAATCGATGTTGATACGATTCGATACAACAATTTGCGGTAGCTTCCCAAAGCAAGTTATTTTGATACTTCCCAATCCCTATTGATTGACAGTATCTCATTGACATTTAAATGACAGTTCGAGTCGGCCATGTTTATTTACCAAATAGATCAAGTATGGAAAAATGAGGTATAGGTGTTTGTATATTTGTCTTTGTGTATGTCAATGATGCTCACGACACAGAAAAAAAAAGTAAAACTATGAGTGTAGATGGCTATAGATACTATTATACAAAAACAAAATTCGATTTAATATCGTAATATCTCATACTCAAGGCCTTCTACGCGTGGTAAAAAGACCAGTATGCAGTAATGAAACATTCATAATTCATCGTTTTTATACGAATGTGTCAATGAACGCGCCGCGAAAGGAGATGACAAAAGTTTTCACGGTATATAGATCGATATAAACTCGTATCACGCGCGCCATATCATAATACAAACATTCCGCGAAAACCTGTATCCAACAATGATACGGCAATAAATAGATACTGCTTCTATTGTTCACTGTTTAATACGTTTACTTACATATTGCGGGTACTTGGGGTGGTTGAAGAACTTATCCAACTGTGCATATCCACTTTCAGGTGTCTTCCCAAGTTTGAAGCTCTCTGTCTTATTTGTGAAGTTTTTTCCATAGTCGTACGATATGAAGAGTGCTGACGATGAGTTCACCCCTTTGTTTCTAGGACTCGAGTCCCTCGCTAAGCAGATGATGACATTGGAACCTTCGCCGACCCAGTGCACCATGAGTTGTTGGTGACTGTCGTTCAGATGAGTTGTCTGTTGACAAAATATCAAATGTTAATTTAAATGAAATTACAGACATACATAAGATGTATCACACAGTGAGTAAGACACAGACCTTACTCAAAATATCATCAAATTGAGTTAAATATTTGAAACTAGGTACTTCTTACTACATAATCTATGATCGAGCATCACAAACTAAAAGGAAAATTGATCTTAAATATTACTGTTTTAAAATATACCTTTTAAAACAGTAATAGGTTTCTTTTTCACATAGGTAGTTAGATACTATAAAAACTTTTTAACAAAAAATATCTACCGACTTCCATGTCACAAAAAAGTAAAAAATAATTTAAATATATTTTGGTCTAGAACATACTCAGTACTTAGTACATAGTCCTGAAGTCGGTGCTCATATATCCTGAAGTCCTGAAGTCGGTGCACCGACTTCAGAACTATGTACTAAGTACTGAGTATGTTCTAGACCAAAATATATTTAAATTATTTTTTACTTTTTTGTGACATGGAAGTCGGTAGATATTTTTTGTTAAAAAGTTTTTATTTTACACTTTTTAGTGACTATATTTTTATGTTTGTATTTAAATAAAGCCTCTAAGTTTGCTTTGTGCATCTACATATTCACAAAAATTAAACATAAAACACTTTTACAATTCATACAAACAGGGCGCCCCCTCTGGAAGTACCCCTCCATCATCAGGGTTGAGGAGTTGAAGGTCAAATTTTTCATCTTATATTGTTGCTTAGTAATCTTATAACATATACGTTAGTACCAGGTGGCTAACTTCTATGGCTCAGGCTTGCAGTACCCTGCATCATCAGGGTTTAGGAGTTGAAGGTCAAAATTTTAATTTTGTGCCTCTGTTTGGTATTATTTTTACATACCCGTAAGCACCAAATTGCCAACTCCTATGGTTTAGAATTGAAGTACCCCTTCATCATCAGGGTCGAGGAGTTGAAGGTCAAAATTTTCATTTTGTGCCTCTGCTTAGTATTATTTTTACATAACCGTAAGCACCAAATTGCCAACTCCTATGGTTTAGGATTGAAGTACCCCTTCATCATCAGGGTTGAGGAGTTGAAGGTCAAATTTTTGATTTTATATTTTTGCTTAGTATTTTCTTTACATAACCGTAAGCACCAAATTGCCAACTTCTATGGTTTAGGATTGAAGTACCCCTCCATCATCAGGGTTGAGGAGTTGAAGGTCAAATTTTTCATCTTATGTTTTTGCTCAGTAATCTTATAACATATACGTAAGCACCAAATGGCTTATTCCTATGGTTTTGGCTTTAAGTACCCCTGCATCATCAGGGTTGAGGAGTTGAAGGTCAAATTTTTGTCCCATGAATTTGCTTAACAATTTCATTATATATTCGCAAACATCAAACGACCAACTTTTATAGTTCAGGCTAGCAGTACCCCTGCATCATCAGGATTGAAGAGTTGAAGGTCAAATTTTTCATAGTAAATACCTACATAGTAATTTTATTCTATATTTTATTACTCAATTGGACTTCTCCAGCTAAGGTTCGGCCGACTATCACTAATTTTATTATTTTGCTCCAAAAAGTTGAAGATCCTATGATTAGAACCTTATCAAACTCTTATCAGACTACCCCTGGAGTACATCCTTTCTAATAAAAAAAGAATCATCAAAATCGGTTGGCGGGATATTGAGTTATT
The DNA here is from genome assembly GCA_949699795.1 of Spicauda simplicius. Lineage (NCBI taxonomy): Eukaryota > Metazoa > Arthropoda > Insecta > Lepidoptera > Hesperiidae > Spicauda > Spicauda simplicius. The sequence goes on along the minus strand of OX453070.1, from coordinate 7,702,670 downwards.
CATACATTTATCGCGTACATTGAAAATGCAAATTTAAGACTTATGCGTTTTTCTTATGGATGCCCTAGTCAAAAAAATACTAAAAAAAAATGGGACCCTATGACACGCACTACCTTTCAAATAAAAAAAAAATCATCTAAATCGGTTCACCCAGTCCGGAGAAATGAGGTAACAAATATAAAAAAAAAAAAAAAAAAAAAAAAAAAAAATACAGACGAATTGATACCCTCCTCCTTTTTGGAAGTCGGTTAATAAATTACCTAATGAAAAGCATTAATGCAAAACTTCAATAGTAAAAGGAACAATTGAAACATGGTATTGGAATTCCTTTAGACTAGGTATAATTAAAAGAACAAGGAATGTCCTCTTTTTATCAAGATAGTCTAGCACAAGACCCGCATACATGCCAAGGACAGAATTCGCAGACAACAAAAAGAATATGATGTAAACCGATTAGAACCGTAAAAATTTAAGTTACATTAAGCTTTGTAAAGTACAGCTATAAAAGAATAATATAAAACTATATCTAACTGACAAAATAATTTATTTTATGTACAAATGTGAAATTATTTACGAGACATTTATTATTATCATTATCTCTGCCATGTCATTCCCGGTTTACTCTTATTGTAAATAGTTTTTGCAATACAAGGATAAAAACCCTATTACTAATCCGTAATTGTATATCTGTCTGTCACAGGATGTTAAGTCTTAAAGTGTGCAAGTTAATAGTCCTATACTTGCCAAAGATGCAACTATCATTATACCTTGAAAAAATACTTATACTTCTAGAACTGCTGCAACAACTAGTACTGAGTAAGAATTAAAAAGAATTGCATGAAATATTCAATGTACAACTTTAACTGACACATGACCAATTATTTTAATAGTTCCTTATTTAACATGTTGATAAACCACACACTACACCTTCACATTTCATAGGTACTTCCAAAGAATATAATGTTCAAGTAATGTAGTTTATTGTTTGCCTATTTCTAGTGTTAAGCATTTCTTGTGTTTCGATGGAAATGTGTTGCTGGCATACTTATTTGAGGCCATCATCTCAGTCCGCAGGAGTAGCAAAGCATCTGTGATTGACTTCAGATAGAGCCTTAGTTCTATATCAAGTTGCTTACAGATGTCCATGGGTGGCAGTGACCACTTACCATCAGATGGTACTGATACCATATCATGCTGCATGCTCATTTGCTACTTCAGTCATAAAAAAAGTGTTCAAGTACATCATGTAACTCTATTAATTTATTTTTACACCATAGCTTAATTTTTTTTGTACTTGAAATTTAAACGTTTTTAACTTCGAACTTAATGGCTGAACCCATGTTAAGTAATTCATTTATTCCAATAAAAATTGAATTACATGAGCAGATAACAAAAAATAAACATTTATTACAATGTACTTTGTTTATTTTTATTTTTAGCAAGTCATTAGTGATTTGCATTCTAGCTAGTCATTTTGTCCAAATATAAATAGTCACTGAGAAAATGCCCTTCAATAAGAAAACGAAGTCTTGTCAGGCTCATCATGAGACGTCATAACATGATAAAAATAGTTGAAAGTGCGCGAAGTAAGCGGTAAACATGAGCTTAAATAAAAATACAATAATCACTATCGCATCATACGGGCGACCGGAGATACGAATCAAAACAACAGAGAAAATAAATTGAATTTAATAAGGAAATAGCACTTACCCATGCACTAATATTTTTCTGCAACGCAGGCGTAGGTAAAATAGGCGCATCTCGTTTTTTCCTTTCTAAATTTAAACCCTCATTTTCTGCCTTAGTATTTATTGTTATGACTTTCGGCGTATTATCCGGCTCATCTGCCACGTATAACGTATTTCCTGGAGTACCATATCTCCGCAAACCCAAAGCACAAGATATTAAGCACACTATGGCAATAAGACCGATTCGAAGTGCTGATGCCGCAAACATTTTGTCATTACTGCGATTTTAAATCCATCCGATCACAAACACGAATTGAATAAAACTGGTTCAACTGAAAAACAACACAATGACTTTGTGATTGGCATGACATTACAAGCGATCGATATGACAATCTTACCACAGACTACTTATAATTTCCATTACGAATAGATGACAATCGATTAATAATAAAATCAATTTTAAATCGATACAGGGAATTAAATCTACCGTAAGTACGAGCGACTTTTAATTTTTGATATGTGATTATATTCTTAAGAAAAACTTTAACAATCCAAAGTTTAAGTCCTCATATGCACTAGCGGTTAACCACGCCGTGGCTAAGATTCTTTGGTAGCGATATTATCGATTAGGTATGTTGAAGTCTTTCAAAAGTATCAGTCCTTTGCAAGATATCGATAGTGTTGACACCATCGATTAAAAAATCGGTACTCTATCGATTAAAAAAATGTTACAAATTCAGCGTGTAAAAATCAAGAAACATTAACAGAGCATGGTTTGAAGAGTAATTTGGTTTGAGGTAAATTAAGAGGTGAAATACATATACGTGTCCTTCTTTACTTATGATGGGTACCTTGAGATGAAAAGAGACATTTAATGCTATTCTCTTTCGGTATAATAAAGGTCGTCACAAGGAAATTTTTGATAGTGATGTTACATCATCATTGTCGTGTCGATGTAAATCATGTATTTTACAATATTAAAAAAAAATTGTAACTGTTCATCACATGAGTGTATGTCGTAAGAAATATTCATATAAAGTTTTCTTGGTTTTCATGTAGAGTTACAAATGTAACTTTTATTTCATAAAAAAATACGATGCAGCATTTTATATTTAATTTAGCAATTTGTTTCTTTTTACTTTTAAGTTATTCTTCTATATATACATATAGTTATATAATTAGTTATTTAATATAGGTATATATCTTTATCATCAGTAAGCAATCGGCGTTGAAACACGTTACGAGCGTAAATTTGACTGTTACAGTAATCAAAACAGTAGTCTAAATATGCGCCTCCACCATAAATCTCACTTTCGCTAGGAATCAGGACGCATTACGCTACTATCCTACTATCGATCACCACTACCACATCACTAGTAAGTCTAGTAACCTATACCATATATTTAAAAAAAACTTACACCTCACGTATATCTGACCACGTGCTCAGACAGATATTATTAATTTATTCGTCAATTCATCAACTTTCCAAAACGTAAAACTACAAAATAAAGTTGGTAGCTAACTTAAAGTATTTTGCCGTTAGTACGGAACTTTTGTATTTTAAGAGGACCCAAGGTAACCAATATTTATACAATACCTTGTGAAAGGTTTAAAAATGATGAAAACAAATAGACATATTTTGGTTCAGTCATACCTAAAGAAATCGTAATTGATCTAAATGAACAAGTTATGGATTACTCGATTTTATTTTAGACCGGTTTTCATGCATACTGTTTTTCGTAAGTAAAAATGAAATTAATGTAGTAGGTACATATTAGCACATCAATAATGTTCTTATACTTAAAACCCTTAAGGTGGGCATTCACGTTACGACGGTCGTGTCTTGGCTTGGTCCTAAGGCGGACTGTACGACCAAGGTCATGTCGCAGATCCGTTGAAGCGGTTGAAGTATTCAACTTGAACTGTCGTTGCGACTGTTATAACGTGAATGCCCATGCCGGCATTCGTAAATGCCGTAAATGCTGGCATTCGTAAATGCGAATTCGAATATTGTTTATTCAGCCAGGTTTATTTTCAGTTTTTGATACAGAAAGCCGGAAGATGGCGACCTTTTTTTTATCGTATAACTGCAATTCAATATTCGCGAAACATTCGCCCAATCCTTCGAATGCGAGTATTTGAAAACTTGCGAATATTCGCGAATGGGAATGCGAATATTCTTTCATCACTATTACATTATGTACTATAGTATATGTTTTTTTAACTGAATGAAGTAGCAAACGATCATGCAGTCCACTTTATGGTAACTGGTTACTGCCGCCCATGGACATCTACGGTACTTTGAGTACCTGGGTTCTGTATGAAGTCAATCACAGATGCGTTGGTACTCCCGAGGAATGTGATGGTCACCTCATAAAAGTAGAAATAGATGTGGCGGTGGTACTTCCCTGGTCGACAACGCTGGTTCTACTATATTATGTAACATCAACTGAACAACCGATTTTTTTATCTACAATTCGCATTTGGGAATATTAAATCGATATCGATTTTTGAGTTGTGGCGCGTACATTTACGTGAGATTAATCAACAAGTGAGTCAACATTATCGATTACATTCTTACGAAAAGCTTCGACAATTTAATGTGTCTATAACATCGACACTATTGTTATTGAGCTCTTTCAAAAGTTTCAGTCTAACGTTGCATGATATCGGTGGTACGACACTATCGATTAAAAATCGGTACCCGATAATCGATAAGACTGTCGATCATAATCAGCTGTTGTGAGTTCGGCCATCTTGTATTTTAAAGTACTGTTAGAGTACCTGGCCTCTTTAACTTTATGATAGGATTAAAGAACTATTTATTGTTAAAATGCTGTTGAATACGTTTCTTTGTCAATCTCCCCATAGCGAGCTTATAGAAAACATTAGAAGTTCTTTAACTTTTTATGAATAAGACTTTTGAAGTGAAACTTCTTTAGGCGCATGAGGGTAAAATTTTTACAGATGAAACGTCACGCCGGTATGCAACGGAAGTGTCGGAAAAGAGAGAGAGAGTGATCGAGACCGATTGAGAGAGAGTAAGACAGGGCGAACGTAGCATGAGCAACTAGCCGTGGAGTGAGAGTAGGGAGCAAGCGAGTGAGAAAGATTGAGAGAAAAAGTGAGACAGAGCGAACGTCGTATCACGCCTTTTTCCCTTCCTCTTAATCTTGGAAATTTAAAGTTTTAGATTTGTATAAATATAAACAAGATTTATAAATTAGTTCGCCAAAGAAGTTTCACTTCTGACATGTGTACTTTGTACGCACGCATGTTTTTTAATATTTATAATAAATATCAGTGTACCAGGACAGCATATGTATGTATGATCAATACTGGTTCAAATTACTGTTTCCATTTCTAGAGGTTCTTAATCATAAACGCACAGTCGCGTTTGGGGCACTGGTCGTATTGAAATAAATATCAGTGTACCAGGACAGCATATGCATGTAGGATCAATACTGATTCAAATTATTGTTAACATTTCTTAGAGATTCATAAACGCACAGTCGCGTTTAGGGTACAGGTCGTATTGAACTAAATATCAGTAAATCATGTCAGCATACGTATGTAGGAGAATCAATGCAAATACAGATTTTTATGTTCCCATTTCACGGATATAACTAATTATTCATAAACGCACAGTCGCGTTTGTGGCACAGGTCATATTGAAGTAAAAATCATTTTACCAGGACAGCATATGAATGTAGGACAGTCAATGCAGAATCCGATTTTTATACTATTGAGTTGTTGTCATAAACGCACAGATGCGTTTGGGGCATTGGTTGCGTTGTTGATACGAACAATGTTATAACAAGACTGCATATGAATGTAGGAGAATCAACATTGTTCTCATTTTACACTTTTAATTTATAAACGCACTTATGCGTTTGGGGCACTGGTCTAATTGAACCAAACATCAATATTCTAGTCTATTAGTATTTATCTATGATCAATATGTAACCTGTAATGGTAGGAATGATGTGGATTCATTAAGTAAATCAGTGTACAGAGATTGCATATAACGAAGTGAAAAGCTTGATATGTGACGTCAGGAAGACCAGGAGTCTTCATTATTATTCTGTTCTTGAAGATTTCAAGTAAAACAAGGAATAAACTTCTTCGATTTATTCACAGTTTAGGAGGTCCGATCGCTTCGACGGTTAAACGAGAATCTCTTTCTACCGGCGTTCGCTCGCCTTTTTATAACAATGTTTGGTGAGGTGACGATAACAAATTTATGGAGGGTAAACTAAATTACATTTTTAAAAATCATTAAAATAATATTGCTAATTCAATAAACAAACAATTTTCGATCTTTAAACTAACTAAAATAATTATTATCGGCGACGTGTTTTTCATAAATACGCGGTGTCGCGCCGACACATATGTGTATAGGAGATAATACATAAGATCTATACTATTTCGAGAATTTTATGCAATCTAATTTTACAAAATTGGTATAAAAAAATTAAAGTACTGGTTGAGTCGATCCAAACCTCAGTGTACCACGAGAGCATATTATGAACATAAAAGGAATAACATTAACTCAGATTTTTATGCAGAATTTCATTCGATTCCATTTTGTAAGCATTAAGCTTACAAAAAATGTTATTTTATGTAGGTATATCATACAAGTTCTACATGTAATCGATAGTATAGACATGACCACAGATTCCCTATAACCCATGTCTATCTAAGTAAGTTACTTACCTACTTGATAAAGAGATTCCAAAAATTAAACTCTCAAGTATTGTTTTATATTTTTTTTATTATTAACACATAATTACAGGACAATCACCATCTGCTTGGCTTGCTGCTTGGCCTTAAGGCGGACTTGCGCGGCAATTCTGTCCAAATCACGTCTACCTTGTACGGTGAGAATGCGGCCACCTTCGGGGACCTTCTCAACCAACTTGAGGACTTCCAGAGCTTGCAGAGCTTTGCGGGCGATGCTACCTGACGATCTGGATAAACAAATAATAACATAAAACATTTTTAACGCAAAACGAGTGATATACTTATTTATTAATGTGGTTGTGACATTTATAGCCTTATTCAAATGTCAGCATGCCGGAAACATAGGTTATTAAAAGTGTAAAATATATTATTGCACCTTACTAGGTACACACTACATTTCTCTGCCTTGCCCTCTCTCTCACCCGTACTGCCCAATGCAGTTTCTCATAACTGACAAACACCTTTGTTGAAACAAATACTCAATGTATCTTCTGATCCGGCAGGAGTACATAAAATCTTGATTTTAGGCTCACATGATAGCAGAGAATTTGTAACAATCATATTTTGTACTTAAATTCAGCCAATTTTAGATAATAATGCATGTATATTGATTGAATAATACTTTATAACCATCTCCTCATTTAGCAGGATAGCCTATTTATTCAAATTGAGATGTTTTGCCACATTGTAAAACTTGAAATCAGAAAACACTATTCTAATTATTATAAACAAATGGAAAGCTTGCAGTAATAAGAATAATTGTGACATGGTATTTTGCAATTGTATTGAATCCAGTTTTACAATATTTAATCATAAGAGTTTCTTCCAATACATACAGTGTAAACTTCCATTTCAGGTCACCCAATTTAATGACAAATTCTTTAAAGTGTTCAATTACTTTACTTTGATATGATTTATATTAAAATCGAAAAATAGATGGCATTGATTGACAATAAACAGTATATTGAAAGTCATCGAAAAATATAAGAACTGCATTTGTGTAAATTCTTATGCTGCTTTTATTTAGCGTATATTTCCTTTTATTTTCTCATTATGACATTGTTATGTCTTTATAATACCATTCTTTTCGTAGTTTATAATCTTTCAAGCAATTAGCATTATGAGTAAAAGAATATCATTGTTTACTTATGAAGATTCACACTTTGATAATAGTAAAACAATATTATTCTCAATCCCAAGTCTAATATTATTTTCTTCTAATAATAATGTTAGAGATATTATTCTACATCTCTTATGTCTAGTTAACTATAAAATCCTAATAAAGCTGTAGAAGCAGACCCTTCAGTATTGTTATATAAAGTTAACTCTGTATATGACAGAGTCTGAGATCAATTGGTGGTCACAGGTCTCTTTCACACAGTTGGGAGAATGAAAACAATGTTGATGTAGGTGCATAATATCAGTTTGGAAGCACAATATTCACCTGCAGAAGTGTGAAGGGGTGACACCATTGCGTTTGCGGCCACCAAAGATCTTGGTGACAGTCTTCACTCCAACTGGAGAACGGATGTAGATGTGTCTGAGAACAGCAGCACACCTTACGTAGAACCAGTCGGGGTCGTAGGGAGCCAGCTCCTTGAAACGGCCAGTCTTTACCAGGTCCATGTGTTCAGGCACCTTGACTTTGCCAATCCTGGAATAAAAGTAAAAAATATTTTATGAATGAATTAATCTGAAATAATATTAGATGGAGACAACAACAATTCAAAATACCAGCCATATAAGTTCTTATGATCCATAGACGAACGAAGCTTACAGACATAGGTCTCAAAATTAGCAGGCTGAAGTGGCAATGGGCCGGCCACATCGCTCGTAGGACTGAAAACCGATAAAGAAAGGTCCTCGAGTGGCGACCACATCTAGGCAAAAGGAGTACAGGTCGCCTCCCTACCAGATGGACCAATGACCTGAAGAAGACAGCGGGAAACCGTTGGATTCAGAGGGCACAGGACCGGTTGGAGTGGCGCCATTTAGGGGAGGCCTATGTTCAGCAGTGGACATCAAAAGGCTGATGGATGGATGGATGGATGCTTTGTTTTCCTTATATTGAGATATATCACTGTTATGGATATTTATCCATAACAGTGATATATCTCAATATAAGCTGCTGCGTAACTCTTGGATTATCAATTTTAAAGATCCTACTTAATCCAAGGGACATCTAGATTCAAAAGGAGGTTTCTTCCTATGCTGCAGTAAATGTTTTTTTTAATATGGTTGTATTATTTTAAATGCATAATTTAAAAGATGAAAACAAAAAAATTGTCTAATTATTACCTGGCGCTCCAGTAACATTTGTGTCTTGTTATTAATCAATGCAAGTTTATTTAATATTTTTATGACAAAAACACAAATTGTTGATATTGGTGTCCATGTCATCTTCAGCAATTCACTATGAAAATTTTCATTCTGTTTTACACTTCATATTCGTTCACAATTTAAAAAAATACTTACTTTTTCAAGTGAGCAGCAACGGTCTTGACGACCTTGTCTTGTTCGACATCCTTAAGCGTGACGGAACGCATCTGAAGAGAAATATGAAAGCTTTATCAAATTAATATTATGGTTACAGACAGACAAGAGCTACAGACCATCAGTTATATAACTGCTTTTAGATTGATGTGAGTTTATATGAGGCAAAATGTAAGGTGTTGAAAATAAAACTTGAAAACATTCTGTTGAAATCACAAGCCACAGGAAATAATTCTAAGTATGGATGGATGATGGATTTGATAATGAAGTTTTCATAATCCAATCCATTCAAAACTTTCTGAAACATTGAAGAAGTACACACAACACATTTTTAACATTACAGTAAAAGCTCTTTATTCGCGGGAATTTAGTTACGCTCAAATGGCGTGAAAACTAGAACCGTGAATGGCCGAAAATGAGAACACATGACACAGGTCACATTTTTATAACCCGCCAATACCGAAAACGTAAATGAGCTTTTACTGTACGTATTTACTTTGGAAAAAACAAGTTATATTTAAATTCTTTTATCAAAAACGTGTAAAATAGCACTCTTTCACATCAAACGGAGCATTCTTCACATCAAAGGGAGAGTTCTTGTAGCAAAATCTTTCAAGTTAAGGGCTGGTTTAACTATTCATTTAAATTTACAAAGAATTAAAGTTTCTGTGTAGGCCTACGAAAATATACAGGACATTCAAAACATCATTATTTTATGATTAACTAATTGAAGGAAACAAATTTATAGGTCAGTTTTTTTTAAATGCAATTTGCCTATTATTGGTAAATAGGAAAATGAAGTGAACTCAAGAAGTTAGGTTATGTTTAACGATGTTTTAAAATTTAAGACAGATACTTTCGCCAGTACTTTTTTTTATAAAACTTCAAGCATCGTTAATTTTTTAAGAGAAAGAAATAGTTAAACTTTTAAATACATTAGGAATTTTCAAGCAAGGCATCTTGACACTTTGGCTTTGCGTTAACACTAGCCATGCGTATTTTAACCTACTTTAATGTCCTGAGCAGCGTACAAAGCATGGTATAATATAAAATGTTACCTTGAAGAAGAATTTATCACTAAAATTACACTATGCCAACAATAAATTCACATAAAACTCGAAAAAACCATGTGCCTCACTAAGAAACCCACCTTGCCTTGTGTTGGCAACCGGAAGAAAGAAAGAGAAAGAAGCTCGAATAGGATTTTCGTTACACGATTTTATTGGTTACGCAAAGTTATTTATGTTATACAGCCATAAAGTACTTTATAATGTGTTACTAAACTTACTTTTTCCTTTGATTTAAAAATGTATTTTGCTTCGTGATACTATTTATTGAATAATACGAGGCTAAATAGGCTTTCCTCATGATTTATGAAATAATTAATTGTTCTTCTACATTTAAGAAAATTATTTTGTTTTTCCATAAAAAGTAACGATTACAAATAACTGTAAAATTAAATAAATATGTAATCATGCAAAATATTGATATCAAAAATAATATTTTGTTGAATAAAATATGTTACATTAGTTGGAGCCGTAAATTAAAAAAATCATGGAACGAAATCATACCGCTATATTGAAAATTTTAATTGACCATAGATGATATGTTTTGATTGACACAGTGCAGCAGCGGAATTTTATCTGTCAAAAAGTTAGAAAATGGCCGCGAAACCGAATTCCATTGTAAATGAAGGTATAATTTTCTTGCAATTGTTTGTGATAATCTTAGACAATTGCTAAAGAACGCGTAAATTATTTTATGTTAAATATATTAAATTAATCTAATATACGGTGTAACGTGACTGTGAGTATGAACCGCCTCTACAAACTCCTGCGTTGTTATTTCAGGTCAAACAAACGATGATATTCCTCTGACATCCTTGGAAGAAAGCCTTCTCAGCTTGGAGAAGCTCGACCGAGCTTCCCCAGAGTTATGGCCGGAGCAGAGTGAGTGTAATAATTTCATCAAAACGTTCATGTCAGAATAGTGTAGTGAATTGGTATTAATTTTCAAAAATCGCGCGATTTCAGTTCTATAGTTCTAATGTTGTCATTCCGTCGTCCATTACGCATTATGGTTACAGCATTTCGGTTATTAACGACTGTATTTTGAACATTTTGAAATGTCTGATGTTAATGGTAATTTTTCGAATGACGAGAGTTCACGTTGTTCTAACGATGATTTTGCAGTACCAGGTGTCTCAGAGTTCTCGAACATGCAGCCTGGGAACCAGTCGCCTCCTGCGTGGAATAAGGGCCTTACGAAGGAAGACTACAACTACATGCAAAGTAAGTAAATATGATTGCAATGAGATTCCAATAAGAATTTAAAACGATGTCTTTAATATTAATGTATTTATTGGGAATTTCTAAAACCGTTTCATGTTTCAAATGTTGATAGGATATAATTAGACACCTGATTTAAAATTCCTTACGAAAATTCAAGCTATAGTAGAAAAATATGCAATATGCATAGGTAATATGGCTCTGCCCATTGATATGCTAAGTTCTAAAAATATGCTCAAAAGAATTTCCTACAAAAACGTGGTGTACTCAATTTTTGTATCAAGGTGCATACAATACTAGTTCTTACTGCTGTTTTTTTGCTACAAAAGTAGCGATATTACTACAAGAATATGCGATAAATTATTTGTATTAAATTGAGGATTAGCATAAGACAATACTTATTCTAGAGAGAATAGATTTACACATTTGCTGTTGTATGTTGAATTATTTGCATATTCAGTGAAGCTGCAATTGGAACTGCGGTGAGCATTTTTGCTCAAAATAATCCAAGTGATACTAGCTGCAATATCATCAATACATAGTACAAAACAAAGTTGCTTTGCGCTGTCCGTCCCTATGTATGCTTAGATCTTTAAAACTTCACTACGGATTTTAATGCAGTTTAATTTTAACAGATACAGTGATTCAAGGGGAAGATTTTTTCGTATAATACACACATAATATAATGGAGGAACGCAGATATTTTACTTTTAGGTTCAACAAAGTTCGCTGGGTCAACTAGTAATACATTAAAATATGACACTAGAAAATACTTCTAACTAAAAACTTATTTCCAATTCTTTTGAAAATTACTACTTTATAAATCATCCAACTTTTATTAACTTATCTCTCCCTTTTTGTAACCTCACCACCCTTGACAACACACTTCGCCACAGCTGTGTTATAATATATTTGTAGTGTTTTTGACTTCAATTGAAGTTAATGGCATGAATTTTATCCATCTTATAAAAGTGAAAATGCTAAGTACCAATTTGAAAATTTCAGAACTTGGTTCATTGACTACAAGTGGCCTGATAATGGAAGTAAAGAAACTTCATGATCTCGCATACCAATTGGGATTGGAAGAAGCTAAGGAGATGACAAGAGGCAAGTATTTGAACATATTCTCTTCAAGGCGAAATAGGTAGTCCACATGATGTTATAAATAATTTTATATCAGGGAAGATGTCAAAGAGTATTTATTATGCTGAACACAATTAGAGGGTAATTCTCAAACAAACATCACTATAAATTAATAAGACAACACTATATAATTTGCAGTGCGATGCATTATTTAAATATGACTATGTAACACCTTTTTATTGTTCTTTATATTCACTAGTGTAATTTTTATTAGCCTGATACATGTTAGCGACAATTTAAATTAAGTATTTTTAGTAAGTAGTTCAATTTTAAAAGATAAATGTGTATAAATTAGTGATAGCAATTATGAAATGATATAATACCTAGAATACTTAATAACATATTCCTTTTATTTTATTGCAATATTAAGCAAACCCTCAATGGTATTGAGTCAATAATTTGTGATTAAGAACAAGCCTAATACTATGAGTTGTAATAAATACCAATGAGCTCAGTGGTTTGCAACATAATATGTGATATCATAATATAATCTATTTATATATACTGAATAAAATTTTATTTCCTACAAAACATGTTCAGTGCATAAAAGAATTTTTAAAGCACTGATGTGTGTTTTCAAATGGTACTCCTTGTGATGAATGTGTGATTCGTTCTCATTTCATTACACAGTTAAATACTTACTCATATAGATGTAGATCTCGAATTCGTGTAAAAGAGTTTTTATTTTAAGCTATACAATTATAATATCTTATAACTCATACTGTTTATATTAAACGAATCCTTACTGGACTTTGGTAAAATGAGGTTCTGAATTAAACTAAATACATACAATATGATGAGTACCAATACAAAAATTATTATTACAATGTGGTTCATTTCGGATTGGCCATTTTTATTATATCACTGCTTGAAAGTCTAGTTCACATTGGTATTAGCATAACTATATGTGAACAAAAGTTGCTTTTGACAATATAACGCTAAGAACTCATGAAGCGATTTTCACACTTGTCGACACGGTTGCGAGCCCGCAGTCTCTGTAGTATGTAGATATATAAATGTAAAAAATTAAATTAAATCACATTGCGGATTACGTCCGCCATGTGCGCGGTGGTCTGCGGGTTCCGCTGCACCGGCGGGCACCTAGTAGAATCGCGCGCGCTCTACGATCATTTGGCGGGCGAGTGCATTGGTATATTCTTCAACATCAGTTGTCAGACGGGCGGTTAATCATATAACCGGTTTCGTGAGTTTATAAATAAAACCGCAGTTCCACCGCCGCGGCGGACACGGGACAAAAACGCTCCGTGATTCCTTAGTCTAACCGCGCAAATAACCGGGCTTGTGAGTATATAAATAAAACCGCAGTTCCACCACCGCGGCGGGCACGGGACAAAAACGCTCCAGGAGTTCTTAGCTTTATAGTGTCAATACTAAGAATTGTTAATGAATGGTAACAAACAGTTATAAGTGTTTGGACAATCTAATGTTTATTGTAGCTATGTATAACAGAAAACATATGTTCATTAGAAAAGGTAATTTGGAAAATCCAGTAGAAATTCATGTCTATTGATATATCTATTATGCTTGATGTGGTATGAGAAAAAATATTTTATGTAAATTTATTTAAGAATGAATGTTATTAACACACACAAAAAGATGTATCGGTCTCTATATAAATTATAGAGTTTTTCAAGTGTATTTTGTTTATGTATAGCATGAAACAAAGAATAATGTTTGTCAATGACTACCTTTACAATAAAATGAAAATTGTAAAATATGAATACACACACTATACTAGCATTCTCATGTTCTTCTTATTTAAATAAAATGCCGCTTTTAAAATGTAAAAGTTTGTTTTAAAAAGAACAAAGTGCATGTTGTAAGAGTAATATTGTTGTTTGCAATATTAAAATTGTTTTTTTTACATATATTTTTTTATTTACTACCCATTCATATTATTTTTATATTCATACGTGAAGCAAAAACTTGTGAAGCACTTTTAAGTAATATAAGCACTTTTATAGTGGAAGTAGAGAAGGAGCGAATAATGTTAATATTTTTTTCAAATAATGCTTAAAACAAACATAAAATCAACTAAAAACACATTACACACAGTACCGTGCATTTGTCACACATAAACAATAAATGAAATAGAACATTCAATGTCTTACTATGAAAACACATAACGTCAGAAATGTCAGTGTCTTTGTCAAAATACCCGCTATTGCTTTTAAATGCGGTTTAGCTAATTAAACCTCTTTTTATATTGAATTTTCAAGTAATTTGAACGTAACCGCGTTCAAATTACTTGAAAAATATAACATGATAATTGAATTTGAGAAATATTTGTACTACTTTGGATAGTTTTTTAATTTAAATTACGGTCGAATTTCTACCGATGTGACGGGTGACTACTAATTATTTTTTGTCGAGGGGAAAACCCTCAAAAGGTGCCTTACGGAACCCCAGATTCCCCCTTTTAGTCTCCTCTTACGACAGGCAGGGAACTACAGGAACTCATTACCTAAAGGTATCTACATTGTGATGTTAAAACAAATACTAATATTAGTACGAATTTATTTTCCACCAAATCCGAATATAACATTTTAGGACCACATTTAAATAAACATTGCTTAACATTGTTAGTTAGATTCTATCAATAAATCTTATCTTTAGGGGCTTGTTCGGTCTGGCGATAAAACTCCGGGTAGGACGAACATCTCCATAATGATATTCGAGCTTGTATTTTTGCAGTACCTGAAGAAAATAAAGCTTTGCACGAGATCTTACCAACAAAATCAATTTTACTACTATCAGATTGGTATTCTATTTCATCTCAAAAGCTTCCCAGCAGCTCGCGAGTAAGAAATAGCGGGTTAGTTTTATCATTATTATCTAAATACAAATACGTGTGACTCGAAACAAGATGTCAAAGTATTAAAGAGTAGGATTTTTTTTATATAATATTGACTATTTATTGTTAACCTACCTTGCTTTTGTGGTAACAATCGTGACAGCCACGATACATTTGCTTGTTGTTGTAAGCGTCAGCATGATATGTAAGTAGGGTGAGCATGGTACGTAAGCAGGGTGAGCATGGTATGTAAGCAGGGTGAGCATGGTATGTAAGCAGGGTGAGCATGGTATGTAAGCAGGGTGAGCATGGTATGTAAGCAGGGTGAGCATGGTATGTAAGCAGGATGAGCAAGGTATGTAAGCAGGGTGAGTAAGGTATGTAAGCAGGGTGAGCATGGTATGTAAGCAGGGTGAGCATGGTATGTAAGCAGGATGAGCAAGGTATGTAAGCAGGGTGAGCAAGGTATGTAAGCAGGGTGAGCATGGTATGTAAGCAGGGTGAGCATGGTATGTAAGCAGGATGAGCAAGGTATGTAAGCAGGGTGAGCAAGGTATGTAAGCAGGGTGAGCATGGTATGTAAGCAGGGTGAGCATGGTATGTAAGCAGGGTGAGCATGGTATGTAAGCAGGATGAGCAAGGTATGTAAGCAGGGTGAGCAAGGTATGTAAGCAGGGTGAGCATGGTATGCAAGCAGGATGAGCAAGGTATGTAAGCAGGGTGAGCATGGTATGTAAGCAGGGTGAGCATGGTATGTAAGCAGGGTGAGCATGGTATGTAAGCAGGATGAGCAAGGTATGTAAGCAGGGTGAGCAAGGTATGTAAGCAGGGTGAGCATGGTATGTAAGCAGGGTGAGCATGGTATGTAAGCAGGATGAGCAAGGTATGTAAGCAGGGTGAGCAAGGTATGTAAGCAGGGTGAGCAAGGTATGTAAGCAGGGTGAGCATGGTATGCAAGCAGGATGAGCAAGGTATGTAAGTAGGATGAGCAAGGTATGTAAGCAGGGTGAGCAAGGTATGTAAGCAGGGTGAGCATGGTATGCAAGCAGGATGAGCAAGGTATGTAAGCAAGGTGAGCAAGGTATGTAAGCAGGATGAGCAAGGTATGTAAGTAGGGTGAGCATGGTATGTAAGCAGGATGACCAAGGTATGTAAGCAGAGTGAGCATGGTATGTAAGCAGGATGAGCAAGGTATGTAAGTAGGGTGAGCATGGTATGTAAGCAGGATGACCAAGGTATGTAAGCAGAGTGAGCATGGTATGTAAGCAGGATGAGCAAGGTAGGTAAGCAAGGTGAGCAAGGTATGTAAGCAGGATGAGCAAGGTATGTAAGGTGAGCATGGTATGTAAGCAGGGTGAGTATGGTATGTAAGCAGGATGAGCAAGGTATGTAGGGTCAGCATGATATGTAAGCAGGGTGAGCGTGGTGACGATACTAGTAACCCTAATGGTGTGGAAGGTGAGCATGGTATCGGTGACAGTAATGCTAGTACTCCTAGCTAGCACAGTTTGTAATAGTAACCCTAATAGTGAGCAAAGTGAGCAAAGTCTCCGCGACGCTCTGTCCGAGGCAGCGTCGCGCGCCGTGTCCGAAGGGCACGCAGGCGAAGGGGTGGTGGTGCGCGGCGCCGAGCCAGCGCTCGGGCGTGAAGCGGGACGCGTCCTCGAAGTTGCTCTCCTTGAGGGACGCCTCGCGCGTCGACATCATTATCAGCGTGCCGCGGGGGATGCTGGGGGACGTTATATTTTGTGATTGAATAATTGTAACAATGTCAAATTTTATGCATTTTTTTTATGTATTGATGTAGTTACTAAGCATAAAATCCGAATAGTATGCGGTGTTTGCTGTCCACGAATATATGTAAGCAACTTCATAAAAAAACAAGGGTTTTAAGTTAATCACAGATGCGTTCAGACCAGTGATTTCTATTTTTTTTACAATATGTATTCCATTTTTTTACTGCGACTGCTTTTGAACGGACTGTTCTGTGTTATTTAAGCAGATATATATTTTACTTTCGTATATTCATAGGAAACGCTCGGGTGTGACTTAAGCACTTTTTTCTAATAATATAGGTATGATTAGAAAAAAAATTACACATTCATCTTTATGATGGTATCAGAGAAAAATAAATCTTAAGTTAATGTATACTGCCTTTTTACAGTTATTAACTTACTTGTATCTGTCAAGTGTAATGTTTCTCGGTAATATTCGCGTTAGTAATGGAATCGGGGGCGCTAATCTGTAAAATATATAGATACATTTTATTATTAATAATATTTTAAGAGCTTATATTTTAATTTTCAGTATTATGATCTTAGTTATTTCTCTTGCATCATTATCACTAAAAGACGAAATCTATATTTTTGGTAGGATCAGCAAAACAGTCAATTAAACTTGACGAAAATGTTATATGAAATTTAGACATTTCGCGAACTCCGACTTTATATATCGAAATGTACGTTCAAGGAATATGAGATTAATTGTAGTCACGAGTTGAAGTAGGTAGATTTAATCAATGTTAACCTTAAAGTCTCCATAATGCAAGCTTGAAGATATGGCGTATTAGCTTTAATTTTGTTGACATCATCAATCATCAGTTCTGGGTAAATGTTGCCCACTTCTTCGTAGAGTACCTTCTGGCATTTCTGATATTTCGCTATGTAATACATTAGGAACGACATTGTAGTAGAGATCTGAAAAGAAGTGGTTGCCATCATTGTTAAGGGGAGAGTTGAACTACGCTAAAAAAATACTGGAATATGCGGACACGGAGATTTCTCGTTTAACGGATCAACTCTTCCAGTTTAAAAAAAAACACGCTTTCCACACTCATCGCCTAGTGTCCACACTAGATTTTCTTCTGAGTCGGGGTACCATGGACACACACAAGACGATAACACAAACACCCAGACCCAGAACATGAGAATCTAAACTCATCTTTCAGATACTTATCTGGCCGGGAATCTTGTCTGCGCAGTTACCATACCGGTCTGACACGCTGTGGGTCCCGGTTTCGAATCCCGGCCAGACATGTATCTATATGATGAGTTTAGATTCTTGTTCTGGGTCTGGGTGTTTATGTATTCGTCTTTGGGTGTGTCCATGGCACCTACGATACAGGAGAAAATCCTATTGTGAGGCTATGAGTGTAGAAAGCGTTTTAAGTTTTTTTAATGTAATTATCATATTAAATAAAGTCATACCGTGTTCACACCAATGAGAAGCATGTCCATCAACACGGTGGCAACGTCTTCCGTGGTCATCTTATGCTCACTCAACAGCATTGCGCTGATGAGGGAGATTGGAGCTGCCAAGGAATACAATGTTACTGGATTATTTTTAAACTACTTGTACCTAGGTATGAATACACTGGCGGATTTCATTTTCGTTCGGATTGCTTTGCTAAAGACTTTTAAAACAATCGATGGCGAAAACGAAAGGTTTTCGATAAGGAGGGTACTGTTTTTTTATTCATTGGACGAGGCCTTGAAAGTGATTTACATTTGGAGGGGGCTTATTATATGTGCCATTTAGACCTCCCCCGGATGCGCCAGTGTGTATCACATACATAGTATAAAACAGTCGCGTCTCGCTGTTTCTCCCTATGTACCTATGCTTAGATCTTTAAAACTACGCTACGGATTTTCATGCAGTTTTTTTTTAAATAGATAGAGTGATTCAATAGAAAGGTTTGTGTATAATACATGTATAATAATGCTGATAATTTTAGATTTTTGACTTTTAGGCGGAACGAAGTTCGCCGGGTCAACTATAAGTACCTAATGTGTAATATAAATAACATAGAGCAAGTCGTGCTTACCCGTTCTAATACTTTCATCCTTTGTTCTCGCAGCCAGTTCTTGTTCGGTTTCCAGTACATACTTCCCGATTAAGCTGTAAGAAATATATATTTTTATAACATCTAATTAGCCAAACGTGCATTTTATCTACAAGCAGATATTTCTCCGGACAAACTGATTCTATCTTAAGCTTAACATAAGAAGAAGACAATAACCGGGAAGGACAAAATTTCCCATAAGTGTCTTTTTTGTTCTTGATAGGGAAACCTTCCAAAAGGCACCCGACGCCGTGGGAGCGACGCTGGGTTATGTGGGATTTTTACCGCACTAAAACCCCCCTGGTGGCCGTCCTCGGCCGTACAAAGAGGACTTCGGGATCTCCAAAGAATTGCAACCGGAGTACTCTATGCGCGTTGCCCATCGGGTTTCTCCTAGATGGGCGGCTGAGCCCACCATTCCGTCTGGTCTTTACAGCGGTATGCGACCACACATACCACAGTCCTTCCCGGGGTTTCCTGACCGAACAGTTTGAGCTCCCACTCTAGCCACCGTTCGTCGCTCATCGCTTTAGGGGATACCGTAGTCCTATTCCTGATCCGGAAAAGAAGATAGAAAAGAAAACTGGGCAAGTTCTCTTTTTATGTGCTAACCTTAGAGACAAAAATATATCACATCTTATCATATCAAAAAAACATATGTCGCACAAGTCATCATAACATACCAAGCGATGATATTACAAACGATCCAGTAATATATAAAATTTTCACCTATCCAAACTATCGCAATGCTTGATCAGCGAGAACCAAGCGGGCGTCGTAAACAGCTTCCACATGTGGAGACCGGACTCGCACTTCACTATCGCGTCAGTCGCCTTCACGAGGCTGTGGTACATCCACGACGTGTCGCACTGGCTGTACACCAGCTCCGTGTCCAGCATTGAGAACTTCTTCGAGAATATCAGTAGGCCTGAAGAAATCGACACATGGAAATAATCAGCAGTTTGGGGAACATAGAAGAAGAGCAGTGGCATGACTAGACCGTTCGAGGCCCGTGTCAAATTCATCGGATAGCCCCCCTAATATACAAACTATACAAACCAATATAAAATATACAAACCAATAATATACAAACCAATATAAAATAGCTTGTAACCCAGTTCTAAAACTGGGTTACAAGCTATTTTATATTGGTACACAATTGCTGAGTCATGCAAGATCTAAAAACTGTGGGCGTGACAAGATGGAGGGAGAAAGCCCAAAATAGACTGGACTGGAGAAATATTCTGGACCAGGCCAAGGCCCACCCGCGGCTGTAGCGCCTTAGATGATGACAACTATTGCTACAACTTTGGGTACGTGGCATTCTGCCGACTTGCCACCCTGTAGTTTTATGCCACTGATTAGATTTGAAAATTTAGAGTACACATAAGAATATAAGTCAGGAGACATCAGTAGTTTAAGAATAAGTATGAGTAGAAGCAGAGATGTCCATAGACCCAACGTTAATAGTAGATCTGAATGTATAAGTACAGCTAAGATTACGAATATTACTAGAATTGAACTAGGTAAGTATTAGCAGACGTAAGATCATCTGTAGATTAAGGTACCAGTAGATCTAAGGCGAACTTCTCCATTTGCTACTATCATTTGAGCCATAGTTGCTAAATCATACCATTTTGTCGCTTAAGCTATTGAACAGATACAGAACTTAGTTTAAATCAGAGCTATTCAACGCGAGCGGTGTACTCGCTGATCGATTTTTATAAGATTGAAGTAGCATGTAGACCACCTGATGGTAAGTGGTCGCTGCCGCCCATGGAAATCTTTAAGCAACTTCATACAGATACAGAACATGGGGTTCTACCTGAAGTCAATCACAGATGCGTCACTGCTCCCGAGGACTAAGATGGTCGCCTCATATAAGAGTGTGCCGGCAACCACACCCTTCCATCGAAACGCAAGAACTGTTTCACGCTAGAAATAGGTGTGGCGGTGGTACTTCCCCGGGCGAACTACACTGGTTCTACCACCTACCTTATACTAGAATTTTATTCTATTAGGTAGATTTTTTTACCAATACAATCAAACGTCCACTTATGAAGCTCTTTGTGCAGATCCTTTGAAAGCTCATCCTGATAGTTCCTCAGGTTGTACACCTTCTGCGTGAATTTTTCGCACATCTCGTATATTCCCTGGACGTGTTGCTCCACTGCGGAATGTAGTGGAGTATACAACAGTTCTCGTTGGCGAGTCCACTCGTCACCCTGACTGCAATGAACAATGTAATCAACCACCATACAGCTTAGTTTTTTATTTATTTTTTTATTATTAGATTGAAGTAGCAAACGAGCATGCATTCCTCCTGTGCAAGTGGTCACTGTCGCCCATGGACATCTGTACGCAACTTCATACAGAACACGGGTTCTATCTGAAGTCAATCACAGATGCGTCGCTACTCCCGAGGACTAAGATGGTCGGCGCATATGAAAGTGTGCCGGCAACCACATCCTTCCATCGAAACGCAAAAACTGCTTCACGATAGAAATAGGTGTGGCGGTGGTACTTCCCCGGGTGAACTACACTGATTCTACCACCATTAAGTTTAAATAATACAAGCTCAATTTATACGAACAGCGCCATCTATTTAATCAAGTAGGTACCTACTGGTAAATGAAGGTGCGCGGTATATTCAGGAGAAGAATGCGATATGGGACACAGACTTACCTGGGGTTAAGGACGAACATGGTCCGTAGGCGGCAGGTTCCATTTATCATCAACTGTTACATACTTTCTTAATATAACAAAAATTTACAGGAAACACTTAATAATCCGAGCGAGAAATCAAAATCTTTGCATTAGGTATATACCTAATGCAAAGATTTTGATCTCATGGCACATATGCCCCATGCGTACAATAGTTATAATAGTTTCCTAAATTAAATTGAGGACATGCCATCTAACGAATGGTAAATCGATACTAAAAAGCACCTGTAGTCAATCATAAACCGAATTTTACAGCTAAGATAGAACAATTGCTTTGCCTCAAAGTTTGAACGATTTTTCGTAACTGTCATTTTTGAAGTGAAACTTCTTTATCGGGGTTGGAAAAAAAATTAGTGTAACATTTTTTCGTTACGCGCCATCTTTTTCCGTTATGCGCCATCTTTTTTTTTCCGTTACGCGCCATCTTTTTCTTATTCCTACCACGCGTGATATTAGATAGATTATTATAGATTAGATTATTAGATAAAGTTTAATAAAAGCCTTTTATTAAACTTTATCTAATTTAACTTTTTTTAACCAATTTCTGTAAAGTTGCATATAGTAAATTATTTTTTGAAAAATAACGTCATAAAGAAGTTTCTCTTCTTACGAGT
Source organism: Spicauda simplicius (assembly GCA_949699795.1). Classification (NCBI taxonomy): domain Eukaryota; kingdom Metazoa; phylum Arthropoda; class Insecta; order Lepidoptera; family Hesperiidae; genus Spicauda; species Spicauda simplicius. The sequence continues at coordinate 7,680,321 of OX453070.1, read as the reverse complement.
GTACGCTAGTACACGCGCACATGTTTTTTTAAATTTACGCTCGAGTTATAAACTGGTATGTTGGAAATAAATACTAACACAGTAAACAGGCCTCCATAGCTATGGTTCCTATGCTCCAACCTGTACTTCTCCAGGGAGTCAAGGGCGGACCTCACAGGGGAGTCGCCCTCCATCGCGTATACCTTCTGGATGTGATCCGGGTGATTGATCAGCACTATGTCGCTTCCCACGGGGCTCACAAAGCGCACCACTGGGCCATACTCGTCAAAAAGAGTTGACAAGTTCTTTATAGACTTTCTATCGCTCATGTATGTGCCTGTGAAAATATGAACATATGCACATTATAATAGAATAAGGGGTCTATTATATATACATGCTTTGCTAATGGCCAAGGTAGTTGCTGCATTGAAAATGATCTAGCAACCACACCTTAACACTTATACAGAAGATCTGCTTCGAACTAGAAAAAGGTGTGCCTGTGGTACCTACCTCCGGTCAATAAAAGATGCAGCCATTTTGAATCCTATTCTTAATTGAATATTATTTTATTAATATCGGTAGGTACAAAGATGTAAGATTGTAAAGAAAATTAATGTGTTATTATTTCTGCAAATACATTGTAATGATTTGTGTGAAAAAAAACGTAACTAACCAACATTAAGACTCAGAGTTAAAATGCCAGCTGTGAGCTGAGTTCCAATTTCGGACAAATAATGTCGGAAGCCAGACAGATATTTTAACGATTTTGGTCCTGGCACGCTGTCGAACGACAAAATCACCGGCTCCTTATTACTTAGGACCATCGGAACCACCCTCGACGGAGGAAATATATCCCCGATAACGTTCTCATCTTTGGAAACATCAGAGGACCCTGTTTCAGTAGTGGACGCATTACCGATGTCCAGCGGCTTAGCAGTCTGCATTTGAATCCTTTCCCATGACAACAATCTCGTATAATGCACTAAATTTCTCTTTAAGTGTAAATATCTCAATTGGCTACACATTATCAGCTATATTAAATCCAAACAGCACCTGAATAATTTTCCTGATGTTAAACTTGACTTATGTTTAAAATTTAAAACAAGTGAAGGTAAATGAGTCACAAAGAGAATAAGTCAAACTGTTTGAATTTGCCGCCAGTATCCTTATCACTTCGGGCTATGAAGTTTGTTTGAGATTTTCTAGCTTAGGAATTATGGTTTTATCGACATCTAAAACCATAATTCCTAAGCTAGAAAATCTCATAGAGAGATGTAATAATAAGAGTAGGTATTCGTCAGTATATTTTATTATTAGTCATGATGCGTTATTTATTGATGAATTCGAATTTTGTTTTCCTCAGTTCTATTATTACATTACAAATTCAAGGACAGGAGGAAAATATCTTTTGTTACTAAATATTTTTAAATCGTAAGGTACGTAAAGTACTTTATTAATTAATTATTGCGTATCATGTCATCCTACGTTAAATAAATATAGAATTTATAATGGTAACATTGTCAGAAACTGTCAAATCTGCGCAGTAGAAAAAATTTATGGCAAAATTCATAAGTTTGGCAAGCAAGAACGACAAGGCGAGACAGTGGATTGAGACTAGTGTAGTAGATGGCGGGAGTGATCTCGTGTGATATAACTGTGTTAGATTAGGTTTTAAATTTTAGTGTATATTTAAAAATAGTTATAAAAATGACTAGGTAACTACTTTAGTGTGTAACAATTGCATGCTCACGATCCCTTTCATTGGCAGCACAATGTCGAGGCATTGCGCTAGGTACGTCCGCTCGGATTAATTCCACTATAAAAGAGCATCTTTACTATTCCAGAGCTAAAATAGAACTTGGCGACGTGACACCGCATAATATAAAACAGTTGAAGAAACTGAACACATTTGTGTTCCCAGTGTCGTACAATGACAAATTTTACAAGGATGTGTTGGAAGCTGGCGAACTGGCGAAACTGGCGTACTACAACGATATCGTGGTGGGAGCGGTGTGCTGTAGGATAGACACGTCGGAGAACTCGAGAAGACTGTACATTATGACCCTGGGCTGCTTGTATCCTTACAGGCGGTTGGGTATAGGCACCCTAATGGTAGAACATGTGCTCAAGTATGTAGAACAGGACGGAAATTTCGACAGTATTTTCCTGTAAGTACACATATTAACAGTAATTCGATATTATTTGGGCATCTTCACGTATTTCTAGCAATTTTAACCTTCATTTCTGTAATTATGATACATAACCTTCAATTGTATGTATAGTTCTCATTAGACCAAAATATAAAGGTAATTGTTGTCTATTTTGCTTTTGGTTGGTTTTTATGTTAAAATTGATGATGGTTAATCTAGAGTAAAAATCTAGAGTGAAAATGTTTCTTTTATCTCATTATTCCTTTTATTTTTTGAAAAATGGATTGGTTTCTGTTGAATCTTTTATTGAAATATTTTAAATGATTGTGTTTATGTGTATTTCTATCCACTGTTGTCTGTTTCATAATTTAAGACTACTCAAATAATATGATAATTAATCATCAGTACATTATTAAAAAAAATTGTCACAAATCCTGTAATTTTCAACATATTATTTCTACTCTGAACTAATTCACCTTCATTTGGTTTTACATTTTTAGTATATTTTTATAAGATTGTATTACTGAAGAACACCTGATAGCAAGTGGTCACTGTATGTATGTAATTGTCGCCAATATTTGTTATAAGGGATTCCAATAAAGAAGAGTCCTATCTGAAGCCAATTGCAGATGTGATGCCACTCATGAAAGCATCTACACCATTCTGCTGAAAGACAGAAATGTATAAATAACTGTGGTGCTCTGTTATTTTTAGATTTCTGTAATCACCTCTGATAATAATCAGTGTTGTTTGAAAACATATCATAATAATAATCCAAGGCGCGCCAACCACCTGTGGTATGTTAGTGCACAATGAAGTTCCTTTAGTTTGGTGCTCTGTAGGCTACTTTTGCTTTGATAAATTGAAAATATCGGATACAATGGGATATCACAGATTGAAGAACAATAGCAGGTCTCCTCTATTCCATGACAATACAGGCAGTCCTTGTACTTATGGCATGATAGGTTCTCGAAACATGTGACATAAATCAAAATGATGTAAGTGGAGGACTGTACAGCTTTGTACAGCAAAGAATAAACTATTAAAAAACAGTAATTAATATTCATCTTTGGATTTCCAGGCATGTGCAAGTAAACAACGAGGGTGCAATAGATTTTTACAAGAGATTTGGCTTTGAGATTGTAGAAACGAAAGAGCATTACTACAAGAGAATAGTGCCAGCGGACGCTCACGTCCTACAGAAGACAATCAGAGCACCCCAGCCTACTGCCCCCTTAGTCAACGGAACAGTTCCACATGCGAAAACAAACGGACACGATTGAACACAGTCTTTAGTTGATGCATGTACTCATACAGTCTCAAATCTGGTGTAAAAAGCAAGTGATGGTAACGCGAATAATAGTCAACTAAACTGTTTATATTTACAGAATTGATAAATTAAGATGTATGTTGAAATATTATTTGTATGGTGGTGTAACATTCAATAGGAAAAGATCTGCATTATATGACTGTTAACAAGTTATTAACTCAAATTAAGACGCACATATCTGAAATAGGATTTTGTGAAAACCACATGCACTCAAACGCTCAAAATTGTATCAGGTCTAATTTATGGAATGCGTACCCCTTTAACTCATTTTTGGAGTAATCTCAGCACAGTATGCATTGAGTTACACTTCCATACATATTGTGTTTCTACGATAATATATTGGACAGTCGGTAGGTTGTGGTTGTGGACACATTGAGGCCATAATGCTAGTTGTATTACTGAACTATGACTGACATCATGCCAACTGATGTTGGGTTTTCATATTTTGTACAGATTCAATGGTAATTTCTCAATTTTTGTTAAACTGATTTCTTTGGGCTGCTGTAAGTTCTATTTGAGTATGTAACTGTTAAAAATTGTATTTTCTTTCGTACTATTCATGTGTATATTTGTTGTTTTTTAATAAAATCTATTTTTCCTATTGACAAATGGCCAAAGTAATTCTAAAGCAAAATAACTAAAAATGTAGATATTGCATTTATATTTTCAATGAAAGTCTTATTAATAATAAAAGTTTTGTTTTGCTTGAAGTGCAACTTTCTGCAGCCCTTATTATGTATGCATTTTCAGTATGCTTAGTAATTAATCTCAGAATGTATCAAAAATAGTGAAATGTCATACATATTTTTTACATAGAATTCCTCTTCATGGTTTAAATATAATTGTATTATAAAGTAATCATATATTAGCTTTAGGCATTCTTTTAACTATTCTTGATGGCATACAAAATTTTTGTCCATTTTTTACTGTACTTTGTATAATAATAATGTAAGTTTATGAAATAAGTATTGTTTTGATTTTGCTATGAAAATATTTTCTGAGTCGGGGTAAATGACCTTATGGTTGTCACATTTCAATGGCATTGTTTTAGCTTGATTTCTTTCCAAATAGATGTATTGGGTGTTGAGGCGAACTTTATTTGCAATACCTTCAATAGCACACAACAGTGTTGATGTTTTAATCAATTTCCTGTATTTTTTTCACGCTGCAAATCTGTTAAGGATATTTTAGAGTAACCATTTAGCAGTAACTTTCATATTAAGTCCAATACTGCACAGTGAAATAGGCAACTGGATACATAACTTTATCAAATATTTAATGATACATCTTCCAATTTAATGTTCCTATTTTATTTATTTAATGGTAGTTTGTGTTTGAAACTTGCTTTTATTATGATATGAACGTTAAGTATTTATAACAAATTTAATTATTATTGTGTTCAAAATCATAAGTGTTTTATAATGTAATGCAATATAGTGTTTTATCATTGGTATTATATTATTTTATTCATGATAAATTATAAATTGAAAGTGTTCTGTGCAGTAGTATAGAACTATACATTCTAATTGTGGACAAATTTTCACTGTGTATATTGGGCCTTAGAGGATATTCTTTGTACTACAATTGAATGTTACCAAAAAGTCAATTTATCCATTGTCAAACGTACAGTTAAGTAAACTTGTAAAATATCGTCATTCACTTCTAATAATATTAGTACAATAAACATGATTAACATATTATGTTGTATTTATTTACATTTTGGCTAGTTTTATTGAATCTTAAAGATTATTTCTCTTATCTTCTTTTTGGCTTCCAGAAGTGGTACTTGGTTTGACAGTTGTGGTAAGATGAGGAGTCTCTTTGTGGTAATTAAAGGCTAGCTTGAACGGCAGCTGCCAGGAACGCTACTTTTAAGAGGAAAGCACACTACATGACATAGATTAATTATGCATTCTACAGAAGAATTTGTCGTCGACAAAAAATTGCAGTTATCGTTGTACAATTTATAAACAAAATTTTCTTCTATATTTTTGTTCTACTATAGATTATATGTAGGAACAAAGTTACATAACGAAAATGATACTAAGTGACTACAGGTGTTCTTTTTGAAATAGCAATAAACTCTTACCGTCACATATATGCGGGTTGGTTCCCAACTTTCAAATAGTGATGTAACGAATATTCGCATGTTTTTACGCATTTGCAAGAATTATGGGAATGTAGAATTGCATTTTGACGACCAAAAAAAGGGCGCCAAATCTAAAAATTCAGTCCCAACTGGTGTTTGACCAAGTTGCCAAATTTTTACATTTACTCCTATGTTGTTGTTGTCAAATAAATAAAACTGAGTAATTGCATTCAAATTCGCGAATGCATAAATAATGACATTCGTTACATCAGAACTTTCAAGCTAAGAAGTATACTAATTGGTAGAGTCCGACCGAAACTGGTTTTTCGACCGAAACCGAATTTCTTACAAGGGAAAAAGAAAAAAAAAACTTTTCTAAAATCAATGCCATTAATGCACTGTATGTACGTAACTAATGTTTGTTTAAGTATAACATTAGCTTATGAGTTAAATTATCCAAAAACATACATACTTAAATAGATTAAACTTCATTGTACTATAAGTGGGTCATATATTTTTTTTATATATTTTCTTCTTTTCTTTTTTATATATTAACTTCTTTTAGGCATTATCAAGTGATAAAAGTAACCGAATTTAAAATAAGTCACTCGAAAACTTAAAAAAACACACTAAACGAATTGCAAACACAAGCCAGTCACGACATGATTCGGCGCTTGAACGCGGTGAAATGTCTTCGTCGCTTGGTCGGTTCGTACGCGTACGGTATTCAACGCGCCGAACATGACCGATCACAGCGCGAGAACTCCCGAGTGCAGTTTCGGTTTCGGTCGTGTTTCGGCAGGTTTTCCTCCGAAACCGAAACTAAATCGAAACCTGTATTTTTGCCGAAACCAAAACCGAATATTCGGTCGGACACTACTAATTAGCACTGGTAACATAAGTAAAAACATTTAAATTATATTTTTGGGTATGCAATATTAAAATTAAAACCAATAAGCTTACATACTCTGCTTTATTCTATAAAAATATTTTAACAGTTCACCTATACATTTCATAAATAACACAACACAACGAAACAACAGTAAACACATATTTAATATATTCTTGCATTATAGAATACTGCTTTGCTTTCATAAAGCATCAATTCACTATCACAGACATACTATCATATCGCATGTTTCAGGCATGTGAGAACTCAATCCTTGAAAAATAATTTAATTTCTGTTATTATACGGAGAATTAGTAATAAAATGCGTTGAAGACACGCTTTTTACACTCATAGCCCCACACTAGGATTTTCTCCTGTGTCGTGGCTACTATGGACACACATAAGACGAATATACAAACACCCAGACCCAGAACATGAATCTAAACTCATCATTCAGATACCTGTCTGGCCGGGAATTGGACCCGGGACCCATTGCGCGTCAGATCGGTATGGTAACCGCTCCGCCACGCGGGTCGTCAAATGTTTGAACACTGGGCCATAACACTTCTTATGGAAGTTAATTCAGCTATAGTCAAATCCTGGCACAGAACACATCTTTCCATTAACATGTTTTTAAATTCCCATGTTAATAAATATAATCCACTTATGTAATACTATTGAGATTTTATGACGATTGAATAGTTTTCATCTATTTCTCAATATTTTAAAAATAAAAGAAGGTAAATGGTACTTATTTTACTTATTTAAAATATATTTATGAACTAAAAGATTAATTTACAGGCACTTATATGAAATATCCAATTTCCTAATCATACCATAGTATAAATTAATTTTGAAGCCAATTTTTAAGTTAAGTATATTACAGACGTAATTACAAACGTAATTTATCAAAAATATATATTTATCCAGGATTGAGCACTTCACTGTACATTCTACATTTTCCAGCTTAAGCGTCTTTTTTAAAACATTTTACTCACAACCAGTTAAAACATTTTGCCATAAGTCAATCAATCGTTAAAAAAAACGTGATCAAATCAATAATATATTATCTGTAATTAAAAAACCGCCTTATTGTAAAATAATGTTCACAACTTTCATTCAAACAACAGATTTTAAATAAAGTATATTGTTTTTTTTTTATATGTAATATGTTCTCTTTACTTTTAGGAGACGTGATCTCAACAAATTGTTTTAACTAGTTTGTTGTAAAATAGCAACTCGAGTAAGCGTTCACAACAATTGATAACACAGATCTAAATTAAAATAACAATAACATCGATAAAACTATTTTAAATACATGAAATGCAAATTTGTACAATCGCATAAATTAATTTAAAATTCATAAGATCATTTCAAATTTTTATAAATACATATAAAATGCAAACATTATTAAGCTTTTAAATTTAAAGCTAAAGAGTACTGACCATTAATTTCTGCAGGGGTTTTGAAGAATGTTAAAAATATTGAATAAAATAATCTCTATTAAGTATGTAGCGTTGTAGTGGAGTGATCGAAAGTTGTAACACGTTGTGGCTGTGGGAAAAGTTAATTTTTACTATCATTATGAAAACTTCGAAAAAATGTAGGGTAACGTTGTTTTATTGAGAGATTCTTGAATTGTTGCGATTTATTGAGAGATTCCACACTGTTGTTTAATTACTTTAGCCAGTCTTAAAATCTTGATATTTTCATGCTGAGGAATCGAGGTTGAAAATATGTCACCACAACATAAACAAAGAATTATGAAACTAAAATAAACACATTCTTTACAAAAACAACGCTACGTGACGCACTTTGTTTTTATTATAGAACCGAAATAGTTTGTAGGAAAAACATGTAACATATTAATATCTTTTGCATGGGAAAGAGGCACGTAGTCAGTGTGTTGTACACCGCGTGTTTTTTCTGCAAACTAAACTAAGTTCATCGCTTGGCAATAGCCTTAAAAATAAAAAGTATTCGAGACATTGGTAGGTAATTAAGTACAAAGACTCCATTGAACAATTATAACTTAATTACTTATATGTGAAAAAAATTATAAGAAATACGAAGTTACAATATCCCTTACTGCGATCATAATACATTTCAAATTCTGTGTGTGAACGTCTATTTCACACAAATCTCGAAAAATAATCTCGTAATAATCGATTTTTGAAAAAAGAAAAAGCCGTTGACGTTGTCAATACGTATAAAATTTATTATACGAAAATAAAATTATATTTTAAAGCAATTATTTACATATAATTGTTAAATTTGTTATAAAATCTGTGATAATTACTGCATAAATGTGATGGAGTGATATACAATGTGATTTGTGATTTCATATAAGATGGCGGCCTAATTAAAAAATTCTTTGCCGGATTAGAAGATCTAGTGTATCCAAAATCGATACATATTTTTAAATACTACATGCTACACCTTCTGCGTGTAATTTTCTTCACAAAGCGATGTTTTCTTCAATGTTTTATTACCTCAAGAAGTTTAGGCATGAAAAATTAAATTGGAACTTTTGGTGTTAAAGAAAATTTTATTATATAATTTTATTTACTTTAGTTTTATTATATAATTTAGTAATAAATATAATCATAATTTTTGTTTATAAGCTTATAATAATTTATTTTTCCTAAGTACTCTCTTTTAGCCCATGTCGCAGGTACCTTCAACATCCGGAAATGTTTGCAACCAATTCAGCACATCTGCACACCTTGTACAATGTCCGCACTGTTCGCAAACCCGTTATTTTAAGGGGCCAAAAGGTTTAAATATACATATTGGCAAGAAGCACAGTGAAATTAGGTCTTCAATCCAAAATCTTTGTAATGATATTTCAAACAATTCATTTCCATCCCAAAGTATTGACTCCTCATCTGCATTTGTACCTTTTTGGAAGAACCTTTCTAAATTAAAGTCATCAGTCCCTATAGTGAAGCGTATTCCAAGGGGTGCTCGTATAAGCATCGCAACAAAATTATCACAGTGCATTAACAATATATTAAAAGAAAATTCTATTGTAAGTTGGCAGATTTTTTTCACTTTTTCATACAATTTCCTTCATGCTACACCAGATTCGATAAATAAAACATCCCTAACTCTAAAATTAAAACAAAATTGTTTAAAACCCCTAGGGAATATATACATTTCTGGCATAAAATCGCAATCACATAATTATTCTATTTATAAAAAAGTGGAAACAAGAGTAGGTGATGGAGACATTAAAGGTGCTGCAGATCTCCTTTTTTCAAATGATATTATTGCTCCTGATTCCCCGGAAACACTTGCCGCCTTGAGATCAAAACACCCTTCATCTTTGGCACCAGTTTCTGTTAATCCACCGCTAAATTGTACGGCTCTTAAAATTACCCCAAAAGAAATTTTAGGAGCTATTATGTCTTTTAAAGCTGGTTCGGCAGGAGGCCTTGATGGGCTGACTCCTCAACATCTTAAAGATCTTACTTGTGGAGCTACAGGTGAAGCTGGGAAAACCTTATTGAATTGTTTAACCCAGCTTATAAACCTAATATTATCTGGCGATATTAATAAGGAAATCACAAATACGTTGTTTGGAGCAAATTTATGCGCTTTAAAAAAGAAAGATGGAGGAATTCGGCCAATAGCTGTAGGAAATACCATTAGGCGTATAGCTTCTAAGGTGTGCTGCAGACACATTCTCCCTAAGCTTCAAAATTATTTTCAACCAATTCAATTAGGATTTGGCTCAAAAGGAGGATGTGAAGCTGCAGTCCACAGTCTTAGAAGTTATATGCTTAACGATAACAGGAGCGTGGTGTTAAAGGTGGATGTAAAAAATGCATTCAATTCTATTAATCGTGACATATTTTTGGCTGAAGCTTACAAAATTGTTCCTGAAATTTACCCATTTTTATATCAAGCATACGGTTCTCCTTCTGATTTAATTTTCCGTGATAATTTAATTAATTCATCTGTAGGTTGTCAACAGGGGGATCCACTTGGACCTGCAATTTTTAGTTTAGGTATCCAACCAATCATTTCGACACTAAATTCTAAATTAAATTTATGGTATTTAGACGACGGTACTCTTGGAGGTGAAGCAGATACAGTTCTGGAAGATTTGAAATTTCTTATTCAAAATTTTCAAAATTTAGGTTTAGATTTGAATTTTTCTAAGTGTGAACTTTATATACCTAATTCATTATGTGCTTTAGAAAAAAAGAATATCACTGACCAATTTCAAAATTTGACACCAAATATTCAGCTTCAGAACAAAGAGTCTCTTCGCCTCTTGGGTTCACCCGTTTTGGAAGAGTCTATACCAAGCTTTCTAGATGAACAAATTAGTAATTTCGATAATATTTCTTTCCGTTTAAGCAAAATTAATTCTCATGTAGCATATCATATTATCCGGCTTTGTTTGTTTGTTCCTAAATTCACATATTTTTTGAGATGTTCTCCAATTTGGAAATTTACAAGTCATCTCCTTTCAATGGATTCTTTAATTCAGGATTGTTTGATCAAAATTTTAAATTGCACTTTAAATGAAAAATCCTGGTGCCAAGCTACTTTGCCAATTAGGTATGGGGGTATTGGTATTAGGAAAATTTCTTCAATTGCTTTACCAGCTTTTTTGTCTTCTGTACACAGTACAAATTCATTATTTCAAAAATTAACACATTCCTCTTTAGATGTTTCGGAAATTTCATACTGTGCAGAAGCCAAGGAATCTTGGTTAGCAGCATGTCCAGGTGAATCCCTCCCCGAATGTTTAAGTTCTCAAAGGCTATGGGACGACGTGCTCTGCAAATATGTGCATTCTCACCTTGTAAACAGTTGTCAAAATTCTATTGAGCGCGCTCGTCTCCTGGCAGTTTCTGTTAGGGAATCTGGATATTGGTTGCAAGCTCTTCCCTCTGCTAATCTAGGAACTCTTCTAGATAATACTTCTTTTTCGATAGCAGTGGGCCTACGACTGGGCACTTTTTTAAATCATCCACATTGCTGCCCTTGTGGAGCTCAAGTCGATCGTTTGGGTCTCCACGGTCTTTCCTGTCATCGAAGTGCTGGCCGTCTTTCACGACACGCGGCTTTGAATGATGTTATCCGGAGGGCTCTTGTCACTGCCAACGTACCGGCTCAACTTGAACCGAATGGTTTAGTACGTGGTGATGGCAAGAGGCCCGACGGTATAACTCTCATCCCCTGGAAGAATGGGAGGTGTCTAGTGTGGGACGCTACTTGCGTTGACACACTGGCACCTTCTCATATTAATATATCTTCCAGGGCAGCCGGTGTCGTGGCGACTGACGCTGAAATCCGCAAGTGCCAGAAATATGGAGATATCATTAAAGATTACATATTTCTGGCATTTGGCGTTGAAACTATGGGACCGTGGGGATTAAATGCTAAATTATTTTTTAAGCATCTGTCCAAACGTTTGATAGAGTCAACGAATGATCAGAAAGCTGGCACATACCTCGGTCAACGAATTAGCCTTGCTATTCAACGAGGTAATGTTGCCAGCGTTCTGGGAACTCATCCTAGGGACAGTAATTTGGATGCAGCATTTTATATTTAATTTAGCAATTTGTTTTTTCTTTACCTTTTAAGTTATTCTTTTATATATACATATAGTTACAAAATAAGTTATTTAATATATTCATATTGTTATTTGAAAATTAATAAAATTACCTTAATCTCGTTAATTTACATTTTCCCTTTTTAAAAATATTTCATAAGACAAAGCACTGTAGCGCGAGACGTATACTGTAGATTTATATAAGTAATCCTAAAGCATAAAATAAAATTAGTAATGTAACATCGTAACTACGCGATTCGCGCGTTGGGTTTAACACGTTAAATTATACTCAAAAGCATTGACAATGATACACATGGTGAAATTATGATGTGACATTATGAAGATCAACAACAAGCTATATTAATCTGTTTAGTATAAAAAGTGCAGATGTTGCGCTATAGATTTTTAAATACCTGGAAGATCTCTGCAATTATCTAGACCCAAAAAACATATCTGCCTTGTGTTCATCTTCATGTCACAAACGAACTTTGCATGTAATTCAATTATATTGTCTCACAAAATTAATAAAGAATGAACATAATCATGAAATTCTTTTGTGCATGTACCTATGTATCTTTCACAAACATAAAAGACGAGCAAGACAATAACAAATTTCGTTATTTGCATTTGCATTCTATTGAAATTAAATCATATTAACAATAGTTTTGTCTTTTGAAAGCTGATTTTCAAATATAACATGTTCCCAACCATTACATCATGTTTACCGTTACGTTACTTCCTATACTCAAAATACAGTCTAAATTTTTGGCGTAATTTGATATTCACTACAGAAAATCGCCGAAAATTTTAATGTCGATGAAAGATGTCCTAATTGCGTAGTAACAAGGTGCGATTATGTTACAACTAGAGTTTTATAATATCCCTAATGGAGTGAAACCTATGTTACGGCGTATTTCTCTTTTCTTGCTTAAATGAAGACGATTTGTTTGTGTCGACGATTTTCCTTTTGTGCAATAGATTTAAAAATGCATGCAGTCCGTATGATATTAAGTGATCACCTCTAAATAGACCATTAAGACCTTTTAGAAATTGATCAATTACGATCCTGTAAAGACTGAAGGAGGTCGTTAAGTATCTACATTTATAGATTTAAAGCTATTTTAAAACCATTTAAATAAGAGTCTTTGTGATTGCAATATTTTTACTCTACATACTGAAGGTGGTAGAACCAGTGTAATTCGACCGGGGAAGTACCGCTTATCTTTAGTGCAGTAAACATCCCACTTAATCCTTCACCTTTTGAAGGTTTCCCCCTCGAGGAAAAAAGTGGTCTCTGTGTAAAAGTCGCTTTTGAATTCTAGTTCGAAGAGAGTAGATAGCGGTCAATTTAGATCACACGAACTGCACTCCAATTTGCTGTGTAGTAGTTAGTTTGAAGACAATTTATTAAACAAGAAAAAAGAACGCCATGCCTACTGTATCAATACCTTCCGCCCGACAACTGGTCCATTGCGGAGTGAAATGCAATTAAATTCGTGAAATATTGTGTTCTTACAACTTTACTACGTATTTAACTATAACTCTTCCCGTTTCTACAGTCTTACAGTTTATAGTCCCTTTTTCTTTGCTTGACTTATTTCGAATATATCAATTCTGTTAAATACGTATGAGTATTTAATTCTGACGGGATTAATAGCAATATAGTATGTCCTCTGCTAGTTCCGTCTGTGCTTACAACTGGAAAAGGCCCAGTTTATAGGCAATCGCTAACCTGCTGGCCTATATGTGAGATGTGGCCCGGCTCGGTTTAAGATCCTGGCTGGGGTAAATTTTATAATCTCGATTTATTTTTTTCCGGAACCTACTTCCGTGCCGACTAACTTCTCTTTGCGCCTACGAAAACGTTCAATGGAGGATAGCCCGAGTACACCCTCTATACTTTCCAACTATGGTATCCAAGTTTGTTATTTTTGAAGTGAAACTTCTTTATCGGGGTTGGAAAAAAAAATAGTGTAACATTTTTTCGTTACGCGCCATCTTTTTCTGTTACGCGCCATCTTTTTCTGTTACGCGCCATCTTTTTCTTATCCCTACCACGCGTGATATTAGATAGATTATTATAGATTAGATTATTAGATAAAGTTTAATAAAAGCCTTTTATTATTCTTTATCTAATTTAACTTTATTTAACCAATTTCTGTAAAGTTGCATATAGTAAATTATTTTTTAAAAAATAACGTCATATAGAAGTTTCACTTCTTACGAGTGTACGCTAGTACACGCACACATTTTTTTTTAATAATATAACTTACATTGCGACTGGCATTTGCAATAGATCACCACCTTTCAATAATCGATCTTTTTGTATATTTTTTCTAGACCATCATGGCATATGCCTATGGGATTTTTTAAAAGGTTCATTATACCTGACCTATATCATACTCTACCACGCTACAGACGTGATGTTCAAATGATTGTACATTAGGTGATTTACAATAGAGAAATTACTTTGCGTACTAACCCGTCAAAATTACTTACGTAAGACAAGCAGAGAAAAGGGACTCCATCTAGATGTACCTAATGTGATGTCAAGTGAATTCATTACGTAATTATTCATAAGTATATAGGCGTAATATTTCTCTATGTAATTCAGTAAATAGTATTTTAAGGAAAAGTTAAACTAAAAAAATAAATAGTCGGCAGAATAGAGATATGCATATCCTATTGCATACATTTTAATTAACAATGATTGTGTGAACAATATTGTTTATTTTGAATTATTTAAAATTATTTAAATATTTATTTCAACCATCCAACAGTTACGGTTTCCGCACAAATATTTTTTGTATCATTTTATTTTCATAATAATTATAATAACGGTAGTGAACTATACATTAATTTTAATAGTATAATTTCATATGCAATTGGAAAGTTTTATGAATTATTTCGTGCTGATGTTTACATTTTTATAAGCATAGTTTAAAGAGTGTTATAGATAGATAGGTTTACATATTTGTGAGCACCTACATTTGTTAAAATATAATAAACTTCAAAATAAACAACATTGTATTCATTATTAAAATATGCATGCTATAGGTTATAGATAATAAACATTTAAGTAGGCGGCTAAGAGATATGAAGATTAAAAACCTTTTTATATAGATAAAGCGTATTCTATTGTAAAAAATATGCGACGGAAATTACTGAGGTTTAGAATCATTTGACGGTAGATTGAAATAATATCAACACATTATTATTATATAAATTACTTGCCCTATTTAAAATGGGCCTTATATTACTTAAGTATAGGGTCCATTAATAGTACCTCTCATTCATAAATAAATTAAATAGAACGTAGACCCTATTTTAAGAAAATGGGGGATATAGACAACGAAACCCCCTAAAGAAACAATCAAAGGAACTGTATTTATACAGCCTTAGGTTAACAAGATTATAAACATTTAAATTTAATACCACTTTCTCTAGCGAGAAGCATAGACAATGGCTATATTTTCACTCATAAACAAGAGCCAATATTTCGTGTCCATAGAGCTTTTTATATATAATCTGTGGACGCACAGACACACAAGCGTACTACGCGTGACAGCAAAAGCCGCACATTCATAAAGGTTCCGCGGACGTCGTACTGTTGTTGTCGAGGTCGAACAACTGTTTGATCCGTTCTAAGCACAGTTTCGATCCTTCGTTCGCTTCTTTGGCCATCTGTGGACACAAGCGAAGGT
The DNA here is from genome assembly GCA_949699795.1 of Spicauda simplicius. Lineage (NCBI taxonomy): Eukaryota > Metazoa > Arthropoda > Insecta > Lepidoptera > Hesperiidae > Spicauda > Spicauda simplicius. The sequence continues at coordinate 7,664,608 of OX453070.1, read as the reverse complement.
TGGAATTAATTAACACGAATCTTTTTATTGTTAATTTAATAATTTTAATAATTAACGGGTACTCACGATATGCGGTTTTTGAAATCTTTAAGAATTCTTTTTGCCGATATTTCTAGTCGATAATACTAGTCTAAAATCATATACTTTTTATTGTATATCGAGTCAGTACTTTTATGAATTCTAATATACCAGAATTATGTTATTAATGATGTGCGGAATAACTTTTAGGCAGCTTAACAGCCGAATCATGGTTACAGGAATCTCAACCATTTTTTTAAAATTTCAATATACAAAAAATATTAAGATTAAGACTTTATATTAAAGGAGTATGTGACATCTTTGTATATTTACATATACATTTACTTAAAGTTTTAGATTGCTATAAATTTTAGTGAATGGATAATTAAAAACTTACAAGAGAGAAATTTAGGAATCCATGGGGCAATCCTTCTAAGACATCAATTCCGACTTCGTTGCCCAGCCCCTTTAATTTCTTGGCGAACATAACGCAATCGTCCAAACAAGGGTCCAAGTGAACAGACTGAAATGTAAATGAATAAAAATAAATTAATATTTCTAAGATATGATATTATTTATTTAGAATAATATGAGGGTCCCTGAGCCCTCGTTAAACAGATACTAAACATCGAAGTTGTATTTACCAGGTGGTAAAACTAGTGCATTTGTCCGGGCAGGCCACCGCCACTCCGTTTTTTTTAAGGGGAACCCTTCATGAGTTCCTCTCTGCGCGGGGGCAACTGAGAGGACATGCCGGACTCCTACCGGTGTTCCTCAGTAGGCCCTTTGTCAGGACTGCGGGTACACTAGTAATATTCGACCGCGGTCCCGGCGGCGTCTGCCCTCATCAGGGCCCGTCTCTTTTTGGGATGAAGCTGGAGTTTCTCCATCCCTCCGTGTTTGAGGTACGCATTGGCACAGGATACCCCCGTATCCTGTGCTAATGTCTCTGTTATGGGGGTAGGAGATGGGCGTGAGGAACCCTTCTTCTACGCCCGGTTTTCCGACTGCGGATAGGGAAACCAGACGTTTTCTCCCTCTCCGCAGCCTCCGCAGCCCGAAGAATTTGACCGATTTCCAAGATCTCTCGCTCACGACCACCGCCACTCTTATTCTAACGGTAAGCACTTCTTGCGTTTCGGTGGAGGTGTTTTGTTCCCGGCTCACTTTTATATGAGAGGACCATCTTAGTCCGTGGTAGATACAATCCCTGTTCTATATGAACTTGCACTGTATGCTCGTTTGTTATTTCAATCGGACTAAGAAATATACATACCAGTATCCTAACAGGCGGGAATCTCTTGAGCAGCTGGTCGTCAGCCCAGAAGGGCGAGAGCAATGGATCCCGCGGTACTGAGAAGATGAACTCGTCGGACGGACTGCGTGCTATCAACGCGTCTAGGTTCGAGCGAACCGCTAACCTTCAAGATTACAATAAATATTGAAGAGAGATAAAGATACATTGATAGATAGAGTACAAGAGATAGATTGGTTGATAGAGAATTTCACACCCATATTGCAAAGTTCAATTTTTTTTCTTACTTCAAGCAATGTTGCCATGGTAATTATTATTCACGGAAAAACGCATGAGCTATCATGACTGTTATTGTTGTGTTACATGAATTTTGTGACGTGTTCTTCATAGAAATCTATGTGGCGGTTTAAATAATATAATGTAATAAATTGTTTTACAAATCCATGTTACTGGCGATTTACTCCTTGCAGTAGGGTGATTAAAACTATGAAAATATTTTTTATACTTACGTATTTTATTACTGAAATTAAAATATCATATACATCATAAGACAGTACGAATAACATACCGCAAGTTCAAAACGTAAAGTTTTAGGAAAATTATGATTTGGGTAATTTTTTACAGATGTATGTAGTTTGCAACGTTTGAATACTCAAACGATCTTTAAAATCTAATAAATACTATTCAAAAACTAATCTACTTACTCTTCCTGACTTGGTCTAACGATTGAGTTGGATCCTGTAATGTAGGCAAGACGCGACGACATAGCGCCCATGATGCCTGTTGCAGCTTCACTAATACTATAAAAAAAGAAAAATAAATAATTTATAACAAACATTTAGAATTTTTTGACTCTAAGAAGAAGCCAAGGCTTAGAGCATCAATATCATTGTGGATGGAATATTATTTTAAAGCCATACAATATATTCTTATTTAACTATATTAAGGAACAAGAATTATTATACTAAATTTCTACTACATTAATAGTTATAAAATCGGCTGAAATACATGACATTTAAAAGAAAAGTTAATGTTTACCAAGACTTTTTACATCTAACATTGTGATATCTTATAAAAGTGCAAGAATTTAGCAAACTACTTTAATTTATGGTGAATTGTACTTACACTATGAAGGCTGTACAAATTATGTCATATTTATTATTGACATATCATATTCATATATTGTGACTAGCTGTCCCGACAAACGTTGTTTTGCCATATAATAAATAAAAAATAATGTTAAGGGTGGACAACCCTTAAGGGATATGAAAAATAGATGTTGGCCGATTCTCAGACCTACTGAATAAGCATATAAAATTTGGTAAAAATCGGTCAAGCCGTTTCGGAGGAGTATGCCAACAAAAACTCTGACACGAGAATTTTATATATTAGAAATACATTTAATTTATAGTTACTGTAATCCGTAGCTACTTGTAATTAACTTTGAGCAGAACAGATCAGTTCTACTTACAAGATGTGTGCTACCTCTTAGGGCTCATTTAAGTATTACCTAAGCAATGTTGTACTAAAACTTGATACCGAAAAAGCAATCCCTTTAATTACAGACCATGTTATTTAAAATAAGCTAAACCAAACCCCCCTTCTTTTGGACCATATGTATACTTAAATGACACCTAAGGTATATTATGTACTACTGATATTTCAGTGTTAACATACCTGCTGTAACGATATATCTAACCTCGTGTACAATACTATTATTCCGTGATCATCTCCCTAAATATCATTTTTAATACAAGCCTTACCATGCTGGTTACATCAATTAGAAGCATTTATACATTAAGAACTAATATAGGAGCCCAAATTAATAAAGACAGATATATTGCATGCTAAAATTTCCTGTTTAAGCGCATTTTCAACTAAAGCTATGTTATTTAATACTTTATTATATTTATTTACATTACTGGTGAAATATTTCTACAAGAAGTTCCATAATAAATTTTAGTTATTATAATTATTTGTATAGGTTATATGTATTAGTTATGTTATATTTTAAATAAAATGTTTTGTCATAATTTCAACAAATAAATCTATATCTATACTAATATTATTAAGAAGTTCTATAATACATTTATAAAGTACGTTAATAATGAATAAGTAATAGTTGATAAACACGAATGCAAATTAGTACGTACATATTAGTTTTATATACAACATTCTATATTTCGAAAATTTACAAGCGGTTTATTCGTAAGCAAAATACGCATACATAGACTGACGAAGATAAACTACATCAAAGTAATTAATGTGATGACATTAATTAATAACAATGTTTCAGCAGACTAAAACATTTTATTAATATTTTTCAAGTCCGAGTAAAAAAAAACAATTACAAATGATCACCGATGAATTTGATGCAGTCTATGTATAAACAAAGTAAACAAATGAAACTCCTAAATCAAGACATTTTCTTGTAATAATATTAATAATGGGTCTTATTGATCTCTTAATTGCTCCTACTTAAGGATATTTAAGTAGTTCGTAGTGTATGATTCGAGCTGATCAGTGTGTCCATCAACATGCACTCCAAGCCAATTAGCATGCAACTTGCGCCAATCATCATGCAACTTCAGCCAATCAGCGCGAACTTTGACTAACGTGTATACTATTTGAGCCAATCATCTCGCACTTTGAGCCAACGCGTATACTACTTGAACCAATCAGCGCGCACTTTGAGTCAACGCGTATATTATTTGAACCAATTAGCGTGCAAATTGAGCCAATAATTATGTAGTGATAAAAGTAATCTATCACTTATTACCGCAGCAGTAATATAATAGTTATATTATAGTATCTTGTCTTTAGGAGTTTATTCGATTACTTTGTCTATATCTATAGTTTATACGCCCATTACTTTATATTAATATCATTCATTATTCGTTGTGTTATTCACCGTGTTTTAATTCTCTTCTTATCCTTGTTATCAGGGTCTTCGATCAATGGAGGCTCGCCGATTAATGTACTCGAGTTTTCCGATTCCACCTCTCTGTTTATGTGAATAATTTATACAAAATCTATTCTAATTTTAGTAAACGCGAGTTATATAAATGTATACGTAATCGTTAAATACAAATTTATTAAAAAAACATGCCGTATATTATAGGAAAAAGGTATAGGAATTGAATTGTTTACTATTAAATTATTTTATCTGTAAGTTTAGTCGTTATTTCACAAGAATAATGGTTATTACCCATAAAACTACTGGCCATTTAGTTGGAAAGACTTTTCAGATTCTACGTTTCATTTTTTTAAGTCATTTTAGCGTTATGGGCAATATGTGGGTTAATTTTACAAATACAACAATATGTGCAGTTATTTACAAAAAATAAAAAACTCCAACAATTTCCAAATATTGTCTTTTGGACAAAGATTTAGGCTTTTTGTTACTGTCTTCATAGATCACAGTAGCAGATAAGACGTCAAATGAAGATTGATGCATCATGGATTCTAATATTCACACGGAGCAATGAGCATTAATGCATAAATTATCTTTACCTATATCAAATAGCTTATAATGTTTCATAGTAAGATGAAGTAACACCTCATACAAGCAAAGACTATGTATCTAAAAATATTTTAATGTACCAGGCATTTACTGCAAACACTAGCTATATAGCCAAAGATCAGACAAATATAAAATGTTTGTTCCCTATCTATGTTATATAAACAAAATAACATTAAGGCTTACACTTGTGGTTTTAAAATACTTTTTTGTTTGTTCAATTTATGAATGTATCATTGTAACAAACAATTCAACTGTTTGTTTGTAAAGGAAATCCAAAATTATGGAACCTACAGTTTTAAATAGAAGTTTCACATAAAGAAGTAGATTGAACAAGAACATAATCGACACCTTACTCTGAGATTTTTAAAAAAATGTGGGTACTTCGAAAATCGTTATATTTTTTTATTGTATGTAGGGACTTACCGGTGTGAATCGTCTTGATTTTTCACATTAGGCTTAATTATAGGTATCCTGCGTCCTTCCGAGTCAGTATCGCTGTCCAACACGTACCGATCCAAAAAGTCTGCCATTAGCTGCTGCGATCTATCTTCGGCTGGTGTTACACCTGTTCAAAGTTAACAATTGTATAATATTAATATTATTGGGTTCATTGTCGTATTTTTGTATAAATGTATTATCCGTAATGTACATGTTTTATAAGCTAAGCAAGAAAAAGGAACTATACGAGTATGTAGGGTAGGTAAACAATCCAAGATCCAAGTAAGTATGTCGAAATATCGTCACAATACAAAAAAGTTACGCGTATCTAGCGTACTCGTTACACATTAAAATAGCGTAAAGCGATTTGAAATACAACGATTTTCCCCCAAAATTTTATTTATTTATCTGTGAAGGTCATGGTTTCAATATCGAGTTGATTATAGTATCACAGCATCTTGCATTTATAGTATTACTAGCTCTTACAAAGGAAATTAACATTAGCATTTCCTTTCATTTCTGGAACTACTAAATATGTATCAACTAACAAAACATCAATATTTTCATGGGAATGAGGGAGCGCGGTAAAAAGTAGCCTATGTCACTCTTCTCCCAGCATATAAACCATATCATATAATAGCTATGTGGCGACGTGAAAGAGGAACAAATACACTTTCACATTTATAATGTTAGTATGGAAGTATGGATATATTAAATAAGATCAGTAACGATACACCTATTATTTAGCAGCAAAGCACATTCCTGTATAATGTTTCATGGAGGAGGGGGAGGATTCATACACTTACCTGTAGCGGTATGTTCACTCTGTAGAGAGGCAGCGCTGATGGTGGTGTCGGAGGACTTCCTCCTTTCGCTGCCGGACTTGTGTGCCTGAAGCTCTGCGAGGTCTGACGGTGATACCTCTTCGAACGATGATGGACCTTCACTGGTGCCTTCTGTCGGATTTAATTTCCCTTTGTTAATAATTACAAATAGTTGATAGAACCAGTGTAGTACGCGTGGGGAAGTACCACCGCCACACTTATTTCTAATATGAAGCAGTTTTTGCGTTTCGATAGAAGGGTGCGGTTGCCGGCACACTTTTATGAGGCGACCATCTTAGCCCTCGGGAGTAGCAACGCATCTGTGATTGATTTTAGATAGAACCCCGTGTTCTGTATGAAGTTGCTAACATATGTCCATGGGCGGCAGTGACCACAAAGTGCTCGCTTGCAATTCAAGCCTTAAATGGAACGCCTCAGAGCGAGGTAACGTCACATGAGTCATGTTTTTTGGTGCGTGCAGCCGGCTCCAAATAAGCGAATTAAGCCAATAAAGAGAGAAAAGTAAGCCATAAATAGTAATTGCATATACTTGTACCCTGTGAAGGACTGACTCTGAGGAAACCATTGCCGTCAACTGGAGTTGTTGCATTAGAACCGGTCAGTTCCTTGTTCGCGCTTTTGTCATCCTTGCCTTTTGGATTTGGACTTGCATACGCTGTAAATGTATTATACACATAATCATTGATGGAAATGAAAGAAATTACATAACGAAATTTACTGTATTCAATCGACGCCGCTTTCATTATTCGAAAAATTTTGTGTTATTTAATATTAACTTATATACACCACACAACTTCCGTTCGCCTTGCTCGATCACACTTTTCGTAAAGCTGTCGTCACGCATTCACCAGCTTACTCCTTAATTCAAGCGTGCGTAAGGAAAGTTACTTGAAAACTGTAATACATTTTCTACACTCACAGCCCCACAGTAGGATTTTCTTATGTCGTGGTGCCATGAACTTACAAAGACGGTTGCTCAGACCCAGAACAGAAATCTAAATGCATCATTCAATACCAGGCTGCCCGGGAATCGAACCCGGAACACACTGCGTGTCAGACCGGTGTGGTGACCGCTCCACCACGCGACCCGTCAGACTTAAAAGTACATGTATAATAAAAAAGCTTATATGCCGTGGTTTAAATACGAACAGTCCAAGTTTAAATTAGTGAAATAATTGTATCTCACCTTTAAGGCACCTCATCATAAACCCAAAGGGAAGCAAGGGATCCATTAGACACAAAAGCCTCGCCGGACTCGGTATGAAGCTGACCAGTAGGGGAGCGTACGCCATGAACAGACCCTCGGGGGGTCGTAGACCCGCGTTCAGGATCTTCAGAGTACATGACGCTATGAGATTCGCACCCGCTGAGTCACCAGCGAACACTATGCGTTTGCCTGTGCAAAAGAAAATATTTGACAAAAGTGCAAAAGTGACATTTATGGGACATGTTTTGAAATAAATCATTATTATTATTATTAACTTGGTTAGAAGAATATTTCTGTCAATGATATGAGACTGTAAACTGTAGAGGATCATTACATATGTTATGAGGTTAGTTTCCACAGTGTCACTCGCTAACAATATAGAACATAATGTACTCGTACATTAAGGGTCAAAGACTTGAATCCGACTGAAAAAAGGTTTATGTATTCAATTCAAGGCTACATATGAATGCAGATGATGCGAAAAGATATAAATATGTTATGTAGACCTTTCGCTTACATACATAGTTTTTTATAACTAGACCTAATTCAATATGAAATATCCATAAATGTAAAAAAATCAATGACATTTCTGAAGTTATTTTAGAAATTTTATTATGCTTTTACAAAATTGCAACATTTATCCATAATTCCTAATATTATAAATGTGAAAGTGTCTTTGTTTATTCCTCTTTCACGTCGCCACATTGCTATTATATGATATGGTTTATATCCTGGGAGATAGAAGGGTGGAGAGTGACGTAGACTACTTTTTACCGCGCTCCCTCATTCTCATGAGAATATCGTGTTTGTGTCGATACATATTTAGTAGATCTAGACGTTGTTAATAGATGGCGTTAGTAAAATTCATTTGCAAGTTCCGAGTCACGCTATCAAATGCCGATGTTAATTCCCTATGACCTTGCGGGCGAAGCCGCGGGTAAGGGCTAGTAACTTTATATTTCTGATAACGTACAAATTATAACTTATACAAACTTATATACCTGTAGTGCCAATTTTCTCAAAATTGTTCACCATCCAGCAATAAGCATAGAACACCTCTTCTAAGGCCCTCGGGAACGGTGCTTGCGGTGCTAAACTGTAGTCTATTGATAATATTGGCATGTTCAACTTAGCCGCCCATTCCCGTAAATACGTTTCGTGTGATTTCGAGCTTTGAGCCACGAAACCACCGCCATGACAGTGGAATAGCACGCCATCTGCCGGTGGCAGAGTTGATGTGCCTTCGTCGGTCTAAAAAAAGGAAAAAAAATAAGCTATACTCATTTGCTCATAATAGGATTCCGTATGTCGAGACATGTCACACAACCACAAGTATAGAAACACCTAGACTCAATACAGATATATGAATTCCTTTGCTTAGCCTTAGATGCTTGCCTGGCTACAGATGGATTTTGGAAAGCAGTTTACGACAATCATACTAACATTATAAAGGCAAAAATTGTGAGGATGTATGTATGTTACTCTTTTGTGAAAAAACTCCTCAGCTGAAATTTTGCCCACATATATTTTTTTGACAGCAACACATAGTATGCACTTGTATTGTAGTATCTTGTATTGTGTAAATGAATTAAGAGAGCAGAGCCGAAGGAATTAACTAGTTTTATATAAATGTTCTTAATTTCATTTTGAAGAAACGGTAGCTTTTGTTTTATCAAAATCTATGCAAGCATTTATTAATGAGTAGCGACTAAGGGCTTTGCTTAGCTATATATCTATCTATATCTATCTATATTGCTTATCACTTCATGAAGAACTAACCATTAATTGCTAAAAATATATAGTACTTAAATATAAAAATAATAGACTTCCAATATAAAAAAATGTGTGCGTGTACTAGCGTAGTGAAACTTCTTTATGACGTTATTTTTCAAAAAATAATTTACTATACGCAACTTTACAGAAATTGGTTAAATAAAGTTAAATTTGATAAAGTTTAATAATAGGCTTTTATTAAACTTTATCTAATAATCTAATCTATAATAATCTATCTTATATCACGCGTGGTAGGGATAAGAAAAAGATGGCGCGTAACGGAAAAGATGGCGCGTAACGAAAAAATGTTACACAAAATTTTTTTCCAATCCCGATAAAGAAGTTTCACTTCAAAAAGGAAAAAAAATAAGCTATACTCATTTGCTCATAATAGGATTCCGTATGTCGAGACATGTCACACAACCACAAGTATAGAAACACCTAGACTCAATACAGATATATGAATTCCTTTGCTTAGCCTTAGATGCTTGCCTGGCTACAGATGGATTTTGGAAAGCAGTTTACGACAATCATACTAACATTATAAAGGCAAAAATTGTGAGGATGTATGTATGTTACTCTTTTATGAAAAAACTCCTCGGCTTAAATTTTGCCCACGTATATTTTTTTGACAGCAACACATAGTATGCACTTGTATTGTAGTATCTTGTATTGTGTAAATGAATTAAGAGAGCAGAGCCGAAGGAATTAACTAGTTTTATATAAATGTTCTTAATTTTATTTTGAAGAAACGGTAGCTTTTGTTTTATCAAAATCTATGCAAGCATTTATTACTGAGCAGCGACTAAGGGCTTTGCTTAGCTATATATATCACTTCATGAAGAACTAACCATTAATTGCTAAAAATATATAGTACTTAAATATAAAAATAATAGACTTCCAATATAAAAAAATGTGTGCGTGTACTAGCGTACACTCGTAAGAAGTGAAACTTCTTTATGACGTTATTTTTCAAAAAATAATTTACTATACGCAACTTCACAGAAATTGGTTAAATAAAGTTAAATTAGATAAAGTTTAATAATAGGCTTTTATTAAACTTTATCTAATAATCTAATCTATAATAATTTATCTAATATCACGCGTTGTAGGGATAAGAAAAAGATGGCGCGTAACGGAAAAAAAAGATGGCGCGTAACAAAAAAAAAATGATGGCGCGTAACAGAAAAAGATGGCGCGTAACGAAAAAATGTTACACTAAATTTTTTTCCAACCCCGATAAACAAGTTTCACTTCAAAAATAGTATAGCTTACCATCCCAATCCTCTTATTAACGCTGATCAGTCTGACATTGAGCCCTTGTAGTCCAATATGAACGGTAGGTGGCAAAAAGGTTGCTTCTTTCCCTTCCAACGTCGTAACGACTAAAGGCTCTGGGGGTATTGTTATTATTTTGTTCACTGCCACCGTTGACGACATTAAACTTGGCACTCGTTTCATGATTTCTAAAAAAAAATATAGGAAAATATTATATATATTCTTAAGTCTACAATTTTTCATGCACAGCAATCACCGTGAATGAACGTAAGGCATATGCTTTTTAGCGGTGTTTCGATTTGAAATATGTATTTTGAGTAGGATTACATAGTAGTAATATGGTAAAATTGTCGAGAAAGTTTTGCAAAAACAAAACGCTACAAAAACCTTTTTTTAATGACAAATCGTCCACGGTGTTTTCGCCTCCTCTACTTCAACAATCCCTTAGGTTTTGTCGGAAACATCATATACTACGTAGGAACTACCTACTATGTACAATCCCCAGTAAGTAGATACTGAACCATAAAGTAAAAAGGTAGAAACATACTATTATGTCTTTCTACGATATCAATTGTATCTTCATTTATGGCGGGAATGTACAAAAAAAAATCTATTTAGGTAAAAACTTTGTACCTTACTTTCCGCAGTAAAGAAATATATATATATTATAGTAAATTTATTGTGTATATCGAAGAGAAAGAGAGTGAAGTGTGACGTCAGGATGGTCGGGGCTCTTCAGTCTTGTTCATTCTTGAAGATTTCAAGTAAAACACAGCAGTAAACTTCTTCGATTTATTCACAATTGAGGAGGTGTGATCGCTTCGACGGTTGAACAAGAATAATCCTTTCTACCTGCGTTCGCTCGCCTTTTTATAACAATGTTTGGTGGTGTGACAATAATAAATTTATGGAGGGTAAACTAAATTACAATTCTAAAAATCATTAAATGTTGCTAATTCAATAAACAAACAATTTTCGATCTTTAAACTAACTAAAATAATTATTATCGGCGACGTGTTTTTCATAAATACGCGGTGTCGCGCCGACATGTATAATAAAATTGACAATCGTAAGTAAAATGCCTTCATTTAAATATTAACTATACTCATTATATTTCAAATAGTATCAGAACTTATTATCAAAATGTCTTTATACATTACTGTTTTGTTTATACAACCACACATTTATAATCAAGCATGTAAAATGAACAATTGCCATTTACTTAATTAATTAGTGACAGATAATCACATTAAATGATATATTAGTTTATTTATTATATAATCTGTTATTAAGTACGCAATAAATCTGATAAAATCCTATACTACAATTACAATACGTCATTCAACACATGTGTACTACATTTGCATGATGACTATAATTATGTTATTTGACGATATTATTGTTTTCTATTGCTAATCTTTCACACTTTAAAAACAATACGTATTTTGCGATATAATCGTTCGATTTTCTAAGACAAAAACAAATATAATCTCGACAAACTGAATTATATTGTAAATAGAAAAATAATTTACTATGACTAAAATTATATTTTTATTTTTACTTTAAGAATGAGTCAAATGTTAAACTCTGCAAAAACTCAGGGTCGATATAAAAACACGCGCATGTAGGTATGTGTTTGTATCTTGTTACATAACCCTAACGCTGATGCACAGCCCTAGTGCATCGCGACCCAGCCAGCAACCCGAGGAGCTGACGCAGCACCTACAACGTTCCCACATATCGTGGGAATACACGGCATTCCGAGCTCTAACATCGACTCGGTCTCACCCCTTTAGTTTTAAGTTAAAATGTAGTTAATATTTTAGTATAATTAAATGTTAAGAAGGATTTTGTGTTTCTCTGCGACCTCCGGCCGCCACCAAACATAACTGGCGCAGTCGGTAGGATACTCGACAGCCGCGTCGCGTCAAGATCTCCGACCAAAAATCGGTCCGAGGCCCGCGAGGCTGCCGGTTTTCAAGCCGAAATCGAGTATCCGAACACAAGATGGGAGGTGGCCAGGGAGATCCAGACATCGATCGGCGGAGAAACCAAAATGCAGTGAGTATCTTGAATCTTCAAGTATTTGCTATACCTAGTTCCTAAGTGTTAAATTTGTACCCTTAAAACCTTAGAACCTTAAATCCTTTTAATTTTTAGAATTCATATATTTGGTTTTACATAAGTCTAAATTCTATAAGCTCTTGATTATTAACTTAAGAGACTTATACGATAAGGACAAATTACTAAATTTAGATGTTAAAGATTATTACAACATTATTCAAGTAGGCGCATACTACTTAGATAATGTAATAAAATACTAGATTTAAATATTCTAAAATTATAACATTATTCTAGTAGGCGAATACTACTAAGATAATGCAAAATAGAATTAAACTTAAATATTACACATTACTATAAAATTATTTGAGTAGGCTTAAACTACTTAAATAATAAAATTACATTAGTTGTTAAATTTCCTATAGTCATTCCCAACTACCTATACGATATCTAAATATAAATTATCTATAGTTGCTATTAACAGTCACGAATCCTGACACCATCCTTTCCGCTCCTAGCAAAATACTGAAAAGATTTCAAGTACATAGAGGCAGAACGCCCGAAGAACAATAAATGGTATCTTTGCAAGGATAACCACAGCACGCAGAGCCATTCGACTGAAGGCAGCATCCGCCATCTCATCAGTACCCAAGAAACGAAAGAGATTCGCAATCAGTTGCTCTCGAACAGCCACCGGTAGACGCTACATCATCTACTTCTACTATGATCCTGTGGTCAAACCTGCACGATACCCATCAGCATCCAGCTCAATTTCTGACCAAGGTCTTCAATAGTCGCTGCTCTACGGAGGGAGGTGTTACATAACCCTAACGCTGATGCACAGCCCTAGTGCATCGCGACCCAGCCAGCAACCCGAGGAGCTGACGCAGCACCTACAACGTTCCCACATATCGTGGGAATACACGGCATTCCGAGCTCTAACATCGACTCGGTCTCACCCCTTTAGTTTTAAGTTAAAATGTAGTTAATATTTTAGTATAATTAAATGTTAAGAAGGATTTTGTGTTTCTCTGCGACCTCCGGCCGCCACCAAACATAACTATCTATTATTTTATTAGTCAACTTTATACATTGTACAACATCACTTCCATATTTTTTCCTAACACGCCAAAAGAAATACAACTTTAAAAATGCTCTTTATATATTAAGTAATAAAAATAACTCAGTAGACAAAAGCTCATTATGTATTTTAACTAACATAATTAAGTGTCACTAAATTACATATAGTTTCAAGTGAATTACTAACTCACCACTTTCAGCCAAAAACCAGAAGGCCTTGCAGAATTCCACACTAGCCGACTGCGATATGTTGACGATCCGCCGCGCTCTCATCTCCGGGTCGATCAGGTACTGCCCCCCGGTCCACACCGAGCTGATCAGGTTGCCTTGACTGTAGTACGCTTCGGAGAAACCCGCCATGCATATAGAGATACCCTTTAGTATACCACGCATTGATGGTAAAAACTGTAACAAAGAATTGGGGGTCTAATTAGATGATTTTTCTGCAACTATTTCTAGCGTGAAGCAGTTCTTGCGTTTCGATGGGATGGGATCGAAGGGTGTGATTGCTGGCATACTTTAATATGAGGCGACCATCATAGTCCTCAAGAGTAGCAACGAATCTGTGATTAACTTCAGATAGAACCCATGTTCTGTATGAAGTTGATTACAGATGTCCATGAGCGGCAGTGGCCACTTACCATCAGGTGGACTGCATGCTCATTTGCTACTTCAGTCAGATAAAAAAAAATGTATTTTGTAACTGCGTGATCCTATGTATTGATGTTTTCAAGTATACCAGAAGTATACCATTCGATGCCATCGTTTTTCGTCCTGGATTCGGCCGAAACAAACACTTTCAGGGTTATGAAAATGAACCACCAATTTGTAGTATTGGACCTATTGGACGAGCAGATTCTACTGATATGTTTTTGATCGAATAGATAAACATGAAATCGAAGATATAGTTAATATTTGAAATAAACATATCTAATAAATATCTGAGTATTCAGATGCGACTCGTCGCTTTCTAAAAATGTTGTGGGAGAGAAACGCATACGAGGCGCGATTATAGCGGAACGCAATACAAAATTTCACGAGCGTAGCTTTCAGCGGAGCCGAAAAGTTCGGTTCGGTTTCTGGTTGAAACAGACACATTGGTTGAAACTTTTTTTGGTCGAAAAGGAATCTTCGGTCTCTAGCATGATTGTTTAAGCTCTTACCTGGAACCCAAGACATCTGCCATAGAAACAGTACTGATTTATCGTGTCTGCTTGTGCAAACAATTCCTCTGGTGAGTGGGGTTCGGTGGGGAACAGTTCTCCAGGCGGTGCCCACGATAGCAAGGTCTGGAGATGATGAAGACATGTGCCTAACGACGCTAGGAGCTGACTGCAAGACTCAATTTCCCTAAAAATACATTTAAACTTGTATTTCATCATTTTCATATTATCTATTGGTACTATATAAGATAATTAAAATGCTTTTTTGTATAATTAGTATAACAAAAAAACAACAACAAGTTTCGTATAATAGTTTTAAGAGGCGTTTCTTTTATCTAATATATAAAATTCTCGTGTCACAGTTTTTGTTGCCATACTCCTCCGAAACGGCTTGACCGATTTTTACCAAATTTTATATGCTTATTCAGTAGGTCCAAGAATCGGCCAACATCTATTTTTCATACCCCTTAAGGGTTGTCCACCCTTAACATTTTTTTAAATTTTTTATATGGCAAAACAACGTTTGTCGGGACAGCTAGTATTATATAAAAATTCTTTTAACTGAATGCAAGTCATCAATCAACCCATTATTGGCCCACTGCTGGGCGCGGGTCTTCTCTCAGAATGAGAGTGTTTAGGCCATAGTCCACCGCGCTGGCCAAGTGCGAATTGGTGGACGAATCGATATGGCAATCTTGTATTTTGTTTTTACAAATTGTGAGTTTTAGAAAAGTGGACACAAGTATCTATGACCCCTGTTAGGAGATTTTTTACTTCCACAACAAATTGTCACAGACAATTTTAACCCCTAAAGACGGGCGTCAAATTTAACTTCCGTCCCCAACTGCACGAACCCATGTTACATCACTATTGATTTGGTAAGAATATTAAACTCATTAAAAAGTTATATTGATAGCAAGTTTTATAAAAGAGCCATTCAATTTAGTCAATGTGAACCAGTTTCTTGCATATTAAGAACCTTCATTTGGCACCGATTCAATTTTTTTCACATATAGCTGGAATCTCACTATAAAAAAAAGACTGTTACATATCAAAAATAACTGTGATAAACTAGTTACATTAATCTTTGCTCATTAGATTCAAATAATTTACAATTCTGTGACACATTCTTTTTATTGTAAGTTCTCATTGTTATTTTCTATCAGCAGATCTATTATTTATTTGCAAGAAGAAAGAGTGGAACAATTGAATCCAAATCAAACACACACAAGCTTTTGCATCTTTTCTTTGGGGCACTTCAGTATTACCTTATTCAGTGACAATCTTTTACTATAATGCAACATATTGGCTTTATTAGCTTAATTGATTTAAGTGAAGCTGGTAGAACTAGTGTAGTTTAACCAGGGAAGTACCACAGCCACACCTATTTCTAGGGTGAAGCATTTCTTATGTTTCAATGGAAGGATGTGGTTGCCAGCACACTTTTATATGAGCGACCATCACAGTCCTTGGGAGTGGCAACGCACCTGTGGTTGACTTCAGATAGAGCCCATGTTCTACATGAAGTTGCTTACAGATGTCCATGGGCGGCAGTGACCACTTATCATCAGGTGGACTGCATGTTCATTTGCTGCTACAATCAGATAAAAAAAAATTGAGAATACAAAATATAATCAGGTAGTACTTATATAGAAATGTTTTACACAAAAAATAAATCACAAATATATAAAAGTATTTAGCTTACTTGACAAAATATCCCTTTCGGAACAGCAGGGCATCTCTTCCAGTGCATACCTGTCTACTTAATTTCAGTCCATGCAGCACACAGGAATCCACAACTGAGACAAAGCTTCTGTAGCCATTGCCAGGCGATTTGTTATCAAAATCGTATAAGGGAGCCACCTAAAAGAATCATATTAACATAATGAAGAAATAAGCTAAAAAATATACCAGAACTGTACAATTAGTTAAGTATACCTTAGTC
This sequence comes from Spicauda simplicius, assembly GCA_949699795.1. NCBI lineage: Eukaryota > Metazoa > Arthropoda > Insecta > Lepidoptera > Hesperiidae > Spicauda > Spicauda simplicius. Next base: position 7,648,022 of record OX453070.1, on the reverse strand, counting down.
CTGAATCCTTGGTCAAAGCCTTCGAAGATTCGAGGTAAAGGTACACGCAGAAAGAATTGTACAAGGTAAATACAAAATTCTAAAAGGTTTCATTTTTGAATTCACTTATTATAGTCACTTACCTCTTATAATTTAATTGTACGCCTTTTATGAATTAGGTTTTTATTTACATTGTTAATTTAATCAACAAAGAATAAGTTTTTTAATACTATTTTTATTTAATATCATGCAGACTCAGAATAGGAAAAATTTGCTCCAGAAGCCTGGTATGCTGGGATCGAATCAAAGATGCCTTTGATCATGATGGCCTGGGCTGGGAGTTTCGACATAATTATGCCTTTTGTAAACAGTCACCACACCAAGCAAGCATGTTGTTGACTGTAGAAAATGTTGATGTTAGACAGTAAGGCTCAAGCTGCTGTCCATATCAAGGTTTGTGATTCTTGAATATGGCCACCATATGGCAGATTTGTGATTTGCATTATGTATAGTCAATCAATTAATAACATTGTTAGATAGTCTAAGCAAATGGACCCAGAGATTTATCGTCCTGGAGGAGAATTAACATCCTTCAAAAAATATTTTTATTTAAAGCTAGCGATGCATTAGTGACACCTCTGGTGTTGCAAATTTTCCATAGGCAACAGTGACTACTTTCCATCACAAAGCTCATCAGCCTAATTGTTAGGTTAAAAAAAGCTACATATTTCATCTATATTTAAGCAGGTTCTACAGCCAGTTTAACAATTTCCCCAGTTTATAATTGCTGTGATTCACAAGGCCTTGTAGTGTAAACATAAAGATCAAAGTTCAATTTACACATGTGTTTAGGGGCAATTAAAAACTTGCTATAACATTGTATACTAATAGACTTATATTATTATATTAGTTTATTAAACACCAAAATATATATTTTAAGGATTATGTTTGAAGCTGTTATGTTGTGATCTGTTTTTAAATTTTTTCTTTTGCATTTTTTATGATGAGTGGTATTATTAAATGTAAAGTAAATTTTGAAGTTATCAATTAGCTGTAACATGTAAGGGAACAACATTTTATTAAGATATTTTTAATTTCAAAAATCCATATTACATTTAAAATAAATTTTGAAGTTATCAAAAGCTGTAACATGTAAAGGAACAACATTTTATTAAGGTATTTTTATTTCAAAAATCCATATTAAAATTATAATTGTTCTATCTTGTGGTGTACCTAACTCCTGTTTAAAGGTTTCATGAGATAAAACATCCGAGTTCTTGACCTTTGGATCTTGAGAAAATAAGAATAAAACTTTGAAGATCGAAGTTACTTTACAAAATCACATTTATCAAAAAAGCACACATACCTTCCTCACATGATCTACTAGAGGCCACACAGTATCAATATGATCTAACAATGTCATGAACCCCTGGTACAATCGCTGGCCGTTTTCGCTATCGTCCGGTTGGAAATATGTAGCATTATTCTGGCAGGAGTCCTTTAGGGCCTCGTACATCGCGTAAGTCGGCGGAGCGCCCTCGGGAGACTCTTCGCAACATAATGATGCCTTAGCAGGCGATGCCGGGAACGACATCTTCCTTAGTCTACTCGAAGCGTACCGTATCCCTCTCCCAAACGCCTTAAGATTCATCTGAAAAATCAAACAAAGCCGTTAGACCTTCAATTAATATGAAATAACACCACAAATCAACACTCAAGAGTATTTACAAAATAATCCCCCAAAAAACATTATCATGCTTTGTCCTTACTGCTTTCAATAATTTATCGGAAGCAGAACTAATTCAATACAGTTCCTGCACAAAATAGCACACAGAAAACTCGCGGACTTTTTATTGCAATTTCAGACTAATTCATTCAATACGAGTTCTCAATTCAATTGACGTCAGATCAAATGTCACTTTGATATTGACCAAAATATGTGACGGATTCGTGATGAATTGTCTACGGCGATAATGATTTAAAAAATACTTACATTTTATGTAATTTAGTTTAAAAAATGAAACGAAATTATTTAGGGAAATGATATAATCAATCATTTATTAAAAAACTTTCTCTAAGATTCTTTAATTGAATCTAACAATAAGATATAAATAGTCACATAGTGGTAATAATTCAAAATACAAAAATCAAGAGTTTTCGCTCTCTATAAGATTTTTTTTAAAATTACTTTCGATTTGTTTAACGGGGTTTACCATCAGTTATTAATATCCAAAAGACATAATAACTAAGCTTGCAAAACAGCGCTTTAAAAAGTATTTGACATTTATTAGTGTCAATGTCAGTTGCATTTAATGACAAATGACAATGTTTGTTTTCGTGAACAGGTGTCGTTGCCGGTGGCTCGATTAATTTAACAATTTTTGTATGAAAAATAATAATCCCGCAATATTTATGCTTGGATATAATGGCGGATGTTATTGCGCCACAGCCTGACCTCAACACTAGTCATGATAAGGTCGATAACCCTCAAACCAAAGATGCGGTATATCCCGAGTTATTTGCCGGCGATAGTTTGTTAGAGCTTTGTAACTCGTTTTGGAAACGTTCACCGGGCGCTAATGTGGACGTGCAGCCGTATTTACGCGGCTGTAAGTGGTCGCCTGATGGTACCTGCTGCTTATCAGTGGTGAATCACGATGGCTTTCATATTATGGAGCTGCCTCGCGATTTGTATGAAGGATGCCCGTGTCCTAGCCGCATGATCACCCTGTTGCCAGCCATTATTCATGTGAAGGAGAGTGGTTTGGTGTATGACTTCTGCTGGTATCCTAAAATGAATAGTTACATTCCTGAAACTTGCAGGTATGTTATTCAATGTTCTGTTTGCTGCAATTATTTAAAAATATTTTCTTTTTTCCAAGAAATAAGTTTTTGGTAGGAATAGCAAATAGATTTACTGTTCATCAAAAGTGGAGAGTGCATATTGCTTTGAAAGCTATTACAGCCTTTATTGGAGATAATAAAATTTTGTTGATGGTGATCTTGAACGAACTGCGTCCAAATTACACAGAGTACAGAGGCACATATCTGAAGGGTGTTAGGTAAATCATGGAATATCTTCCACTATGGTGTTAAGTATTTGGTTCTAAATATATAAAAGACATAGTATTATTTTTTGATATAACTATCCATTAAAATACATCACTGATTAATAGTGAGTATACCATCACCTAATCATATGGTCTGATCTACGAATAAAGGTGTGTGACGAAGATCCATAACCCTAACAAAAACTTTCACAAAATTGAAATAACAATTTGAATTTATAACCAATTAATATCATAAAAGTATTGAATAATATTGTGTTTCCCAAATAAAAATAAAATTACATAAAATTATATTATATTCATATTAAATCCAACCAGCAAAATTTCTAGTGTGAATTTTTCGGATTCCTTACAACATTTTCATTGCATTTGTTTTTGTGTTATTAATGATAATTTTCTTTTTTTTAATTAATCACGTTCCAGTATTTCATAAAACCATTTTTATTATTTTAGCTGGATTACAACAAAGAAAAACTCACCAATTCAAATGTGGGATGCCTATGATGGCTCTCTTCGATGTTCCTACAGAGGTTTTAATTCTGTTGATGAGATGGAGCCTGCATTGTCCATTGTATTTACCCATGAAGGCAATAGGATTGTTGCTGGATATAAAAAATGCATAAGAACATTTGATGTGGAGAGGTAGGAATAAATGTATGGTAAGGTGTGCTATAATATAAATAATATGCTGTGTAAATAATAACCAAGCCAAGTGTGAGTTGGGCTCGCATTATTAATGCCATGGGCATGCAAAGTTAAGTGTAACATTCTGGTTAGATTTAAAAGCTGCTATCCAACAATGTAGTAAAGCTTTGTGCCCATTAAATTCTAAGAAAATATTAATAAAAGTGATATCAATATTTATAATATTTTTACACTCAAATCCCCATAAAATTTATTTTACATGTCATAGAATACAAATCTAAATTCATTACTCAAGTATCTGTCCAACGTGGGATTAAACCCGGAACAATTGCATGTCAGTATTGTAATCACTTACTTATTTCTTAACATATCGCAGAGGGTGTATGAGTGCAAATGTAATAGTTTTATACATCTTAACAATTTACTTATTTATTAGCAAATAAGTTATTCTAACTCACATGCCATCTGTACCAAAAATATGTAGCTTTATTTATATCATCTTTACTATTAATATTCTAGGCCAGGCAGAGATTTTTTGGAACATAAAGTTAAGTCACCCGTTTCAAGTTTGGCTAGTAATGAGGATTTTTTGGCAGTTGGCTCTTGGGATACAAATATTAGACTTTTCAGTATATCAAATATGGGTACCTACAAGAGTATTGGATATATGCAGTGGCATAGAGGTATATTTTCCAAAAATAAATTGTCATATTTAATTGCTTATATGCTTTGAGCTTTGTACTTCAGATATATTCATAAATATTTTGTCCAATATATCTTTACATCCTTTTACTATTAGAAAAACTGTAACTTCTTTCTTTATAATAAGTTTTTTATTTATCATAATTTTCCTCCTGTTTTTTATTTAACATATGATATTTTGCTATCTGAGGTTAAAGCATGTAGGCTCATGCCTGTTTGCATTTAAGAATCAACTCGCTTTCTTTTTTCTATTACTAATATCAGCAAACTTTTAAGCTTATCAGAGATTGCTATTTTCTTTGCTTAGTATACATACTTTATATTTGTACCCCAATCTAACTATTTCAGGCTTGCTTATTGTTCAAGGCAATAAGATATGTTTCCACTATAGTCAGATTTTTCTTTATAAAGAACTAATTTGTTACTATATCTCTTTATTCTGGTTAAAGGTGGTATTACACATATTCAATTTACTCCCGATAAAACCAAACTAGTTTCTGGAGCTCGCAAAGATGATAACATACTTGTATGGGATTTAAGATACTTTAAAAAACCCCTGAATATATTAAAAAGATGTGTGAGTACAAACCAGAGGATATATTTCGACATATCAGCTTGTGGTAGATACCTAGTGTCTGGAGGGACTGATGGGGTTATCAGAGTATGGGACGGAAAGTACACTAAATGGACAGAGACTTGTGGTATAAGAAATTTTGATGCAGAAACAGCTACATTTCGGGTAAGTATCATTGAACAATAAATTGGTAATTTTTTTTTAACTGTTATCTTATCTCGAACTCATGTGGAATTTCACAATCTGTCAAATAAAACCTTATGATATAAGTGAAGACAAAATTTTCGAACACCAAATCGTCATAAATTTCTACTTTGCATATTTGAGGGTAAAAACTTATAAATAATTTTTCGTTTCAGTTTCGTTTACATCAAGATTGCTGTAACAGTGTTTCAATACATCCAAGTAGGCCTATTTTAGCTACAGGATCTGGACAGTTTCATTTCGTAGACCCGGTTAAAGTTCTAGATGAAGAAATTGACAGTAGTGATGAAGAAACTGATCAGGTTATACAGATAGGACCTCAAATGCAATCATCTAATATTCAATCAGAAAATGATAATGACGTCGGCATAACAAAACCAATAGATGCAAGTCAAGTTGATGAACATTCATGCGAAGCACATAAATTGAACTCTATAGATAAGTGTCAAGTTCCCTTATCATGTGCTAGTGAGGAAATGACCACGACAACAGATAAAATGGGCTCAACTAATAAAGTATCTGTTCTGATACCAGAACATAATATCGCTGAAGAGCCACCACCCAAAAAACCTGCACTAGACACAGGTGGGAAATCACCTACTGCATTGTCTATAATCGAAACTGGTGAGAAGGTGCCTAGTAATAAATATAATTTGGAAATTGACTTAAATCGCACCAATGGACGTAAGTCAAATATTACCACAGCTGCTACCAGTGAACATGAACTCGAAACTATTGATAAAACCTTTGAGAAAATGGACGTTGATGAGGAACCAACAAATAATGAAGCTAAGCTAGAAATTATCAATACGACTCCTACAGACGCGACCAAAAAAGGTTTATTTGATAGATTACATGAAGAAACCAAAGTCCATACTGAACCAGATCCTGTTGGTTATGAGGAGGGTCTAGATATACTTGACATATCACCTCAAGTATCAAAACAGGAAATTGATATAAAGTCAAAGCCCCCTAAATTAATTGAAAGTGATGATGTAAGCAAAACGCATAAAGTGCGCACAAAATACCCTATCAATATAAATTCTAAACTTACGCCTGACAGAATATCCGACGATGATTCTATAGACAATAATAAGGAAATGAAATATTCGTCTTTTGCAGAAAATAACTTGACATTCTGGTGGATAGCTCAAGTCTCTGAAGTATAATTTTAATATTGGTAATAAATGCATTTGATGTCATAAATTCTTTCATTTAAAGCGGGTCTCGGGAGTTTCGGTTTTTCTTTCATAAAGGTATTTATTAAGAGGATAGTTCTATAAGTTGGTGTTGCGTGAGTTAATAGAATTTATTAATTTATGAACAGAAATTTCAAAAAATCCAGACTTACATAAAGTTTTATGTTTGTCTGTGTTCTTTTTAAAGGTTAACGGGAATAAACGTGTATTCCTGCCTTTTTCTAACTATAATATGTATATAATTAGTCATTATTAATACTTGAGGTTAAAAAGTATTTTAGGTAATGTGAAGGGTTACCTATACAGATCTGGGACTATGGAATAAAAAAAAATTTTAAACAAAAAATACAACCGACTTCCATGCCACATAAAAGTAAAAAATAATTTAAATACATGTTGGTTTAGAGCAAACACAGTTCTTAGTACATAGTCCCGAAGTCGGCGCTTACCATATTTTGCTGGATCATGACGAAACTACATGTATCTTATATGAGCGCCGACTTCGGGACTATGTACTAAGAACTGTGTTTGCTCTAAACCAACATGTATTTAAATTATTTTTTACTTTTATGTGGCATGGAAGTCGGTTGTATTTTTTGTTTAAAATTTTTTTTTTCACGCTTTTCAGTTACGATAAAATCAGTTATGGCTGTTGCTAGTCGTCCGCTAACCGGATGAATAAAATTAATTATTCGTCCGATTTTCGGATGAATAAAATTATGTGCTGACGTCATCATATAAAAATAGACTTCTTTGACACAACCGGTCGGGGGCGCTACCGCGCCCCCTCCCTTAGATTCTGAGTTGGAAAAATCTGTTCGAACCTAACCTAACCGAATGAAACAACTTTTTCTGAGTAAACATTTATTTAAAGAATAGATTATAATTATCAATATTTAAAGTAGAAAAAGTAATATAAACCTTATAACTAAGAGTATAATTCAACTGATACTGATAAAATTAACCCATCCAATTTAAAAAGGTTGGTAGTACTCTTGCATCTTTCAGGTAATTGTATTCAAAGTGGAATTTTTGATCATAATTATATCCTCTCCGAAACTCATTGTTGGTATTGTGAACAACAACATTATGTATACGTAAGCACAATATGGCCGATGCCTACGGTTTAAACTTGAAGGACCCCAGCATTATCAGGGTTGAGGAGTTGAAGGTCAAAATTATCATGTCATATCTTTGCTTAGTAATCTCATTACATATACGTAAGCACCATATGGCCGATGCTTATGGTTTAAACTTGCAGTACCCTGCATCATCAGGGTTGAGGAGTTGAAGGTCAATTTTCTTATCATACGTCTTTGCTTTGTAAATATATAACATATCCATAAGTATCAAATGGCCAACGCCTATGGTTTAAGCCTGAAGTACCCCTGCATCATCAGGGCCGAAGAGTTGAAGGTCAACATTATCATGTTATATCCTTGTTTAGTAATCTCATTACATATACGTAAGCACCATATGGCCAACGCCTATGGTTTAAGCTTGAAGGACCCCAGCATGATCAGGGTTGAGGAGTTGAAGGTCAACTTTTTTATCATACGTTTTCGCTTTGTAAATATATTACATACCCATAAGCATCAAATGGCCAACGCCTATAGTTTAAGCCTGAAGTACCCCTGCATCATCAGAGTTGAGGAGTTGAAGGTCAAATTTTTCATCTTATATCTTTGCTTAGTAATCTTATCAGATATACGTAGCGATCATGTAGCTAACGCCTATAGTTTTAAGCTTGAAGCACCCCAGCATCATCAGGATTGAGGAGTTGAAGGTCCAATTTTCCACCGTATACAACCATTTTTCTAATGTTTTACCTTACATTTTTTTAAATATCATTTTGAATGCGTAAGATTGAAATAGCTAAGTTTTATGGCTTAGGCATTCAATACCCTTGCATCATCAGGATTGAGGAGTTGAAGGTCCAATTTTTCGTCGTATACCTTTGCTAAGCAATGTTATTACAAATCAGTGAGCAACAAATGGCTAACGTTTATGGTTTAAGCCTGCAGTACCCCTGCATCATCAGGGTTGAGGAGTTGAAGGTCAAATTTGTCATCGTACATCTTTGCCTTGCTATCTTATTATATATCCGTAAGCACTAAATGGCCATCACCTACGGCTTGGGCTTACAGCACCCTGCATCATCAGGGTTGAGGAGTTGAAGGTCATTTTTTTTATAATATGTCTTTGCTTAGTATTGTTATAATATACCCATAAACACCAAATGGTCAACCCCTATGGTTTAGGCTTGAGGCACCCCTGCATCATCAGGATTGAGGAGTTGAAGGTCAAATTTTCATCACATGTCTCTGCTTAGTAGTCTTGTTACATATATGTAAGCACCAAATAGCTAATGTTATAGTTTAGGATATCTGTAACCCTGCATCATCAGGATCGAAGAGTTGAAGGTCAAATTTTTCTTCAACCTATATAAGCATAGATATATAATACATATTCCAAGTTTCATAAGAATCGATTCGGCAGAAGCCGAGTTATTTCAAATTATCTAAAAAACTTGAGGAGTGGTGGTGGTTTCCACCCCATAACTCAAAGAGTTAAGCATCACAGCATACCTATGTCCAAGAGAAAAAGTTGCGTGACGAAATTTCCTATCAAATGAAAGAAAGAAAATGGAAATCGGTTTAGAAACACCCAAGTTATTCAAGATTTTAAGAAACCGACATTTTCCAATTTTCCGGGAAAACCGCCGGAAGGTTTTCATTTTCCTCAATATGGGACTGCCTGTGAAACTAGTCGCATACAATGTCGTATGAATCGTGTCGGTAGGTCGACGATTTCTAGCCATTTCGCCCGAACATACATAAAAAAAAAAAAAAAAAAAAAAAAAAAAAAAAAAAAAAAAAAAAATATACGTGACGAATAGATAACCTCTTTCCTTTGGGAAGTCGGTTAAAAATGCGTGTTTCGTTAACCGTGTATATTTTTGACTGTTGACTTAAACGACGGACGCAGCCGTCTCTATACATACCTATACATATATTTTTCGCTGAAATGCAAAACTCACACTCTCAAGATTCAGATGATCTCATTTTAATTGCAGACATGAACGTTGCCATATTACATGTCCCTACAATTATACGAAAGTAACACTTATGATATTAGAATTGATGAAAAATTTAGATTATCGTAATATTCAAACGTAGCAAGTTTGCAACAGCCAATACTTATAGACATGTTAGGATAATAGTAAAAGGAAAGTTAACATTACCTGTTTACAGAGTAAAGTGAAGGTTATAAGCGTCTAGGGCAAAATCTAAATTTTACGCTTCGCTGAACTTACGGACCTTACGTAGGTATTTTCTGTACTTTCAGGCGCTACCATAATCAAGTAAATTAGTATTCGTGTCTTAATTTTCTTTAAGGCATATTACATGATATTAGTAGTACCTATAATAACACGCTGCCGAATTAGGTATATCTGTCGGCGGGACACCGCGTAATTATGAAAAACATGTTGACGAATATAATTATTTTAGTCATTTTAAAGATCGAAAATTGTTTGTTTATTAAATTAGCAATATTTAGTGACTCTCCATAAAGTTATTGTCACCTCACCCAACTTTATTATAAAAAGGCGAGGGCCTGCCGGTAGAAAAAGATTCTTGACTAACCGTCGAAGCGATCGCACCTCCTAAACTGCGAATAAATCGAAGAAGTTTACTCCTGTGTTTTACTTGAAATATTCAAAAATGGACAGTTATGAAGACTACTGGCCTTCCTGCCGTCACGCTCACTTCGTTATACCTAATGTTAATAAAAGTTTGTTAGGATGTACATATTATGTCTGTTTGTTACTCTTTTATACAAAAATTACTGGTCGAATTTTGCTGAAATTTGGCACGTAGGTTTTTTTTTATCTGACTGAAGTAGTAAACGAGCATGCAGTCCACTTGATGGAAGGGGTGACTGCCGCCCATGGACATATGTAATCAACTTCTTACAGAACATGGGTTCCATCTGAAGTCAATCACAGATTCGTTGCTACTCTCGAGGACTACGATGGTCGCCTCATGTAAAAGTGTGCCGGCAACCTCACCCTTCTATCGAAACGCAAGAAATGCTTCACGCTAGAAATAGGTGTGGCGGTGGTACTTCGTCGGACCAACTACACTGGTTCCACCACCTTGAGATGTACATATTTTATGACCTACATTACCACTAAATAGTAAATATACTCATTAGGTAGGTACGTAGACGTGACACACGATAGATTAGGTGTGGCGTTGGTAGGTACTTCGCCGGTCGAACTACACTAGTTCTATCACTTGTAGTAGGTACCTACCATTTAAGTGTCATAAATATTTAAGTATTAGTTAAACGAAAACTGGTGAAGTTAAAGAATCAAAAGTAAGTTATAAAAATACAGCATGTAAATACTTTATTTTGTAGGTTTGAAAATGTTTATCTAACCCGCTTCGTTTTCTCGAGAGGTGTCATTGGGGTACAAGTACCAAGCGGTACCTTTTCAATGACAATGGTAGGTATGCTTTGAAAGCCTTTATTTTGTAGACAAAATAGAATTCCGAGACATTTAGATTGCTCTCCAGATGTACTTGATATTTATTCTATCTCCAGAGAAAGGTCTCAGACAATAGGTGACCGAATTTATTTGTCGGTCGAAGTCTGTATCTACATAAATGTGTTTATCTACTACCGAAAATATAGGCACGTACCTAACATTTTCATGAAAACATTCTTGATCAGTGATTTATCGGTCTTTGCTCGCTACCCCTTTTCTCGGCCTGTGTGATTTTTGCTAGACAAGAATACACACATGTATTATAGGTACATTTATGTACTTATAATTAGTAAAATGAATTATAGATTATTATTATATAATAAGGCATATGGCATAAGGAAATCGTTTTTTTTTTATACTTTAACCTAACGATAAGGCAGACGGGCTACCTGATGGAAAGTAGGTAGTCACCGTCGCCTGTGGACATTCGCAACACCAGAGGAGTCGCCAATGCATCGCCGGCTTTGTAGGAGGGCTCTTTTCGCACCTTTCTTGAAGAACCCTATGTCATAGCGCTCCGGGAATACTTCAGGAGGAAGCTCATTCCACGACTTGCACGTCCGTGGCATAAACGAGCGTGCAAACCAAATAGCTAATCTTATCATTTAGGTACAGCTACATTTCAATATATTTTGTTTAAAAATTTTTAAAGTGAGACTATCATTGCTTATCTTTTAAAATACCTATATAGAAAGCACCTATTTTGTAAAGCTTTTCTCTTGATTTGTTTTTTGGTATCAAATTGCTTGAAACGAAGATTATCGTTATGACTTTTATTTCTTTGTTATCTTTTTATGAGCTCTCGAAATGGCATTTAGATGTCTTTGAATCTTTAAATAAATGGGATGGAATGATGAAACCTTTAAATTTATATAAGACTACGCTTATTTTATGGCAGAGCCTTCGATTCAATTGTGACCAATCGTAGTTTTAAATTTGAATTGAATTTCAATATAACTAAATTGGATCGACTGATATGTAGGTTTTATTTTTATTATAGGTACAGTAGGTACAACACGATATTTGAAATAAGTGTTTACTTAAGATCGTTCTTAAATTAACTGTTAACATTATGTCTCAATTCATATAGAACGAAACCTCAATTCATACAGAACCTTTAAATAATTTAAATTAAGTGAAGTGAAAACTTCAATTTTCGATGTCTATTTACCCAATTTTGTGTGTACCTATGTGTCCATTCATTTGACATGCGCTACAGCTCAATCGGCTTGATTGTAACATACGACATATCATTTGAAACGACTAAGTTGTGATAGTAACATAGGCTATATAATTTTTCAATATGGCGTCTACGGGAGGTAGATTTTCATTGTTTTTTAATTTAACAATGTTCGGTAGGTACCTCTTTGTCACGACTACTGCGCGTATTAAGGACTAAGGACTGTGAGCTTCGGTATATTTAAAGTACATGCTGAGAAGATTCGAGAATTCTGAGTGCAGGGAGATTATAGGCATAATTAATTAATTAGTGTTACAAAAAAACTATTCATTGTTTACGCTACTGTCAATGAATAATGTCATCACGCAGATGTCTATCGCGAAAAGCGTACTAGTTTATTGAAATGTTACATGAGCTTTGCATGTTTTAGAGGACGCAATTTTATTTTTGGGACATGTGTGGAGGTCAATAGAAGCATAACCTCAAGTTGTGGGGTCGCCGCCCATCTTGGAAAAAGGGGTGAAAACACTTTGGGTGGAAACTATGCGTCTCACAAAAAAATGTTAAGTTATAATTTGTAGCACATTGTTTTGCCTACAATATATGTTTATATAACTTTTTGCCCTAAGTTAAAAATTAAAGAAGTTATAAGTAAAAAAGTAAGGAAATTAGTTAGAACATTTTCCAAAAAAAAAACGCCCCAGACCAATCTTGTAGATGATCTGTTGAGGAATTTTTATCCCTTTATGTTTTTAATTTCATACATTAAAGGCGCTGTTACAGCATTCTTTCTACTGAAATTAAGAAGTACTAATGTTGCGGAACGGTGAATATCAGGTTAAGTTTTATTATGGGTTTAATAATGGCTGATTTTCGACCACTATGATGGGCAAGTAGTAAGGATAAATGAACTAACTAGGAACAGAGTTACGTTCACAAAAGTATTAAGAAACTAAGATAAAAAATAGCTAGAATAGCCAAATACAAGTGTCAAGCGCGAACTGGACTATTCTTACTGAACGGTTTCGTACATTAATACGATACATTTTTCGTTAAGTACTTAGTGACTAGAAAAGTAGGTTATATATTCCGAATTCTGAAAAAAGTTGCAGTCGATAAACTCAAAATAATGAGTAACTACACACCTAAACCCTTGTATAACCCCAAAGTAGTATTTTATCTACGAAGTGTCACTACATCTATTGTTATTTCATAGGTTTTATTATTGTACTTAGGTATAGCGTCTAGTAGAACATTCAATCTTCCAGAGTTCAACTATACGCCGGACGGATATGACGAATTATTAGGGTTTCGTTTTATGTCATTTTACCACAGACCCCTAATATGGCAACTGGATCTTTGTTACGGAAGCATCCGAGAAAACAAATTTATCGCGATCCTTATTCATCACGTCTGACATGAAAGAAGTCTTTGTAAATAGCCAACAACAAACAGTGGACAGAGAATGGCAAATAAAGTTACATATTTCATATTGTCACTGTAGACGCGAGTATCCATGCAAATGAATAACATTGGCGTGTTTTTTATTATAGACTAGTTGACCCGGCGAACTTTGTTACGCCTAAATTTCAAAAATCTACAAATATCTGTGTCCCTCCAATATATTATGCATGTATTATACTTATATGAAAACCTTCCTCATGAATCACTCTATCTATTAAATAAAACTGCATTAAAACCCATAGAGTATGCATAGGTGCATAAGGACAGACAGCGAGATGCGACTTTGTTTTATACTATTTAGTGATGTAGGTACCTATAAGAGGTTTTAAATATGTTCAAAGTAGTTAGCCATTACATTGATCACAACCTTTTTAAATTATATTTATTTATATTTTTTCAATGCGAAAGATTCAAAATAACTAGCAAGACTAAACACGAAACTAGTATGATTCCCAATTTCAATAAAATATGTTCGTACCTAAATAATATTATATTCTACAAACATTTGTATTGCTAATACCTGACTATTGTTTACATTGTACGTGAGCTATTTACAAACATGGAAACAATGAAAACACGGATTACATTTTGTTTAGTAAAAAATTGAATAGCATTAAATATGATAGCAGTGATAGACCAATGGTAGAAACTTGCCCTTTTGATCGAAAGGTCCGAGGTTGTAATCCTAGGCTACAAGGCCTATCACTGTTTTTTTTTTAATTATGTGCGAATTAAAAATAGTTATCACTGATTTTCAGTGAAGGAAAACATCGTGAGGAAACCTACACACTCGAGAGTTAAAATAAAAAAAAAATAGAGCCCTCAAAGATGTGTGAAATATACAAAATCGCACTTGGCCGGTGCGGTAGACTACAGTCTGTCTTCAGATAGAACCCATGTTCTATATGAAGTTGCTTACACATGTCCATGAGCGGCAGTGTCCATCTATTCGGTTGCTACTTAGAAGACTCGATACGATAATCACAACTCCCTCTCTCTTTCTAAGTAGGTACTTAATAACAACGTCACTCAAATTAACTATGGGTTTGTGGCCAAAGGAAATAAGTGGTAAGTATAAATAATTTAAATGAGCGCGTTTCGAAGACTCTATATTATATTTTTAATTAATAAGTACTTAATCAGACGTAGGCCAATGAAAATTAAAAAAAATTGAATCAGTGTACCTACTTATTATTGAGTAACACTGTAAAATAATTTCTCTGTTTCCTCTGCTTTATAGTAGAGGATTTTTTAGGGTATAGTATGATAAATAATGATAGCTGCTCCCCCGGGCGGCTGGGTATCCATCGGATTACCCACTCTAAAAAAGGGTATAGTGTGATACTCCTATTGAGAAGCAAAGAACGTGAAAATTTACCACTGGCCTTCAATCTAGGACAGATACAGTGAGTGTTGCGTGACCTGATTTCTGTTTGTGATACAGCGATCCATAGACACACAAAGATGTAGTTGAAATACCTACAAACATAGCGTTCACTGAATATATTTTTAATTTGCTAGGACAAATGTATGCAACTGTCGCTGTTAAAGCAACATATTTTAATGAAATGCTCATGATAATTGAAGTAAAGGCAAACTGACGCGTTTACAATTAAAATAGCGTAGGAGCATGCAGTTGATAATAAATAATCACTCGCCGCCGCCCATGGACATTTGTAATCAAGTTCATATTAAACAGAAATTCTATTTGATATTAATCACAAATGCGTTGCTACTCTCGAGGGCGAAGATTATCGCTTTATATGAAAGTGAGTCGGATACCACATCGTGACACCGAAACGCAAGAACTGCTTCATAGTAGTAATAGGCATGGGTTATTCCCGTTATGATGACCTATGGCGCCGAAACGTGGTCTTTCACTGTAGGCTTCATTCGAATTTCGAAGCCACAGAGTCGCTCAGCGTGCTGTGGACAGGGCTATGCTCGGAACTTTGCTACATGACGTGATTCGCAAGGTTGAAATCCGGAGACAAAGAAAGCTTACCGACATAGCTCTCAAAGGAAGTGAAAGTGGGCCGTTCACACTGCTCGAAGGACCAATAACCGATGGGGAAGAAAGGTTCTCGACTGGCAACTACGTTTAGGCAAAAGTAGTACCTACAGGTGGACAATTGACCTGAAGAAGACAAACCGTTGGATTCAGAGGGCACTGGAACGGTTGAAGTGGCCCCATTTAGGGGAGGCCCACGTCCAGCAGTGGACATTAAAATGCTGATGGATGGATATTCTCGTTCTACCATCTTGTAAAACCTAAGCTAACGATGCAAGGCAGGCAAGCTACGACACTGTAAAGAAGTACCTAATCTGTGGCCACTTGAAATAAAGTTTAGCAAAGATGAAGGATATATAAAATTTATATAGTAATTGGTTGATAAAACCCTTTGTAATTGATCATGTTGCTGCAAATGTTTTGTTTATGGTCCATCTTACTTTGACCTGTCTCTGGTCTCCTGAGAGAAGCAGAGTTAAAAAGTGACTATCCCGTTAGTGATTGGCGCGTTCTACTTATGCATTGACTTTCCTAAACACATTATGACACCAGTAAAACCCTTTTTTTGTTTCTTACAAATGGTAGTCCAGACAATGAAAAATTTAAATAAATATAATTTCATAAACAGATTCTTTTTATACATATTTTTCTTTTGGTCAAATGTCACATCAATTCTACGAGTATATTGGGTCCACAGATAAGAAAACTTTTAGAGACTAGCGATACTTTCGCAATATATTGTGTATCGGAAAAACATTCATGGGAAAAGAAAAGATTTAGTTATAATATCAGAGTAAAATGTTATTCTAACCTACTCTTTTGAAAGGCGTACGAACTCTCAGAGGAATTCAGACATACAAAAGCTTTGTATAATATTCGAGGCTGGCTCTCAGAAGTTCGTTTTAATTTTGTTATGCAGATATAAACTGAGTATTCATAAGGACAAAATACTAATAGCAACTGCATTTAATTTTACCAGAATTGTTTCTAATTAGCCGTTTGTACTTTTAACTTAGCCAAGTAAATTTTATAACAATGGTCTAAAATGAGAATATTGAAGTAAATTTAACACTGGAAACTTAATTCTCAAAAAGCATGAAGCTCAAATATTTGAAATTACATTGAAGAGTCACATTGCTTTCTGTTCAAGCTGATTTCTGTATGGTTCGGTAAAGCTAAATTGAAATTTTCTTTTTCACTACTAGTATTTTTTATATAGGAGTAGAATGAGCTTACTGTTAACTTGGACGAATGATCACTGCCGCCCGCACTTTTAATAAATAGAGGAAGGCCACCGAGGAGGTTTTAGTGGGTAAAAATCCCACATAACCCGGAGTCTCTCCCAAGGCTCCGGTGTACCTTATGAAGCTTTCCTCCCCGTCACTAAAAAAAAAAGGTACCCAATCCACTCCAAACAGGATTGGCGTTATTGATTCGATCTCACAGATGCATTGGTTACCCGTGAGGTCTGTTTTAACTTTTAATGCTTCATGTACTAAATCGTCTACCTATATCCTTATCATAAGAGTATCTACTTTGCCTTCAGAAAATAATACATTAGCGTTCAACACTGCTGTTGTAATAGGCGTAACGATGGTACCTCCAGAGTCGGGAGGAATTCTACGGGTTCTATACCTTTCAAAAACCGCCTCATTGGAAATAATTGGAATACACTGATTCCTAAAAAATATGACACAGATATTTTATTATCTTTTTAAAAGCAAACGTAATGAAGTTGTAGGAAGTGAGAAATGTGGCTATCTAAACCCTCATTGTCCCATTTACCAACAAATATACGCAGTGATGTGACGTCTTTTCCTTTATCACCCCTTTGATTCTCCCGGGGCCGCTTTTATTACGTTGTAATGGCACATTAATCTACGGCCTACAATACTCAGATGACATGGATGAGGAATCTTATGTGGTGACAATTTGCGGAATATGTGGGAATATGGTCTTGACGTCATGATTACTTAGACATTGCCATTATGGTAACTGCTTGTGGTGTTTCCTTTTCTGAAAATGATTAGTTCCAATGTTAGTATTCGTTTTTGCTATGGGAATCAAATCTATATCGGAAGATAGGTTTTGATAGCAGAACTTATCTTCCTATATAGAATTGTTTTATTCATTTAAATAATAACTGTTTAATAAATTATATAAGTGGCTTAGTAGACCACAGTTACAATAACGAAACAGTAATACAGTAAGCCTTACTGGGTCTGTTTAGCATTGGACGGAGACTAGCTGCAGGGGTACCTTCGCGCTAGGAGCACAGATTACAAAGGGGCTCAGTTGGGCAGTCTCAAATATGCTTTTAGATGGTAATCTAAAAGCATATTTGAGACTGACCAACACAACTTTTGCCTTGGGCTATATCAAATGGGGTATTTATGATCTTGGAACGTTAAACCCAGTATTATATCTGTGAAGGACACCGCACTGGCATCCGTTTTGGTGACTACAGTGGGTCTTGGTGATACACAGGAAGACGCGACTGTCCCTCTCGTGGGTTTTGTCTCTGAATCGGCTCCTACAAAAATCACGGGAAGAGAAGGAGGGATACAACCCAAGAATGACGGTATCTAGCTCATTTCTTGTACAACAGTGCTATACAGAAAAACCTCGACTTACGCTACATTGAATCACGCGAACACGGAGTTACGCGATATTCAAATCTCTCTGATTCTTCTTTTCTTTGAGCGTTACAACACTCTCTCGATTATTGCATTGACACGTCTATGTAATTATGTTTATAATTTAGGGACACTACCTAAGCCTATAGTTACTGTCCGTAAACTTTTGCTCAGTGTGTTCAGATTCGTGGTGGATCTAACGCGTATCAAAGTTTTATTTTGTGTTACATATTTCTTATACTCCGGATAACGCGAATTTAACTTACGCGTTTACTACTCAGTACCACCTAATGCCTAAGTTTGGGGTATTTTCGTACCTATTGTATTATTTCTTTTGTTTGTATAATTCATAGGTAAAATAAGGAAATGAAAATATTGATATTTTCGTTCTGAACATCGTTTATCTCAGTTTCATCTATCAATATTAGCTTGTTTTCATTTGCTCATATCGGACAGTATAAATCTTTATTTACATTCAATACAGCGATTTATTTTATTTGAAATCAATGCAGCATAGCATATATGCAATGGTCTGAGTAAATATTATTTTATCATATACCTATACTTCTGGATTGCATTGATAAGCTTTTCCGTACTTTGAATTCAAGAGTCCTGTAGTTCCGGGACTAGAATAGGGCTACGATACGGGCCCCTGCTTGTCGTAAGAGGCGACTATAGGGGCTTCCGGGGTCGCGGGCGCTGAGTGGGAGCTCGAACCGTTTAGCCAAGCGACTCCGGGGCAGGTAGGAATACGGCATATGTAGCTACATGCCGTGGTAAACACCAGGAGGCGCAGTGAGTACAAATGCTCACCGGGAAGAGCTCGAATGGGCCATCGCGCTCGGACGATTCTAGTTGTGTTCCATTGAAAATTTCCGAGCCCTCCACGCAGCGCTGAGGATGGCCACCGGTTTTAGTAAGGTAAAAACTCTGCGTCGTGTAACTTTTGAAGGTTTCCCCTTCGATAACAAAAAAAAATATGGAAGAGACAGTACAAATCAGTTTCAAGAGATAAAAATTGCAATCAACTCAGTGGCGTAGCTAGGCGTGGGCGTAGCGGGCCATCGCCCACGGCCTCGCACTTAAAGGGGCCTCGCGAGGCGTCTTTGGAGGAGAAGGCGGAGGCATTTTCAAGGACAACATCCAATATAATCATGCAAAGGGGCCTCGCTGATAGGAGTTTGCCCACATCTACTTGATCCGCGCCACTAATCAAACTAACAACTACAACAACTCAAAAGCTATTTATTGTTGAGTTAAAATATCATGAGCAGGCAGAATCTCATGAAATGAATGCAGATGAGTTTTCTTACTTTGTATAAATATAAGTAATATATACTTACTATACCTTTTTATATATTAACAAACATGTTTTTATATGGCAATAAAGCTATCAAGTAGGTATCTTTTGGTATTACTTACAATCTACTGAACTGAATGCACGTTTATACCTCCAATATCATAAAAATGGAACATGAGTATTATTTTTACAAGAAATAAGGCAAACATGATAAAAATATTTCGTTTAAAAACACTTATTATAATGTTGCCTTCACTTTCCTTAACATTGTCTTTTGGGAATACCAGATCTTTCGTAAACTCACCTTTCACGGTAATTACATTTTTTACTTGCTAAGAAAAATGCTTTTTTCATGTATTGTTACGAAATATTAAATATCGAAAATAAAATATATAAAATATCCAAACATTAACTAGGTATATAATTGAAGCGTAGGGGTTTTCCAGATCCAAGATTGTAGTTCCAATCGCACCAGTTGGATTTGTGGCGGTCTTCTGTAGGTTATGCCTCGGTTTCACGTTTGTGAATTTCCTGAACGATTTTTTCAACGAATTTCCTGATGAAGTATTTAAGGAGGGCCTAACATACGGCTCCTACAAAAAGGTGCGGAAAGAGCTTGCCTTCGAAGCCGGCGATGGATTCTTGATTCATCTGGTTATCACTACATAGTATAAAACAAAGTCACTAGGTACTCGCTGTCTGTATGCTTAGATCTTTAAACCAAACTTTAAACCAAAACAAAGCAGCGCTTATAGCTGTTGTTAGGTAAAAGGCAGAAATATTAAGATTTACTAAATTTCTAAAATTAGTATCTTTATATCATACGTCTAATACCTACTAGTTTAGAATTTTGAAAAAAAATAAGAAAATGCACCTCGCATAGGATACATCTAGTTCAATTTTCCTAATATTTTACTCATTTCTATATGAGCATCAAAATATGTATCGAGTAAAGTGGTTTCCCAGCATTATCGATACATTTGGAGAGCGATCGTAAAATGGTAGAGTGCTGATCGTCCACAAAAACTAGCTATCGTAGCAGTTTTACTATGGAAATATAAATTACGTGGTAAACCCGCCTCGATAGCTGATGTTATTGACGATATTCTAAGTACGTACAAATTGTTGTATTTTTATAAGTTCATCCTTTTAAAAACTTTGTCTAGACTGAAACTTCACCGCTGATCATATGATGTCTTGTTTCTTACATTCGTTTAATCTCCCGGGATACCGTGTACATATGAATGTTGCGTGGAATGCATCTTTGTTTACATCTATGTTTACTTTGCAAGGTTGAGTCAAGCCACAAGTATGTTATAAAATATTTATTATGTGGAGCCGGGCACTACCGCCAGTCCTACTCGCATGCACGTTTTCTAATTCTATATTATAAGAAAAGAAAAAAATCTTTAATTTGCTTACGAAAACAGTTATTTGTCATAGTACCACTAATTGAATTAGGTTTATCAAATATTTTATGCCTATAGTGCAAGAGATAAATCCACGACACTTCTTTTGATATTGTGACTATCAGCAAAAAAGATCTAAATTGCAAGGCTACCATCGGACATTGATTTTACAAACGACACAGATAATTAAAATATACGATGGAAAACGATAACAGAAAATGCCCCAAAATACAGATATTTAACCGGAAGGATCCCTCTGACAGTTTTCTGAGCTCTCACGTGAAACAAAATTAAATATGGATAACGCGTATAGCAGATTATATCTCGCTGTTTGCATATTTAAGCCCGTTACGTGATAAAAAATATTTTTATAAGCTTTTTATTTAGGTTTCAATCTTATCGGTCGAATGTCCATCCAATCTGGTAATCGAATTTTACCCCACTTTCAATTATTCGATTAAGCGAAATGATACATAGCTATGCTCCTATACGGCTTTGCGTTTTAGACAAAGGAATATAATAGGTATATCCCGGTTGTATGTATGAGCAGTGATAGCCTAATGGTTAAAACTTGCCCTCTCAATCGGGAGGTCCGAGGTTCAAACCTAGGCACGCACCACTGATTTATGTGCGTATTAGAAATTAATAATCACTGCTTTTCAGTGGAGGAAAACTTCGTGAAGAAACCTACACACCCAAGGGTTCTTTAAAAAAAGAAAGTTCTCGGAGGTGGGTGAAATCCACTTATTCGCACTTGGCCAGCGTGGTGGACTATGGCCTAAAACTCTCTTAGAACTTGTGAATCAAATAGCTAACTCTAAGGGCAAGAAAAACTGCATTAATCAACCGATCTCTACAACGTGTTGCAATACTCCCTCTCTCTCTCCTACCTTAAAAGAAGTATAGCTACGTTCATAGTTCTCTCCTATAATACCTTCTATAAAAACGCATTTTAATCCTCCTAGAAGTGGTAAGAAAAGTTAATGGGCATATAATATTTTCATGTAAAAACGATATCCAATATGCACTTAATATTCACTGAAGTAATATACGTGACATGAAATTTCATGTAATGGCTAAAATAGCGCCTAAATAGTCTCTTAAGTGGCTCTTAGGGAAATAAGGCTCGATTTCATATGAAAGCTTTTACAACAGATACCTATTAATAAAAATATATTAATTGATCGTAGGTACTTAGTGTATAGCCTTGATACATATGTTATCAATATCTGTATCGAATGTTGCGACCAGGGAGGTACCATCGTCACACCTATTTGTAGCATGAAGCAATCGCCATCTGACATGCATGTTAGGTGACAATCTTCCTATCTCTTCTATTCTTTTCTGCACTAGTAGTTACGCTGTTGCTATAGACCTCAAGCATAATCAATGTTTGCTTCTTCCGTCTGAAATAACATGGATCTTCTTTTTGGATTAGCAAGGTTTAGGCCATCGTCCACTCAAGAGCCTACGCGCGGATTTATAGATGTCACTGTCTTGTGACAATATAATAGGCATCTCATAGGCAATATTTTTCTTCATAAATAAAGCAAGAGATACAGAAATTAGGATGCCTAGAATTTACACTCCCAAGTTCGAAATTGGAAGGTCAATTTTATGGCTATCATGTTTTAAAATATTTCGTGTACGACAGGCGGCACGTTTTGGATACCAGCAAAATTTAGAAATTACAGCTTTTATGTATTAAATAATATTTTTAAAACTCAATTTGAGCCTACGGGTTGTAGGTATGTTAATGGGGCGACAATTTTCATCGATAATTTCAGGGGCTTTTATTATTAACGACCTATTTGGAAAGCTGGCGGAAAACGTAACTGCCAAGGACGGCCCAAATCAACACTATCTCACTGGTAGATTTAAAATATGTTCTTGTTTTGTAAGAATATGCAAAATTTAAATATTCAAAAGTTGAATCAAATTAAATTGTTCCATGGCAAAGCTACACATTTACCTGTCTACCTTATTGCGTTTATTTACTCATGAATTACGCCTGTAAAGACATATATATTCACTTTGTGGATTTTAAATCTCATCTACTTATGATTTATCCACAGTTAAATGTAAGTCGGTCTTCGTATCCTTTCTAAAACATGATCTATTTGCACTTATGTTGTTTGTTTATGAGTGAAGGTCTTTTATTTTTACGTGTGCATATCAAAATGGTTTATTCAACAAAAAGATTATAATTTAAGATGTGAGGTTTATTACTATATTATTATCATTACATACACTATTAAAACCCAAAATTTTAGTCAATATCTTGCTTACAACATGCTAAGCCAATGGGTTTTCCAGTCAATACTTTATCCTTGTATCGTTTATAATAAAAGTCAGTAAATAGGCAGATGAAGAGAGCTAAGTTGGCCAAGCTCACCACGTAAGATCCTATATGCATTGGACATTGGGACGTGTACGTTTGAGTCACAATGTGCCCTATCACCAAGAAGAACTGTATCTGTAACAAAAATATAACTTATTCATAAATAATGTATTTCAAAAAGGCATCTAAGGATATGAATGCTTGACATTTACCGTATAAGTTTTCAAAGACGCATGAAGTAAATAGAACTAGAGCTAACGTTATTAGTGGCCAATTTCCTAAAATACTGATATTTTGAAAGAAGATCCGATGATGACGGAATTATTATGATGCCAAAAAAGATAATGTATCGTAACAATAGTGAAGGAAGGAAATCCTGATCACACGGTTTTATAAGATTGAAGTAGCAAAGGGACAAACATTGTACCTCGTGGTCCAATGTCACCTGTCGCCTTAGAATGCATTTTCTATAAAACGAGGTTTTATCTGAAGTTAATCACAAACGCGATGCTACTCTCGATGAGAGAAAATCGCCTTAAATGATAGGCATTCACACCTTTTTAACCAAGAAATGCTTCATGTTAAAAAAGTATGGCGGTATTACCGCACTGGTTGAACCATGATGTCACCTTGCTTCATCATATCTTATTATATTACATTTGTAACCCCCGGTAATAATACTCTCGTCGTTTTTTGTCAAGTGACATTGTGATCCCTCAACTCCCCAGCGGCGTCCGTTCTTCCATTCAGCCATGCTGTCGCGGTCGGAATATGACATTCATCAAGGCGAACCTCTCAAGATATTATCTTGTCTATTAGAAACTGGATAGGTCCCGAGAGTTATGTTGTAATTTCAGGCAGGAAGTGGGCCGTTACATAATGTATGAAACAAATGAGAAAACACTATTTAGACCGACGAGCTAGGAACAAGGATCTGCTTTATGTAGCACCGAATGTCTAATTTGACCGGACTATGTAAGTCGACTTCAGAAGTCGGATATAATAGTAGTATATAATAACCCACTTGATTAAAGTATAAATACATGCATACAAAAGTAGTTGGATTGCCTAATGGAAAAAAATGTCCCACATACAAATTTACTAAGGCATTGTCCAATTTAGGATTGGTCACAGATTATCATTTGAAGGGTTATAAATTACAACTCTTTTTTCATATAATATTGTTATTGTTAATTTGTGGGATATTGTTTATTAAACTTACGGTCTGATTATAGCGTCGTAGAACCGAGTCGTAGCGCAATTCTAGTGCAAATGTTATCAATGAATTCACTTAATTTCCCGAACAGTCACGACTGCGGTGATTACGATGATTCAATGATGAATTCTGTTAAATACATATATGTACTTACCAGCTTATTGACGGCACTCTAAAAGTGCATAATAAGTATGTTTATACATATTGAGATTGCTGTTGTTCCTATCAAGTGATAAAATGAAAACAGAATGACGTACCAACTGCATCATAGTCAAGTATTTCTTCCACCAAAGATATTTGGTATATCTCGGTCCCAACGCAGCAATTCCATAATAACTGTACATGATCACATGTATGGAACAATTCATAAATGCCATGAACGCCCAGTGGTCAGAGGGATCATACTTCAAACACCACCAAGTTATCACAACCATGAAGACGTGATGGTACACATGGAGGAACGTTATTTGATTGTACTTTTTGCGTAAGACAAAGAATATTGTGTCCAGTAAGTCTAGAACTTTAGTGGCCATGTATTTCCAGTAAAGCGCTGCAATTATCTGGAATATAAATTATCTATATATTAATCCATGAAACAAAAACTTGTGAAGAATTTTTAATATGCCGCGGACGGATTAGTATGAAACTTTGTTTGGTTATAGTGGACGTAGAGAAGGAGTGCAGAATGTTAATATTTTTTTTTTCAAATAATGCTCAAAACATACATAAAATCAACTAAAAAACATTACACACACTACTATGCATTTTTCACAAACACATAAATAATAAACGAAATATTACATTCAATGTCTTACTATGAAAACACAACGTCAGAAATGTCAGTGTCTTTGTCAAAATACCCACTATTGCTCTTAAATGCGGTTTAGCTAATTAAACCTCTTTTTATATTTAACGGGTGCGTTCAAAATTACTTGAAAATAATTACATTTTATTTGAATTTGAGAAATATTCGTGCTACTTTATATGAAGTTTAGTTTTTTTAATTTAAATTACAGTCGAATTTCGACCGATGTTACGGGTGACTAGTAGTTACTATTTACTATAGTATGGTGGTATAGTTACTAGTTACGGTATAATTCCCTAACGGTTGTTTAGAAACACCGACATTGAATGAGCCAGAAATGTACGTCAGACCAATTACTTTGTGTCTTACACATCAGGGGTTGTAAATATTTTGTACCTAGTTGGAAAGGTAGATGTCTGTATCAAGGATTAGTCTCAGTACAACGTAGTAGGCGATTCCCGCGGTTCCGCCTGCATTGATCTCGTTTACCATGGTAATGAGTAATGAAATACTGTTGTCCCTGGTCAAAAATATGAGTGAGATTGATTATAATGAGTATGATGAGTATGATTATATAATGAATGCCATATTATAGAGTAACAAACATACATACTCACAAAGTTTCACATTCATAATATTGACTAGCAGTTCCCCGCAGTTTCACTCGCGTTTCAAAAACATTTACTAATCAAAATGTGCTACCGCCTATGTATATCAGACATAATGTAGGTTTCTAACAGTGAAAACCTCTGACCTCCCTATCCGCAGCCGGAAAACCGGGCGTAGAAGAAGGGGTCCTCACGCCCTTCTTCTACCCCCATAACGGAGGCATTGGTACAGGATACGGGGGTATCCTGTGCCATAGTAACAAGCCTCGAGGTGGCGCGCGCGGTGTTCCCGTGCGCATCTCAAATCAAAATCGGTGGGATGGAGAAACTCCAGCTCCATCCCAAAAAGAGAAGGGCCCTGTCGTGGGTAGACGTCGTCGGGACCGCGGTAGAATGCTACAAGTGTACCCGCAGTCCCGGCACAGGGCGTATAGAGGAACACCGTGGGGTTTTAGCCGGTAGGAGTCCGGCATATCCTCTCAGCTGCCCCCGCACAGAGAGGAACCCATGATGGGTTTCCCCACGTAAAAAAAAAGGTTTCTAACAGTAAAAGATTTTTTCAAACGGTTCGTAGTTTCTGAGACTATTCCATTCAAACAAACAAACAATCAAATCTTTCTTTCAAATCAGTACAGATACATGTAGATAAGATAAATAAGTTAGAAACGGATGCGAATAGACAAATTCAACTTAGCATATACACATAAGGGCTTGTTTGAAAGGTTTTTTTATAATAAATAAAGAAATGTTTTTTTGTAATTCTTGCAATAAAATCAGTGTAAACTGTTTTTTACTAGATAAGTCTTGCTAACAGATTTACTTTTAGACTTTGTGAAAGAAAGCAAAACGTTTTCTAAATTGTCACCAATTTATTATTGAAAGTCAACTTACGTATAACGTCCGATCATCGTGCTCACATTTCCTTGGAAATAATCCCTTATCAATAATGTAGCAAAGAAACTGAAATAATAAATGGGCTTAGTAATAATTGGACCAGAATTGAGAGGGGCACCTACCACCGACGAAATGGCCGAGACTTGGGTACATTTAGATTTGTGTACCTAATTCAATAAATATCATAGTGAATTCCATATATCGGGACTTGTTTGACTATATTATAGTTTTGATTTGAATAATACGTGAATATTGATTTGGTAATAATACGTAATGGTTGATTTTTTTTTCATATTTAAAAGGCTTCAACAGGAGTTCTATTATCTATTATAACCATATTATTAGCAGTTATTTTAATTATAACGCGTAGTTTCATTTCACTGAACTCTAGAACTCATTAATATATCACGTATAAGCAAAAAGATACGTAGGTAGGTACGCTTCAGAGGATCTAATATCAATATTATCATAATGTCGGATCATGAAAAAAATTAAAGTCTGAAATGTTTTCCGTAAAAAGTAACACAGTATCAAAAATATTCATGTGATTGGCTTTCAAAATTTAATATTTAATACAAATGTAAGTACATATATAGGTACGACAACTATACTAGTGATGTGCCAAAAATTTGCGAATATTGCAAGACCTCTGCGAATGTTTTGCGAATGCAGAACTTAAAAACTTAAACTTAAAACGCTTTCTACACTCATAGCCCCACAGTAGGATTTTATCCTGTGTCGTGGATGCCATGGACACACACAAAGACGAACACTCCAACACCCAGACCCAGAACAAGAATCTAAACTCATCATTCAGAATTCAGATACCTGTCTGGCCGGGACCCACTGCGTGGCAGACCGGTGTGGTAACCGCTGCGCCACGCAACTGCAATTTGACCACAAAAAAAAAAACGGGACCATTTTTTCACTTTACCGCCCACTATTTCTATACACTATTTCTATAACGGCGCCCGTGTTGACGTCAAATTAAATAAAACTTAATATTCGCATTCGCGAATGTCAGTAGGCAATATTAAAAAAAAATAGTTACACGGCATATAATTGTTATTTTTTGTACTGATCCATTTTATAAAATATTTTTACAGCCTTCTGTAGTACTTTCCTAATTGGTCCGGACTGAAAATCAGTGCCGTGGCGTCCTCACGGCTTTAATGAGTTCCGTAGCCATTTTCATGTACTTGTGCAACACATGACAATATTAGTCTCTCTTCGTGTATTATTCTTTTGTTGTGTGTGTCTTTTTTTTAATGTTTAGTTTGTATTGGTATTATTAGGTTGTTAGTACTGCTCTTGTGTTGTATGTACTATGTCATGAAATAAATATTTTATCTATGTAGGTATCTATCATATTCGCAATCGTTTTCGTATTCGCAAATGTTCAAATGCCATTCATAACATCACTACTATTACCTATGTGTATAAACAAAATTTAATTATTTAAAATTAGACGCGGCTCAATTTCTTTATCATAATTAGATGTGTATTCTAATTAAATTATCATCCTTTGTTCGAAATTGATGAACCCGTACCTTAATATTTCTGTATACAAAACACCTACAGTTTTATTTTGTCCTCTATCTGAAGGTTGTCTGGCTGCTTCAACGATAAGAACGCCTTTGTGTTTTTATGATACTTTGCTTGTTGCTTTTATTTATATTAATGTGGGGAATAAAGCGTAACAATGTTTATCATGTATCTTTTTAGATTTTTTAACACGCAGATTTTTTCTTTATTTATGGCGATTTCGTCTTCGCACTCCGAGCGCAGGAGATATTTGTTTTTAAAAAATCGTAAATAGGTACTAGTCCCTACGTTCCTAAGTGATAACCTGCGTTTAAAATTTTAATTTAATCAGCTTTATCAGTATAGCAACATAGTTTATTGGTTTGTAACTTTATGTTTCCGCATAGTGTGAAAAGCATACCTACGTAATAGCTTTTATTTTGAAGTGAACTGTTGAATGTCACAAAATCTAAGAAGAAGTTATACCTGTATAAATTTATGGTCAATCCATTATTGTCCCACTGCTGGCCATGAATCCTTGCAAAGGGTAAGAGAATTTTAGGCCATAATCTACCAAGAAGGCAAGGTGAAAATTGAGAGACTTCACATGCTTTTAGCATTTTTTAAAGAATTTTCAGGCACGTAGGTTTCCACACCATGTTTTCCGTCGCCGTAAACGAGTGATAATCAATTTCTAATACATAATGGCCAAGTATATAAGTATAGTAGTGTTACCTTATAAGCTAAAACGGTCGAGTTTACGACTTTAACAGCGTTGTAAATCAGTAGGAATCTTTTCAAAACAAATGGTGAGCGGCTTTCCATGAAAACAGGTCCCAATTTCAGTATAAAGAGTAGATACGTCAGCAAAACGAAGGCCACATCGTTGAAGTTCATTAAAGGCCACTTGTCCACAAAGCTTACTGAAACAATATCAGTCGTATTATTACGTGTTTTTGGACTTTTTGTATGTTTTTATTGTTTTTTGACAGTTGGATGATTGCCACTTCAATCATCCATCTATCAGAAATAAATGCAAATTCATCCGTGGGTACATCGATGAGTTCCTGAAAATAAATGGCTTAAAAACATGGAAAAACTATTTAGTGAAAAAAAATTACTTTCTGGCAAAGTGGGTAAAAAACTCCCCCTCGAAGGGTTAGTAACTGTGGCTTGTACCACCACGGTGAAGCCAAGAGGGATCCCAGGGAGCGGACGCTCCGAGTGGGCTTGGCCGTGGGCCCGCACTGGATGGCGTCCGAGGGGGCTGCGGAGGACGAAGTTATCTGCCCTCTGCAGCCAGCGGGGGTCGCGGAAGGAGAGGTGTGTCGTTGCAGTGCACCCTGTCTCCCGCAATCGAACGGCACCGTTAGGTGCGTTTGCGGTGGGGCCTCAGAGGAAGGGAAGATGCGGTGTGTCGTTGCCGTCCTTCCTGTCCTCTGCGGCCGTTTGGTAGTTTGCGGCGGAACCAAAGAACGGATCGGCCGCTAGGTGTCGATGCCTGTAGGGAGTGGAATGTTATGGGGGTAATGGCTTGCCCATGGCCCGGGCCCTTGGTTGGCAGTCTCGGGTTAGTCCGTCGCCCTGCGGGCTTTGGAGGTAAGGCGCGCCTTTGTGTTAGAGGGGAGCTCCATGCTTCATGCTGCCAGGCACCGGCGAGTTATACTAAGTAGGTGAGTTTGGTGCATTACGGCTTTTTCATTTTGACAGAACAATATCAGATTTTCTCATAGTCACCTGTTAGTCTTATTTTCAGATTAGGAGGACGCAGCCCTACTAGGATTGTCGACATTTAAAAAATGTGCTGCTTCGAAGGGATCAATAGAATAACTAAAAATAAATATGAAAACGGTGACTTATTCTCAATTTAGCCGTAAAGGCTAAGTAATATTAATTAAAAAAATCGGAATCAAAATCAGCTCATGGGCACATTTTGTTCAATAATTAGTATCATACCGCAGGCTTAATAATTACAGAGAGCTGTTTGAGTTAACAACCAGTTATTATTAATTATTTCGGTCGCTTTGTTCCTTTCATTAGCACATGTTATGTCAAAATTGCAATAATTTTCTATCAAAGCAGTTAATTTTGTGTTAAATCTATATTCAAATATATTATGTATATCAGCTTTGATCAATTAATACGGTGAAATGAGAATATAATAAAATACGTAATTGATGATGCCAATTTATGTGAATATATTAAAAAAATATAGTAATCATTTAAATTCCTGATAATCCCTGCATTTATCGGTATTATGCATGAACTGTTCATTAAAAATAGCAATGCACAATATATTTAAATATCACATTTACAATATCTCGTCTAATTGGCAAAGCGTACATAATGGGGAACTATTTGCTAACTCGGTAATAATTATATTACACTATCCCTTGTACTTGATTTGAGTTTTTAGATCTCTGATAATTTTTTAAGTGAGCTGTATGTTTGAAGCGTGTGGTTGCCAGCACAATTTTATATGAGACGACCATCGTAGTCCTCGGGAGTGGCTACGCATCTATGATTGATTTCAGATAGACCCCATATTCTTTAAATTTGCTTACAGATGTCCTCGGGCGGCATCTGACCAATTGCAACCAGGTGTTCAACCAGATAAAAATAAGGTGAGGTGAAATTCAATTAGTAGACATCTGATATATCCTCCTTACATCACAAGCTTTGCCCAAAATTTTAATAAATAACTAATGAGACTTGATTAGATGGGGGTCATTAGCACTGACAGGTAATGTCGAGTGTGTATTGTGCTTGAAGGCAATGGTTGATCAAATTAACTCCAGACAGTATTGTGCTTCGTGTGAAACAACTTCATTCCCCTGAATCGCGATGTTCACATAGCATAAAAATACAATTATACCTAGACTTCAGAGACAAAAGGACAATTTTCTGCGCTAATTGTACAAAATATTTCATAATGACTGCGCTCAAAAGTTTCATTATAGTGCAGACAAAAATAATAAACTTTGTTTTTCACTACAGTTATAAGTGAGAAATTGTTTTTTTTTTTTACTAAAGTTCCTTACAGGTTTCAGTGGCAGAACATTAAAAGATTATTTTTATTTTTTAAACATATTTAAAATCCAAAGGTAATATTAGAGCACCGATATATCCGTCTTGCTACTTGAATTGTATTTAAAATAGTGTGATTAAAAATATACAGGCTTCCATGAGAATTGTGTGTTACATGTATGCACTAAAACTATTTATTAAACGATTACATAGTGTAGTGCACTGACTTGCATCTATATATTATTACGTGAAGCAAATACTTGCCGCGGACGGATGAGTATGAAATTTTGCACGGTTATAGTAGAATGCTAATATTTTTTTCAAAGATTATAATAACCTACATAAAATCAAATAAAAAGACATTAATCAAACTACCGTGCATTTGTCACAAACACATAAATAACACGAATTAAAACATTTAATATTTCACTATGAAAACACAGAACGTCAAAAATATTAGATGTCTTTGTCAAAATACTCGTTATTGCTTTAAAATGCAGCGTTGTCAATTAAACCTCTTTTTACCTTTCGGGTGTATTAAAAACTTGAAAATTGATACAATTTAATTCAATTTTGGAAATATTTTGGACAATGTTAAGTTTAGTTGTTGAGTTGAATTACGGTCGAATTTCGACCGTTGTGACGGGTGACTAGTATTTTTAAATAGCTATTTTATATAGAGCCACTCGGGACTATCCCATAAACGAATTCCTAGAAGAAACAAAAAAAAGTAGTTTCTTTACAATATTTAGCTTGTTAGCAAAATTTTACTTGAATACTCGTCTCGTATCGAACGTCGATTCTTATACGAAAAATATTTTCCCTTAAGACACATGCTGTAGAATAAGCAAAAAATTCACTTTGCTAAAGAAAATTTTCT
Organism: Spicauda simplicius; assembly: GCA_949699795.1. Classification (NCBI taxonomy): domain Eukaryota; kingdom Metazoa; phylum Arthropoda; class Insecta; order Lepidoptera; family Hesperiidae; genus Spicauda; species Spicauda simplicius. Next base: position 7,615,801 of record OX453070.1, on the reverse strand, counting down.
CTACATTTGTTATCCATTGAAGCATCATTTAGCTCAGTCGTTATGTATGCTCGTATTATTCGTCGTACAAAAATATTTTACAATAGATTTTTGTAATGACTTCATATAAAACGTTTATGTATCATACTTAAAGCAATATCTTTCAGCAAACATCTAACTTTTAACAATAAAAATACGGTGCAAGAGTATGCAAATTACTTTTGTATGTCTTAAATAATATTGTATGCCATAGCGTGTAATATTATGAATGCTACCCGTAAAACTTGCAGTATTATTACGTATTATGTTTTTAAATTATATTGTTTTGTATTACAGTACCCTAGGGTTTCACTCCCTTAAAATATTTTATTTCTTTGGATTTTTTTACCTTTAACATTTTTTTCATAAATATCTACTTTAGTTAGCACTACAGACCACGTAAACAATTTTAGACAAATAACTTCTTTCACTAGTAACCATTGACAGAATTGATGTATTCTATGATGTTAATTCTAAATGTAGGTTACATAATAAAAATATGAATAAAAATCCCTAATTATATTCAGCTCTTTTGGATAAATACTATTTCAAAGACTCAGACAAACACAGAGACAAAATAATTATGAATGTCTTTTATTACTTGAGTAATCTTAGTATCTTGTTCATTTATTTGCAAATATATGCGATGTATAGAAATGTGGACTTTAATTGTATTATATTTATATAGAAAAAATAAATTGGATTGAATAATAATGTATACATACAATTCCTGCGGATGTGCTAGTCGACTACGAAGTCTATAATTATGTCTAGGATTGTTTCTATTATAAGCATCATGATACAGATAGTCTTTCATTAGATATGTAAATTACAAATTATATTTTAATATTGTTATCATTAAAGCCAAGCAGCTGTGGACTGACATATAAAAATTTGGTACATTTTTTTGCATAATAATCTCATATTTATGTAATAACGCTAAACAAAGCAGCAGGCAATCCAAGGTGTCACTTTCACCAATGAACATCTATGATCATTTCCATATAGTCTTCTATGGTTTCGAGTTCATGAGCCAAAAGCAGAAGCGTTACTATTTCTGAGGACTAGGATGGTTGCCGTATATGTTGGTCAACCAGCGTCTACATTTTGCCACCCAGACGAAAAAGCTGCTTCACAGTAGACATATACATATGTATCTATGAAACTCTACCCATTCAATTTTTATATGCTTCTTTAGTATCTTTAGTATAATTTGACATAAATCAGTAAAGTACTTTGATTTTTAAGGGACTTCTTGAAGCTAAAGGCAAAAAGTAATGAAGTCTTTGAATAGGATCTTTTACATTTTAGGTCAGACGCTGACTCAAAGGATGGGTAGGGCTTAAGGATCTCGAGTGGGGAGGATGAGTGATACAACTTGAACTTTCGACAGGTTTGAAAAAACTGACTTTAAAAATACATTCTCTAGATATTATAAATGCTTACGATAATATTGAACGAGGACAGTTGGAAAGTGTTCAGAGTTTCTTGAATATCATTTAGTTTAAATTAAAAATATTTCTAGCGTGAAGCATTTCTTGCGTTTCGATGGAAGGGTGTAGTTGCCGGCAAACTTTCACATGAAGCGACCATTACAGACCTCGGGAGCAGCAACGCATCTGTGATTGACTTCAGATGGAACCCATGTTCTGTATGAAGTTGATTACAGACGTCCATGGGCGACAGTGACCACTTGCTGCATGCTCGTTTGCTACTTCAGTTAGATAAAAAAATCAAATAAGATATCTTAATCAGCTACCTTACGAATCTATGAGAAGATGCATGATGAAAGAGTGTACTTTTTATAGATTAAATTAGTACCTAGCAATCCTCCTGATGGTAGGTCACTGCCGCTCATGGACACTTGCAACTTCATACATAAAACGTTTATTAGCCTAGCTTTATTTGCGGTACATCGTTTTCTTACTAAAATTCTTACATATAGAAAATATACTTACACTTTCCTTTAGGTATTTGCAAATACATCATTGTTAAATATTTGCCGTACTATCTTTATTATTATCTTCTTTGTGCGGTATTTCAAGTATAAAGATAATTTGGTATAATTTTCGTTCGTTTATTTTAGTTATTTATAACAGAGTTCGTTTTAGTTATTTTTCACAGAGTTCATATTTTACAGAACAGTCATGTTAATCTGACAATAGAGTTGTCATTTTTTATACAATTTGGCTCAATATTTATAAGCGGCCAAAACATTTTCTCAGTGACTGTTTTTAGAATAAATGAAACTTATTGCATATGCAAAACAGAATCGACCCACACAACGACAGTTTTGAGAAAACGCCATTTTTGCCAAAATTTTGTATACTATATAATTATTATTTTAGGTTATTTTTAATAAAATCTATGGACAATGTTGCACAACTTTTTTTTATGTATACAAATATGATATTAGTGTAAATCATTAACATTTTTAATAATAATAGGAGAAAAACTCGTTGGTTCCTATTTGCAAAAGTAGGTCCAATTATTTTTTGTGTGACTACTGTGGTAAACTACATTTTGCCTGGGAATATAATTATTAATTTCTTTTTAAATAAAATGCCATTTATGGTTCATTTTGCTTCGGCTTTGTTTTAAGTCTTCTCAAGTTTTCTTGAACAATGGAGTAATTTGATCAAATGTGAAGCAATATGTCCGCTTCAGACTTTGTAATGCTAATAATAATAATATAAAACAAGAACAAACTACGGAAAAAAGACAGTTACCTTTGAAGGAGCACATCTATATAATAAGATACCAGTTGACGTTAAAAATGTACACCCATTTAACGCTTTCAATCGCAAATTAGCTGAGTACATAATAAAAAATAATGCAATCATTTAAATGTGAAAGGGTTAAATGGGTATTTGATAATACTACATGTCTACCTGTGTGAATCGATGTTACCTTAAAGTAATTTTATGTATATCTCTTGTTCTCATAGAAGTGACGTAAGTCTTATTTGAGAATAAATTCTTTAAACCTAAACCTAATAATGTATCTACAGCTTAAATGATCCTTAATCTAAGTGTCGACAATATTTCCATGCTCAGTACGACCTTTAAAGGAAAATGTATCCTATTTTAATATTTATTATTATATTAAAATAGGATAAATTTTCCTTGTATATTCGATCATCTCCACACCCACTTCTCTTATAAAATATATGCGCATAGTGAGTATTCTCCGTACACAGAACTTCTAATGTAAAAACGATGTTCCTCTAAGGGCGGTACACATGTTAATTTGCTACGAGAAAACGGAAAGTTTGTATCACCAGAACTTTTATTCTATACATATTTTTCTCATTTATATTATTTAACACCTACAGATATTACACAAATGAGATTGATTATGAAACATTTATGTACGTAAAAAGATTTTATGACCCTACAAATTAGAAATGGCGAAAGTGGTAATATCGGATCTGATAATGTTCGTATTGCAGGAATTATTGAGCATATTAATTACTAGTCACCCGTCGCAACGATCGAAATTGGACCGTAATTTAAATTAAAAAACAAAACTTATTGTCTAAAGTAGCACGAAAATTTCACAAATTCAAATAAATTGTTAATTTTCAAGTTATTTTGAACGCACCGGTTAAAGTAAAAAAAGGTTTAATTACCTAAGCTGCATTTAAAAGTAATAGCGGGTATTTTGACAAACACATCTGACATTTTGACGTTATGTGTTTTCATAGTAAGACATGGAATAGCCTACTTTGCTTATAATATAAAAATACTTTTAGCAAATTATTACGAACCTAATTTCGTATGCCGTTATGCGATCCACGATTCTACTCATTAAACAACATAAGTTTCAAACAACAATTTATGATAATGATGTATACAACGGTTAATCTACGGACTAACTTATAAAGTTATTAGGCACGGAAGTTGTTTCAAAGTATACCATAGTTTAGAATATTATTAATGAATCATTTACAGGTTACGTGTATCTAGAATGTTTTGTTATTATAAGCTATTAATTAGTTTTCGTTGGAAGTTTAAAGGTGGTGGAACCAGTGTAGTTCGACAGGGGAGGTACCACCGCCACACCTATTTCTAACATGAAGCATTCCTTGCGTTTCGATGGAAAGGTGTGGTTGTTGGCTCACTTTTATATTAGGCGACCATCATAGTCCTCGGGAGTAGCAACGCATATGTGATTGACTTCAGATAGAACCTATGTTCTATGAAGTTGATTCCAGATGTCGCAGGGCGGCAGTGACCACTTACCATCAGGTGGACTGCATGCTCGTTTGCTACTTCATTATTATAAAAAAGTCGGCATATTAAGTAGGAAGCATATTTTACTTTCTTAAATAAATACTTAAAGCTATGTGAAATCTACTAATCTACACGCGGTCGGCATGGTGGGCTGCGGTTTGACCCAGACCCTATTTAGAGAGTAGATTGATGCCTAATTGTGGAGCAAAACAGGGCGATTTAGAATATAACAGTAGAAAATTAGCCTTTCCTTGCAGTCGCATTGAAATAGGTACGTCTTGAAATAGGTCGCTACGAGCATTGTTCACCACGCTGGTCCAATTTAATCTGTCCAATCGGTTTCCAATTTGAATGAACTCGGGAAAGAAACGGGCAACAGTCGGGGTCGCAGGATGATCTGCTGCCCTAATCTATACAATCAGATATGCGCTATGACTGAAATCTTGTAAGCGAAAACCAAACTTGGTAAACAAGGTATGTGAAACAATGTTCCCGGATATCAATAAGCGACAGTGAAGCGATTATAAAGAGACTGAAATCCTGGAAGCGAATACCAAACTTGGTAAACAAGGTATGTGAAACAATGCTCCCGGATATCAATAAGCGACAGTGAAGCGATTATAAAGAGACTGAAATCCTGGAAGCGAACACCAAACTTGGTAAACAAGGTATGTGAAACAATGTTCCCGGATATCAATAAGCGACAGTGAAGCGATTATAAAGAGACTGAAATCCTGGAAGCGAACACCAAACTTGGTAAACAAGGTAAGTGAAACAATGTTCCCGGATATCAATAAGCAACAGTGACGCAATTATAAAGAGACTGAAATCCTGGAAGCGAACACCAAACTTGGTAATGTTCTTGCCCGAATCTCCTAATAGATGGTTAGACATTTATCGGAAATTTCCATTTCATCGGTCCCAGTGCTCTTTAGCTTTGTCATGTTGCTCTTAGCGGTTCAATATTTCTTTAGAGAGATAATTTACATAAAATATCGCGCAATAAATTTTCCCGAAAACTCATAAGTATCGTTATTTGAAATGAAATGGATATAATGCGGTATTTATAGCTCTTATAATCTTGTATATGTATGCTTAATCGTCGAAGTAAAATTGCCATCAGGTGGATTCAATTCAATCTGTAGGAAAAATTTCAACGAAAGCCGATTAGTGATTTTTGCGTGAAACAGTAATAAAGACACATAAATCCTCACTAACTTTACTTCTACATTTTACGCTGATGTCTGATCAGGCGTCAGTACATATGTATACAATCTTTAAAAAGCAACAAAAAAATTCAACATTTTATTCATTTACTAGCTCTTACCCGCGGCTTCGCCTGCACGGTCAGAGGGAATTAACATTAACATCTGATAGCGTGATTCAGAACTTACAAGTGAATTTTACTAATGCTTCTATTAACAACGTCTGGAACTACTAAATATGTATCAACTAACAAAACATCGATATTCTCATGGGAATGAGAGACCGCGGTAAAAAGTAGCCTATGTCACTCTCCGCCCTCCTAATTATCTCCCAGCATATAAACCATATCATATAATAGCTATGTGGCGACGTGAAAGAGGAACAAACAAACACACTTTCACATTTATAATATTAGTATGGATGGATGTACGCAAAAACAGTGTCGTACAACTACTTTTATAGTACTGTCTAGTCCGACAAAATCCATAGACAAATTGGGTACATTGAATTTTGCCAACCAACCGAGCGGTTCAGTTGGGTCAACTTAATTGGGCTCATAGTTTTTCGTGCTTTGTAAAAACTTTGTGCGTGTCGATCCAATTTTAGGATTTGCTTTCAGAAAACGTATATCGTATCATTGTACCTGATTAGTGTTGCTAGAACCCATGTTTTGCGTGTTTCGTAAATTGGGACTGTATTTTGCTTACATGCCTAAATCTATCTCACTAATCCCCACAATGTATGCCCGTTGGTGCGTGAAGAGTAAGCCTGAGGCCTTCCACTGTGTAGTTAAATCACGTATGTAGTATGCGGTGGAACAATTTGTGATTCAAATTAACCCTAGTTACATGTTAAATAAGAATTATTATTTACTTAGAAAAACTAATGACGCTTACTTATACAGGGCTTGTATTAAGTAATAAAGAATTCAATCTCTAATATAGCGTCTGTTTCAGGTAATTAATTAATTTGTGCGTCAATCTCAAATATACTACAAGTCCCAAGAGATTATGTTAAAAGAAATTAATTTGATCGTGACAATTTCATAAAGAAATTTCCAGATAGAAAATGGAAGTCTGATATTATAATATATTTGATTGTCTGCTAATTTAATCCGCGAATTGATTACTTAATATTAAGAAGAATCCATCCTTACGTCAAACTGATAAGTGTTTATACATATAATAGAAATATTACATTCTCTTTATAGAGGGGTTCCCGATACTAGCGCACAATTGGCGCTTATTATCATATAATGATTACTGTCGGATTAAAGAAAAAAAGGTTTTGTGTGAGAAATAATTCTTTGTCCCTTGAGTAAAAACTCTCAATCCTCAAATGTACATACATTTCCGTGTATGTTCAGACACAGTTCTATTACTCCATATTACTTTTCACTTGTGAAAAGGGAAAATAATATATAAAAAAAACTTTATTTGTCATTTATCCCTACTTCCAATATTAAAGATTTTTATAAATGAACTAAACAACTATCTGCTAATGAAATAGATTTTAGAAAAATCTAAATCTGCAGTTTAAGTTTTTATCAAAATCTTCATTTTTTTACTGTTTTGAGCATTTTATATCTATTCTATTTCTTACAGTTTCATTTTGATCATCCACTCGTTGTTGAAAAATACACCGTGTACTAAGTATGTACACGGTGTATACATACTTAGTACACGGTGTATCCAAAAATAATAAATCACTTACACCACCTCATCAAATAACATTTTTGTTTATAAAACGTGATTTGAGAGCAATATCTTCAATCACGTTTCCTGAGGTATTGGAGAAGAATTTGAAGGTATTGGAAAAGAAAATTGGAAAATATGGTTCCTTTTATGTATACAACATAAACAATCTTTGGCAAATGTTTTCCAAATATTTTACCGGCGCCAAAATTGGAATAGCATGATTTATTTTCAAGGCCGGAGATTTGAAGTGCGTAAATATTTCAGCGACATCGGTCATTTATTACTGTCTATATAAATGAAAAAGACGTTTGTTTGCTATATTCTTCTAGGTTCAATCTCGGTAACCAGGTGATAGTTCATCCACGTGGTTTACTTAAGTTGTATAAAAAAAACTTGAGAGGTGTCAAGGGACACCCGGATGGAACGAAGTTCATTATACTTACCTAACTCCATCAGCAATATCCGGAACTTGTCCAAAAACACTGTCAGGATTCATTATTACTATTATTTTTTATTATTTATTATTTACAAAAAACCTGTATACACTCAACAAAAATAATCGTCGCGACACCACACTGTTCAATGCGAAATAGAAATGAAAATATCTGGCTTGCTTTCTATAAGAGAGAGACAAAGAGACAGACAGAGAAACATGCGCAGGCCGCATAGCTTACAGTAGCTTACTATACCAAAAAGTGTCGTGACAATTTTTCGTAAGATTTTTTTCCGTCTAGCCCCCTTTCACAACGCGCGATAAGGAACTTCGTTCCAAAACATAAAAAGAAAAAAACATGCGTGCGTACAAACGTTCGCTCTGTCTCACTTTTTCTCTCAACCTTTCTCACTCGCTTGCTCCCTACTCTCACTCCACGGCTAGTTGCTCATGCTACGTTCGCCCTGTCTTACTCTCTCTCAATCGGTCTCGATCACTCTCTCTCTCTTTTCCGACACTTCCGTTGCATACCAGCGTGACGTTTCATCTGTAAAAATTTTACCCTCATGTGCCTAAAGAAGTTTCACTTCAATAATTTACCTTTAATTAAACGGATACACAGTAATATAGTATTATGCAGGCCTGTCTTTAGCGATTCAAGATCTATATTCTACTAGCTGACCCGGCAAACGTTGTTTTGCCATATAAAAATTTAATAAAATGTTAAGGGTGGACAACCCTTATCACTAAGGGGTATGAAAAATAGATGCATGCCGAATCTCAGACCTACTCAATATGCTCACAAAATTTCATGAGAATCGGTCAAGCCGTTTCGGAGGAGTACGGGAACGCACATAGTGACACGGGAATTTTATATATATAGATTAACTTTTATCTTCATGACGAGATAAGAAAATAAAAGCTACAAACGTCTCCGCTCTAGTAAAAGATTTAATCGAAAGATATAGGCTTCGATAAATACGAATTTGTTTGTGAGAGGAAACAGACTCTAATCGATCTAAACATTAAACAGATGTGTAAGCAGAAGCCTTATACATCGTAAAAAAACATCTTTGATATGTTTCCGAATTCAAAAATAAATTCGGATAAATGTAACTTCATTTGTCCGAGTTTTTTTAATAATTTGAAGTAGTTCCCAAAGATGTATGAAATCTACTAAATCACACAGCAATTGCGTGGTATTCTATGGCCGAAATCCTTTTTATTTTTTGTTATTTATATTGTATTAAAATATCTATGGGTGATACCTACCACTTAACGTTAAGAAAGCTCGTTTTCTTTCATTACTAGCATTTGAAAGTTGTGTACCCTTTATGATTCCACTTCAAAAGCACCACCTATTTCTCTACGAAGTAGAAATAAACAGATGGTCGTTTTATATAAAAGATAGCAGGCCCATACTTTGTCACCGAAACGCAAGGTTTTAAGCTAGAAATACTCGTATACTAGCTGTACCCGCGGCTTTGCCCGCGTGCAAATCAACGTGTCACAAAGTTTTTCCCGAGCAAATCTCGACACCGTGGGAATTCTATGATAAAAGGTAGTAACATTAAAATCGGTTTGGCCGCTCAAGGATTACCTGGTCAAACACAGAGTGAAAAAACCAATTTAAAGTGTGTATTTGTGAGTAGAAACGTATTGTTATTTAAAAAAAAAATAGACGAATTTTAATATTGTAAACCGCTTCTTTGAACCAATTTACATTCTTAGTGGTCTAATTCACAATATCGGGATACTTTTTTTCAATCAACTCCTCCACATTTGAATCAAAACGTATCGATTATAAAGATTGATATGAATTTTTCCGAATTGGAAAATACTATTTGAAGTAATTTTGGCCGATTCAAATTTCTAAGTAAGATTATAGGTAAACCTACTTTTAATATTAATTTGTGCTCAGGAGTTCCGAAAGGCATTATGGAATTCAAAAATTCTGTTGGATAATGTACTGCTTCTTCCATCTCAATGACTGTGTCTACCGAATAGTAGATCTGTGACGCTGCTTTAAATTTTGAAAAAAATAAATCATTTAATTTATCGACACGTTCATTGGTGGGTGGGGTATAGGTATAGCCGTCTTTTTGAACCAATTTATAGTGTTATTGGTTGTATTAACAATATCGGGATATACTTTTTCAACCAACTCCTCCACATTTAAACGAAGACGTATACGATATAAACATTGATTTTTACTTTTCCGGATAACAAAGCACTATTATCTACTTGAAGTAAATCATTAGAAAATTGGAATATCATTGAACAGCGACATATATTCTAAGTTCATATTTTGTTTCATGTGGCCAAAGATAAAATCTTTTAAGAGGTGCATCGGGCTATTTGTGTGCGTAATCCCGCATTGTTCTTTGTAAAGCAGAAAACATAATCAAAACACTTTTACAAGTCATACGAACAGGGCGCACCCGATTGCAGGGCGCTGCCGCACCCTGCTCGCTTATTTTTATGTTTTCTTTTATGTTCCAACCTAACCTAACCCATCCTGTTTAAAAAGCTACAGCTAAATCTAACTCTTAGCAATAACATGACAATACTCCTCTATTTTCAGGATTTAGGTATTCAAAGTGACACTTATCATTATTAGATATGTCCTCTCAGGAATGGGTTGTAATGTATTGTAATCAATAAGTACCAAACTCATACGGCTTAAGTAGGTTGTGTACTTAGATTATCAGGGTTGATGAATGGAAGTTTAATTTATTAATCAAATTTCAGTTTAATGAGCTGTCATTAAACTTGTAGTATATACTAAAAACAACCATAAGCATTATGTGACTACCTTTTATAATTTAGGCTTGCATTATCCCGCATCATCAGGGAGGAGTTGAAGGTAAAAAAAAATATCCCGTGTTTTTTCTTAGTATTCTTATTACTTATACGTAAGCACTTGCGAGACAACTTCTATAGCTTGGGCTTGCAGTACCCTGCATCATCAGGGCTGAAGAGCTTAAGGTCGAAATTGTCATCGTGTGTCTTTGCTTAGTAAATATATTACATACCCGAAAGCATTAAATGGCCAACTCCTATGGCTTAGGCTTGCAGTACCCTGCATCATCAGGCTTGAGGAGATGAAGATCGAAATTTTCATCTTGTGTCTTTGCTTAGTAATTATATTACATACCCGAAAGCACTAAATAGCTAACTTCTATGGCTAAGGCTTGAAGTACCCCTGCATCATCAGGGTTGAGGAGTTAAAGGTCAAAATTTTCATCACGTATCTTTGCTTAGTAATTATATTACATACCTGAAAGCACTAAATAGCTAACTGCTATGGCTCAGGCTTGAAGTACCCCTGCATCATCAGGGTTGAGGAGTTAAAGTTCAAAATTTTCATCATGTGTCTTTGCTTAGTAATTATATTAAATACCTGAAAGCACCAAATGCCCATCTCGTATAGTTTAGGCTAGCAGTATCCTGCATCATCAGGGGTGAGGAGTTGAAGGTCGAAATTTTCATTTTGTATCTTTGCTTAGTAATCATATTACATACCCGAAAGCACCAAATGGCCATCTCCTATGGCTTAGGCTTGAAGTAACCCTGCATCATCAGGGTTGAGGAGTTGAAGGTCAAAATTTTTACCGTGTATCTTTGCTTGGTATTTTTATTACATAACCGTAAGTACCAAATAGCCAACTCTTACGGTTTAGTCTTGAAATGCCCTTACATCATCAGGGTTGAGGAGTTGAAGATCAAATTTTTGTCCCATGAATTTGTTTAATAATCTTATTATATATCCATAAAAACAAATTGACTTACTTCTACGGATCAGGCTAGCAGTACCCCTGCATCATCAGGATTGAAGAGTTGCAGGTCAATTTTTTTAGGAAATATCTGCTTAGTAATCTCATTCTACATTAAACCCAATTGGACTCCTACAGCTTAGGTTTGGCCGAGTATCGCTAATTTCGTTAATTTGCTTCAAAGAAATGGATCCTATGATCAGAACCGTATCAAACTCATCAGAGTACCCTTGAAGTACATTCTTTCAAATAAAAGAAAAATCATCAAAAACGGTTGGCGGGAAATTGAGTTATTCATCTATTTATCGCGCACATCGTTAATGCAAATATCAGACTTATGCGCTTTTCTTATGGATGCCACTGTCAAAAGTGAACTAAAATAAGTATAAATATAAATGAGACCCCATGACACGCACTACCTTTCAAATGAAAAAAAAAATCATCCAAATCCGTTCACCCAGTGCGGAGAAATCGAGTAACAAATATAAAATTAAAAAAAATACAGAGGAATTGATATCCTCCTCCTTTTTGGAAGTCGGTTTAAAACTATGTTTTAACATAAACATTAAAGCGAAATACTAAATTTTATTGAGGTACCCTCAAAATTGACTTCATACAATTACATACAAACTTACATCTCCTATTTGGGTTAAATGGGGGGGGGGGGGATCAGAAAATTCATTCTTAACTGACGTCTACGTCATAAAAGGAACTCCTGGTAAAAATCATATTCGAATCTTTAGCAGTTAGGCTCTACGATGTTTATTCAATAGATGAGTGAGAGAGCATCCTTTCGTTTTTATATAAGTATATATAGATATAGAGATATAGATTTGTATAGTATCAAATAACATAGGTACACACATAACCAATAAAAAATACATAACAAAGGAATACATTTTACAGACCATAACATGTTTAGTTTCAACCAATTCAACTATGCAGTTACATATCTTATTAACACTTATAAACACAGAATAAATACTGCGTAGTTTTAAATTGACATAACTTTTTTATTTATAAACCGATTTACATAAAATAAACACTAAATGTTAAGTGAAGTTTCCCACAACACATCTGTGAGAATTACATTCAAATTGGATAAGCCGTTTCTGAGATTAGCGTTTTCAAACACACAGACAAACAGACAAACAGACAAACAGATAAACAGACAAACAGACAAACAGACAAACAGAAAAGATTTCTAAAAACCATTATTTTGGGTTCTATATCATATTAAAGACCTCTAGAAATGGTTTTCACCTAAATTTATTCCATGTACAGACAGCGACCTCTTACAGATTTATTATAGTATAGAAGAAGAAGATGTCGTAGATGGTATCGTATCGTAGATGGTAGATGCCTCCTTCGAACCTGATAATTTCGTAGACGTTTCGGGGTTCAACTTTCAACCACACACAAATAATAAATTTCTATCTCTTTCAATGTTCCAGAATAAGATGGGTTGAATAATGTTAGGAGTAGGTCATAGTAACTTCTTTGACTAGTTCAACAAATTTGATTACAAGCAATGACCTTCTTTTTCATGATTTATTCTTGTTTCGTAATACAAATCACTAGTGGGTTTCGTTTTGTGACCGCCATTCTGGTTTTATTAAAAAAGTTTGTGCGTTATTTAACGTGGAAATGATTTGCAGTAATCGTGGTGTTTTGTTTAGGCCTTTGTTTGGGGGAAATTATTGGAGCTGAACAATCGAAACGCGTTATTTCTAAGCTCTGTTGTGATTTATAACCATCGGAGGAAACTTTGTTACCTGGAGTCTGCTTTGTTTCAGAGGGAAACGGTTTATATTAAAGCATAGGCAATGATGAAGTACTGTAGACCGTTTCGCCAAACAGGGCATAATATTAAAGTTTTGGTAAGATATTGCTCGAGTTCTGAAATCAAATAAATAACATTTAAATAATACATTCAAAGGACATAATCCTGGTGAGGTATTACACAAGTTAGCATTAATTAAGAAAATAACAATTTCTATTCTCAATGTACTCATAGTACATTTTTCTTGAGTTGTTGGTGCTATGGGTAACGGTGAATAGTCAAACACTTACATTCAGAACAGATAATTAAATTAATCTACAAATATAAGTATGTCTATCTGCCGCGGATCGAACCTAGAACCCACTACGAGGTGGACCGTTATCGTGACAGCTTCGCTCCAAAAATATCTACATATTTATGTATATCCGATAAGTAATATCTTGTATAAAAAATATGTAGAGTTATTCTCATATATCTCTATGTTTGTTGTATAAAATAGAGGGATACCCTTTTATAAAAATATAAACATTTTATTTCAATTTTATACCATTCGCGTGATTGCCTTTTATTTCTGAAACGGTTGTTCAGGAATTTGGGGAAAATGTTTTTATGACTATTACTGAAAGAAGCATTTTATGTTTCTGATATTATGTGTAAGTCTGTGAGGATGTATGTATGGTTGGTAGTTTATGTTGTAGATATTTTATATATGACTGAAGTAGCAAACGAGCATGCAGTCCACCTGATGGTAAGTGGTCACCGTCGCACATGGACATCTGTAATCAACTTCATACATAACATGGGTTCCATCTGACGTCAATCACAGATGCGTTGCTACTCCCGAGGACTATGATGGTCGCCTCAGGTGAAAGTGTGCCGGCAACGACACCCTTTTATCGAAATGCAAGAAATGCTCACGCTAGAAATAGGTGTGGCGGTGGTACTTTCCCGGTCGAACTACACTGGTTCTACCACCTCGTACTACTGATACTGTTCACGGCTTACCACATTACCCATATGAATCGACCATGGGATACAGCTAGTTTGTTATATTAACATTTTAAATAGCTATACGGCTGCGGCTAGATAACTAAAGGGTCTTAATGATATTCGTAAACTTTTTATAAGGTAGACTGGAGTACGTGCAGTGTCATATGAGTACCGGAATACAGATGTATTACTAATTCAGTGGACTAAAATGGTCGCCCCCACATATAAGACAACCACCATTATGCCTCGTATAAATAACAAACATATACCTACTCGTATTATAATTTATTCAAAGTCCTGAGAAGACGCGAGAAATGTCGCAATCTAAAAATATGTTTTTCTCATATGTGTTAGCAAGCATAAGGAATTGGTAAGGGAAGATAACACGATTTCACTAATTCGCTACTTATATTTTATCCGATTGTGCCGTTACTACACTTTTTACCGTGTAGCCTGTGCTCGTATGTTTACTTGCAGGGACTTTATTTTATTTTTAAGCTTAAATATGTTTCTAGAAAAGTAGTTTGTCACTTTCCCATAATTTACTATGAAGGAAAAGTTCCACAGAAAGAAGATTTTTTTTCTTATTATTAGTATTGTCACTATATAGTATAAAATAAAGTCGCTTCGCGCTGTCTGTCCTTATGTATGCTTAGATCTTTAACAGTACGCTACGGATTTTATTGCAGTTTTTTAAATTGATAGAGTAATTCAAGGGGAAGTTTTGTATGTATAATACATGCATAATATAGTGGAGGAACACTGATAATTTTAGATTTTTGACTTTTAGGCGTAACGAAGTTCGCCGGGTCAAGTAGTATCGTATAATACCCTTGTATGTTTAACCGCTTATAAGCTGGTTATTGGCTGGTTATATAACATTACGGACAGACAGTCCAGTTTTATTTAGATATATAGATAGCAGGTATATATAAGTATCTACTTGAAAGCTCGAATGTCGGCGCGTGGCTCTATGACACTTAACGTCAAAGGCAGCCCGTGGCTCAATTTATTTGCCTTTGCATTTTATATCTTGGGACTGTAAAGGATTCTTATGAAATTTTTTGTCGTAAATTTTGCTGTTTTTAATTTTCTTTTCAAAATTTTCTGCAAGGAGTCGAATTTAGTTAAAATTATAAAAAAAGTTTATTTTTAATTAAAACTTTCTAGTTATATTTGTGTTTTACTGTAATCAGTATGCAGTATGCAGCTTATAACAAGCTTCCTAGGTATTTCACATACATAACGCTAAGTACTCACGGAGCGATTTTCACCCGCGGCCGCCGCGGTTGCGGGCCCGCAGCTTCTGTAGGATGCAGATATAAATGTAAAAAATTAAAGCAATACTCATGATGCGTTTTTCGCCCGCGATGCGTGCGGTTGTTTACGGCTCCCGCTGCACCGCGGGCAACCTGTAGAACCGCGCGGGCCGCGGTTAGCCGCAGCCGCGGCAGTATGCGCCCGCGCTCTCTGCGGTCAGTTGGCGGGCGAGTGCAGTAGTGGTAGTGGACCTCAACTGATGGTAAACCGCCCGTCTTGCGGTTTTCGCCTGCCACGTTTGCGGTCGATAATCGCAACCGCGACGGCAGCGTAACCGCGTATATAACCGGTCTCAAGAGTTTCGCACAGAAGCTGCGGGCCCGCAACCGCCGCGGCCGCGGGTGAAAACCGCTCCAGGAGTACGTAGCCTAACCGCGTAAATAACCGGTCTCGTGAGTTTCGCACAAAAACTGCGGGCCCGCAACCGCGGCGGCCGCGGGTGAAAACCGCTCCGTGAGTACGTAGCCTGTATCCAAGTTACAAAAAATCGGTAATTCGTCTACAAAAGAATACCTTCCCAGTATTTGTAGACGAATTACCGATTTTTTGTTTTGTTTCCAGTTAATGTATGAAGAATAGTCATACCTATTGGGATACTCCATGTTTTGGTCGCTAGTTATAATATATTAAGTATACAAAAAATATGTGAATAATTTCATAAACTTTATAGACTTCAGATAAGATTCCTTCGAATTTTTCACAAAGATCTATGTATGGCAATAATTACCCACTATAAGATCACATTAAAAAAACTGATGATATATTGTCTGCTTCTTTTTAAAGCAAAAACATAGCAATCCAAGTATTTTTGCTGAAAATTCCTTAGCGAACATTATACTATAAGATTTCTATTCTTACATTGAAAAGGAATGTATAGTATCCTAATTTGCTAATTATCACGAATTCCTTTTTTCAGCGACAAGGCGTAAAGGGGCTCAGTAATTTAGGGGACAATTTCAATTAGATGACCCTTTGTATTCTATCCGATAAAGCCTCCCGCTGACACACCACTTTTAGGAAATAAAATTCTTTGTTCAATTGTAATTGTTATTGAAATGACGGTGCAAATAGTAATTTTATTTCTTTTTAATCTGTCTTCGACATTTCTGGGTAATGTAGGAGTTTTACTAGTATGCTTGGATTATCGGGTATTTCGTAGCATTATTTCAATTGCTCATAATATATAGTCTGTTCAATCGGAGGATAGTATGTATACCTCGCCCTGCTCCAGAAGCAGTATGGCGGTGTGAGCGTTGTTGAAACGACCACCGCTAACCGGCTCGCAGAAAGTCGTAAGGTTCTGAAGGTTTCCCCCTCGAGAGCAAAATAAAAATAGGTAGCCTCAAACTGCCCAATACCGGGGTCTCGTTTGACCGTCTTTTATATCCTCGGGAGCTACCGGAAAGACCATTTTAAATGGTAACAAAATATTATACGCATTTGTGACTTGTTTAGGTTCGCCGTGAATCCCTAACTGATTTGTAACTATAACAGGGCCCGTTAAGCAGAAAAGATCCAGTCATATTGTGTGAAATCGATTTAGAAACATATCCATAATCTACTAATCAAGTTTTATATATGCACAAAGGATATTACTTTTTAAAATGAACATGTTATGTTTTATTACACTGCGATTTTTAAAAAGGTAATGTTAGGTACATTAGGATTTTTTATTTTACGGTCAGATTCTGAACTACATTCACTTATAAAAGCTGTTAGTTCTTTTCCGCTTAACAATGTCCAACTGGCCATGGATCTTCCATCAGAGTCACAAGGGCTTGGACCGTAGTGTACAACGCACATTAATTGTGGACTTATAGATCTTTGAGAACTTGTTACAAAACTTCAAGCCATGTAACAACTTCCTATGTTTTCCTTCCTCCGCTAAAGACATCGGTAATTAATTTATAATGGGCAAATATCATTCGAACTTTGAACCCCTAGTTTAAGCGTCCGATTATTTATCAAACTTCTAGGTTATCACAACTGATATATGTCGCATCAACCCATTATTGGCCCACTGCTGGGCACGGGTCTTCTCCCAGAATGGGAGAGTTTAGGCCATAGTCCACCGCGCTGGCCAAGTCCGAATTGGTGAACTTCACACACCTCCGAGAACTTTTTTTTTTTTTTAAGAACTCTCGGGTATGTAGGTTTCCTCACGATGTTTTCCTTCACCGAAAAGCATTGATAATTAATTTCTAATACGCACATAAATCATTAGTGCGTGCCTGGGTTTGAACCTCGGACCTCCCGATCGAGAGGGCAAGTTTCAACCATTAGGCTATCACTGCTCCACTGATATATGTAGTACATATATATTTGAAAATATATACATGTGTTTATTATTTAAAGACATATCATTTTATCAATGACAGTGAAGAAAAGATTCATTCGACCGTATTGTGATTTGACAACCTTTGTACTACATAAAGCAACGCAGTAACGCGTGATTTATTTTGTACAATAAATCTTATATATTTTATATTCGCTATTCGTAAATAATTTATTTACTCATTTTTCTACCTATGCTGTATTATTATAAACGTACCTACTACTTTACGTTTACAGTTCTTTAGACAAAATAGGTAGTTTATAGTAGTAGTTTGTCTAAAGAACTGGTAATGAAAGCAGTTCAAATTGTAGTAGGTACTTATACGAAGTTGCCGTGTTGTATAGTAGATTCTTGTGTTTATAATTTTATAAATTTATATTCAACTTTATGAAGTTGCCGTGTTCTCGACAGGTTTGTCGTTTAAGAACTTTAATTTTTTTAACTTTAGACTGCAATTCTTGTTAGAAACATTGTTAAGTCTTCGACTACGAACCATTTAGTAGGTACACTATTCTCTATTGTTTTGAATATACAGTGTATAATAAAATATACATGGAAATTTTATATTTTTAACTAATAGCTCTAGCTCTTAGCTACTCGGTTCACTACGTTGCATAAAAGTTCTGACATAGGGTGCTCAGAAAAAATGCATAGAGTTCTACTTCAAAGGCAATACTTTTTGGAGGATATCGGCTTTTTTCAAGTTTTTTTTTATCTGACTGATGTAGCAAAGGAGCATGCAGTCCACCTTATGGTAAGTAGCCACTGCCGCTCATGGACATCTATAATCAACTACATACAGAATATGGGTTTTATCTGAAGTCAATCTCAGATGCGTTGGTACTCCCGAGGACTATGATTGTCGCCTCATGTGAAAGTGTGCCGGCAACCACGCCCTTCTATCGAAACGCAAGAAACGCTTCACGCTAGAAATAGGTGAGGCGGTGGTACTTCCCCGGTCGAACTACACGGGTTCTACCACTTTGAAAAGTTAATGGACATGGGCGATAATAAAACATGATACCAGGTCGCCTATATGTCTTCGTCAGGTAAATTATATAAACAAAAAGTAGAAAATGGTAATACGTCCACACTTCTTATAGGTGACGCTGTACTGAATTAGGGGAAGAAATCCAGTAGATTGGCAATTGCGTCTTGCTATGTAATGTCGCCACCCATTGCGGTCAAAAAGACATATGTCAGGTGAGGCGATTATCGGCACCAAAACCCCATTAGTGGAGGCCTATATCCTGTAGTGGATCTCAATAAGCCGATGGAAAGAAATTGAGCTTTTATGTAGTACAGGTAAGCATAGAGAAAGTAGAATACTTAATTAATAAGTGCTTTAAACAACCCAATCGTTATTTCGAATCGTTGAATTCGAAAGTCCTTACTGTACAGTAAACTGTAAGTGTTAAATTCTACAGTGAAAGTGGTTTAACACTACCCCTGAAACTCTACAAAACAGAATAGATAAGGGCCTTAGTTTGGCAACTACTGTAAAGGACCCACACTCAAATACTTAAGTTAGCTTCATCAAGTATAATCCCTATGAGGCACTTCACCAACTATCAAACGGGGCCAAAATTTTAACCTATTTATTTAAGCTTGTTTACAAATGAGTATGCATGCAGTGGGTACCAATTTTTTTTATATTACTACTATTTTTATATAGATGTTCCAATTTAGTCTCATATTACTAGTATAATTGTTTCAGGTTATTTTGCAGCGGCATTTTATGAAGCTATTTTGTTTTTATAACCGTGGCTGTACGGAGTATTCTGACTTAATGGTGGTGGTAATGCAGGCTTACATGTAGTATTGTTAGTTGTTAGATATGTAGATGTTTATATAACTTGTGTTAATTCCTCTTGTACGCCTATGAAAATACAAAACAAATACGCAAACATATTAACTGGCTTTAAGAAGCAAGCTGTTATATGTTTCTGCTGGATATGGCTACTTCTCACAACTGGAGACGACGTGGATCGTAACACGTTTCTATAAGCCACTGACCAGTTCGAGGCGAACTTCAAATAGAGCAAATTTCTAAAGATGCGAAGGTCAGTTCACATCAGATGCGTATTAGCATAATAATAAAAACAAAAAACATTAAACTATGGAACTACAAATGATAAAATATTATAATTTGTGTCAAAGTAGTGGCATGAGCGTTATATATATTTTGTAATGATTCATTTACAATGCTTTCATTGAAAAACGAGTAAAGTCGTTTGAACTAGTGTATAGGACGTGCTAAAGGAATGACATACATATGTACATACATAATCTTCAATCATTACTCTCCTGATACAATAAGGTAAAAGGAATTGAAATAATAACATATATATAAGTAAATTGACAATTTGCGTAATGTATGTATCCGTTAAATAAATTATTATCGAGCTGAGAGAATACTGATCTAAGTGATTCAATAAAACTCCAATGCGGCGTGCTGCCAAGTTACTTAGAAGTGGGTATTTATTATGTTGGGTTGACATGGAATTACACTGTATGTTTCTATTAAGGTGAGTATAGACTAGAGCATTTTCTCGAGCATTTCTGAGTAACGTAGCGTTCTAACGAATGGTACAATACAGAGAAAAGCTCAGATTCCAAAGCATTTACATGTAATGTGCTCGACGTCTGGTACGTAAAGGATGATACACGAGAACATATCATAGAGCGGCTCGTTTTTCTATTCCAAGTAAATGTTCTCGTCTATACTCACCTTTAGAAAAATATTTAGGAAAAGGTGGCGCATTTTGTGCAAAGGTTATTTGCACCGCCAAAAAAACACGCTTCAAACTTATACATTGTATTACACCTATGCCGCAATAGCTCTAAATATATCACTTTAATACATAGCATTTGAAACCACACCTACTATAAAACACGTACCTACCTACTATAAAACGAAAAATGTACTGTAATAAAAAACATATCTTCTCATCACTACACATTTATTTCACATTACATTATCATTACACATTTATTTCACAACACATTATCACTACATAATCGCTAATAATATTTAAGATATATGAATATCCTTTTACGGCGTCCATGTTAGTTATTAATGGCCACACTCTTTTGTTTTTAATCCACACGTCATTAACATCTATTCAGCCAGATAATTTACAAAAGGAGGTTTATTGTAAAATAATTATTTAAATCCGAAAATCATGACAGTACTAAAATGCCATTAGTAGTACATTATTATTACACGAAAGAACACTTGCCGCATGAATGCTGTGTATTTAATAGATACTATTGAATACGTTTAAAATCGAATACGATAAATATGCTGTATATCTCTCTGTGTACCCAGCGTTATTCGTGATGTAACGCGCTTTCGAAGGATTATGTATCTTAGCCACATGTAGAACACTGTGTATATCATTGTTATGCCAATTCACCCTCATAGTAAGTTACGTATTTGATAAGCTAGATAAACAGATTGCTATGTTCACATCATTAATTTCTATCTATCATTTACTGTAGGTCGGGTTTTATGTCTTGTGAATGTAAACAAATATTTAGTTACTCGTACATTTTATCGCGGGCTTTGAGCGCAGCGACCGAATCAAGAAATTCCGTAACGGAAAAAACCTGACACACTCCGCCTACTATGTAGCGCGGGCGAGCTTTCGCATAACGTGTATGTATATGGTACGACAGTATGAAGCTCGCACGAATCGAGATTAGCTGCTCGGAAATCAGACAAATATATTAGAAGATGTTTGTGAGAAAGTATATAGTATCAAAGAAAAAAACTTGAATTAATATCAAAGAAAAAAAATTGTGCATAAATAAATAAATAATTATAATTGCATAAGTTGATAAAAAATACTATGCAATAGCTTTACCGCGGCATTCCCCGAGTGCCGCACGATTTTTTTAAATTTCTCTGGAAAAGGTCGGTGTCCAATGGATACGTGTTCTTACATCCGTAGAATAAATAATATAATGGTAGTTTATTTGCAGGGACATTGTTTCTATTTTTGTGTTTGCAATGTTCAACCCATTATAAGTTTACGGTCTTTTAATGGTATGACAATGCAGAAACTCAAGGAAACCGAAAAATTTGCTCTTCCCTTGTTGCGTCGGGGGATAAAATAAAGAAAAACAACAAATATCTTATATATTATTTAAAGAATATTTACTAAGCTACCCTCCGTAAACTAAGTGTAAATCGGTAAACATCAAAGTAACCACCAAGTATTCCGACCGAAAAGTTTTGGGTAACTTTATCCTATTGTTTTCAATTCCCGGTCAACCATTTCATTAACATACTGTTTCAGGCCTTTATAAACTTAAAGTGTTTTCGTTAATTAGTTTACAAATTTGTTTATTGAAAATATATTTCATAGCTAAAAACATTGTTTACTGGTTAACTGTTTGATAATAACAACATTCCTCTTCATGCGATATATGCGATCATAGAGCAAAATATAGGCGACAGACTAAATTAGGAGATGGTAACAAAGAGGATAGGATCATACGTGGTTAAATTATCGAGACACCATCACCCTAATTTTTTTTATTTCTTTACCACACAATCAATAAAAATATTAGGTACTTCACAAACTTGAGAAATATAAAAGCCAATAACTTGCACAGAAGATTTCTTTTTGGGTGCAAAAGATGGTTGTTTCCAAGACATTTACAGTTGATAAGGTTAAATTCAAAATGGTGGGCTTATGCATATGACCATCATACTAATGTTATAAAGGCGAAAGTTTGTGAATGTGTATATTTGTTACTTCTTCACGTCTGGCTGGGAGTTAGCTGACACTCTAGATTAACATATAGGCTACTTTTTACAGTGAGAAAATATTTTATTCCTACGGGACAACCGGTACATCGATTTTTATAACGCGG
This sequence comes from Spicauda simplicius, assembly GCA_949699795.1. NCBI lineage: Eukaryota > Metazoa > Arthropoda > Insecta > Lepidoptera > Hesperiidae > Spicauda > Spicauda simplicius. Next base: position 7,593,124 of record OX453070.1, on the reverse strand, counting down.
GCGAAGCTGCAGGGTTCAACTTGTAAGTAATAAATTTGATCCGAATCTGCACATTAATTAAGCTTAGAAAAGTCCTAACCCTAAATTAAACTATACCAACGGTATTTTTGTTGTCGCTGAATCCTAGTGAATCACTTCAAATGTATTGAATGCTTTCAAATTAAATTTAAATAAAGTTTGCTAAATATTTGATGGTTGTTCTTTTATCTCCTCAGACCAATTTCTTTCGCCCTTTATAATGTTTTATTTGATAATCGTGGTCAAAGGCTGCCCACAATTTGGGTTATATTTATAGTTCGATTTATCTATTTTTAATTCAGTGACACAATAAGTAATTATAGTACAAGGTAGAGCAATATCTCACAATGTTTGCTGAGTATCCAAAAAACCTTTGTGGACGTTTTTTGAAGCACAAATATTTTATTACTGCCGGTAACTTGCTTTAATGTTATCGACTCCTTTAGAGAAAATAATTTATTGTTTACTAAAAGTTTGATGAAAACTGGACTTTTTATATTTAATTCTCTTTATGTTGTTATTGCGGCCATAGAAATAAAGGCTAAGTTATAGTTTTTTTTATTGATTAAATTGAATAAGAAGCGAGTATGTAGTCTACCTAATAGTAAGTCACTGCTGCACATATAACTATGTAAAATAAATTTTATAAAGAGAAGGGGTTCTAGGCGTAGTCAACCGCAGAAGCGTGTACACTTTCAAGGCTTAGGGTATTTTCCCAAATAAAAGTGGGCCCGTGTCCCCACTTTCCCACGGAACTGCTTCACGTTAGATATAGGTGTTTTAACCCAAAAAACCTACGTACAAATTTTAAAAACGCACTTCTACTAATTACGTATTTTGTACCGTTAAAGTTTACTGATCAGTCCAATACCAAACCCTACACTTGTATCCTTAATACTGCAAGTGTCCATAAATAGTAATGGATGCTGTTTGCCTGGATTGGAACCGTTGTCCAATTATTCGGTGAGTTTATGCACTCGCCTTAGCGAAGACTATTTCTGGAGAGCTCTTTGTTGTTCTGCCTACGACAGTGTTTGCTCACCTTCAGTTAGATCCGCACGTTTGAGCTAATCTTTTTATCCTACTGCATCAGAAGGAAGTTTTTTTTGAGCGTGTATATGTATATGTTTTCGAGCGAATAGACTTTACTCAATGTTAAATGAATTAAATTGTAATTGTTAAATCTTTAACAATTACAATGATGGCAAGCGGCCGGATGGTTTGACACTCGTGCCCTGGAAAAAGGGGAAGTCCTTGATATGGGATGGTACCTACATGTGTTGATACATTGGCGCCATCTCATATACAGGCAACTTCGATGCACGCTGGTGCGGCAGCCGAATCTGCAGAAACTGTGACTGTGTGGCGCAAGTATGCAGCCATTCCTCAGGACTACATATTTGTGTCGTTTGCAGTAGAGACGATGGGACCGTGGGGGCCAGAAGCGAAACATTTTTACAAAGAATTGTCTTCACGCCTGATTGACGCCTCCGGTGACCCGAGAGCTGGAGCTTAGGTACCTCGGCCAACAAATAAGTTTAGCAATACAGCGAGGTAATGCTGCTAGTGTCTTGGGTACATTTCCACGGAGCAGCGATTTGGCTCATTTATTCTATTTATAATTGTAAATTTTAGTAAATAAATTGTAAATTTGGGTTATATATTATAATGTTAACTAAATAAATAAATAGTGTGGGGTAATGTATATGTTTATGTTTTATAGTTTCAAAATGCCACATGCACTAGACTCACTTCAATTGCCAGTATTAAGCCCCAATTTATTTCAACTATGAATATAGAATTGAGGATAGTAAAATGTATAATAACGACGCCAATCGAAGCGATGTTGATCCTAGGAGAACGTCTCGCTCGTGTCGATTTAAAGTTGAATTTATGTGCATGAATCCTGTGGGTTAGATTCTCAAGTGCCAGCAATTATAGGATGAATTTGTTATTGATATATTGTTATATTTGGAGCCTCATTTCACAGCTTGTCCTATGATATGTGGGAAGATTGGTATATCGAGTTCAGGTAATCCCTTCCAGTCTCTTTTCTAATCTGAAGAGTGTGCCAATAGAGACATTTTTATACGAAGCGTTTGAACTTAATCCTCAGTGGTAGTAACGAACCTATGGCTAACCTAAGTTAAATTTGATCTTATCTTTGATTAGGTGCCCTTGGGTAGCAGTTGGCCACTTACCATAAGCTGCATGTTTCATTGCTAATTCCAACTTCTATCCGTGTTAAAAGAAAATAAAGAACTTTTTTTTACATGAACTATAAATAAATCGGAAGTCATGAGTCAGATCACGATCAAAACATAGTTCGGATAAAAAAACTATTAGGTAATATCATCCGTCCGATCTCGTCAAAATGTAGAACCTTCTGCAAAAACTGGTTTTACAATTTCGATTAAGTTCAATGAATTGGACACTATGGAAATTGCATTTTCATTCCCACTAATATTTTGTCATGCACACTCGTATTACACGAATACAATAATTTTAATATACCTGCAAAATTCTGCGTAGCTGTTGCTTTTTCGAATCGCAATAATTTAATTAATGTTTCATATTGATGAAAGGCAACTAAAAGTAATTAATAAAGCAAAATTGTATGGCTTTTCACTACATATTTTACTCAAAATTGGAGTATTTTAATCTTCGCGAAATATGAATTGGTAACATTTTTTAACTAAATCTAATATATAAAATTCTCGTGCCACAGTTTTTGTTGCCAAACTCCTCCGAAACGGCTTGACCGATTTTTACCAAATTTTATATGCTTATTCAGTAGGTCTGAGAATTGGCCAACATCTATTTTTCATACCCGTTAAGGGTTGTCCACCCTTAACATTTTTTTTATTTTTTATACGGCAAAACAACGTTTGTCGGGGCAGCTAGTATCGTATAGATATATCTTATTAATACACGTTGTATTTGTTATGAAATAGTTCCCTAGAGCCTCCCGAGTTAGTTTTGGGGTAAGAAGGCCCTGTAGCGGATTTTAAAAAACGTTACATCCATTGAAATAGTACTTAGGAGTAACATGTAATCTTAAAATTAAATAAATTTATAGTTATACCTCCTTACAAAGATTTATGTCCCCCACACTTGTTTGTAAAATTTTTACACATCTTTTTACCTCAGTACTCCTCTTCGTCATCGCAACGACTTCGCTTTTGTAAAAGTTTTCAATATGAAAGGAGTAAACTGTAGAGCGGAAATTAGTTCTGTCTTCGCAAGGTTGAATATAACAGATTGATGATTAAAATTACAATATACTTTTATATATATCTTATCTAATTGAAGTAGGAAACGAGCATGCAGCAAGCATCCACTTTATAGTTAGTGGTCACTGCCGCCCATGGACAGATGTCCAAACAACTTTATATAGAACATGGGTTCTATCTGAAGTCAATCACAGATGCGTTGCTACTCCCGAGGACTAAGATGGTCGCGTCATATAGAAGTGGGCCGACAACCACATCCTTCAAACGAAACGCAAGAACTGTTTTACGCTAGAAGTAGGTGTGGCGGTGGTACTTCCCCGGTCGAACAACACTGGTCCTACCACCTACAAAATAAATTATTTTAAAAATTGAAAGTAACAATATTAGGCTATTGCTGCGGCTTCACCCGCTTAGGTTATGTCTACTATGGTAATGAGTATCTATTCTACTACTTAATCTAGGTTATAAACTCTAAAATCTGTAGGTAGGTATATCAAATTTAAGCGAAATCTGAATAGTAGTTTTTGCAGGACATTAACAAACATTCATACATCTTCACAAACTTTCGCATTTACAATATTTATATATGAAACATTGCGTGAACCCTAGTTGGAACAAGTGTTCCTCTTGAGAACCATAGATAACACTTAAAATAGTAAAGCAGTCGGAAGATCGGAAGGCAAATTTCAGGATTGTTATATTACACCTTCCCCTTGTAGGGACACAAACAGTTCCACGAATCAAGTGCAATGTGCATTGTCAGCAATGACGATCGCATTCGCTTGGCTCGTGGGAAGGCTGTGTTACCAGTCTGCTCCCCGCCCCTAACGCATATGTACTTACCTTGGGTGGCTGAAATAAATAATTGTTACTGTGAAACATCTTTAACTTAATTCCGTGCAATCATAGACTCTTCATATACACAGTAGCCTATAATTGGTGACCCCCGACAAGTGAACATTAACGTTGAATAGTGACGAATAAATAACTTTTTGTGAAGTAAAATTGTGAACAGTGCAAAAAGATGGAATCTACCAGCAAGGCGTCGGCTGCGGAGTGTAAAGATATTACCTACGGCACCTTGGGAGCAGTCTCACTTACTTCGAGGATTCCAGAATTTTGGACCGATTATCCTCGCGTGTGGTTCGCTAGAACCGAAGCTATTCTAGCACCACAGAAACTAGGAGATTCAGTCAATTTTGATATAATTTTGTCAAAATTAAATAAAGAAACTATCGGCGAGATAACCGATATAATATTGGATCCTCCTGAAAGCCAGAAATGTGCAGCATTGAAAAATAGGCTACTAGCAATATATGAAGACACGGCGAACCTGAAAATAAAGAAATTATTAAGAGACATGGACTTGGGCGACCAAAAGCCTTCTCAACTATTGCGTAAGATGAAGGATTTGGCTAAGAAGAATTTCCCAGACGATACAGTAAGAATACTGTGGGAGGAGCACTTACCATCACAAGTTCGAGCTGTATTAGCGGTTAGCAAGTCTACGGATTTAGAAGAATTGGCAGCCGTAGCTGACAACGTCTTGGAGGCTACCAAACCTTTGCAATTAGCTACAGTTACCCAGCGGCAGTCTAGAATCGATAACGCAGATATTGCCATGATCAAGGCTGAAATCGCGAAATTGAACACTAAACTCGGTCAGTTGCAGCGTGGGAGACCTGAAATCGGCAGTGGTAGACGAAGTCACTCGCAGACCAGCCAACCTAGTTCTTCAAGCAAGCGCAACAAGCAAAATTGGCTTTGCTTTTACCATTACAAGTACCATGAAAAGGCACACAAATGCATTAAACCCTGTGCCTGGAAGGGGCCAGCTACTTCTACGCCAGGATCTTCGGAAAACTAACGGCAGGCACACAGGATCTCGGAGACATCTGTGAAATACGGCCTTGTTCTCGTCTTCGTGTTACGGACTATAATAGCGGTTATACCTTTTTAGTGGACACCGGTGCGAACGTTTCCGTCTTACCAGTGATAAAAAAATACAGAGCGGTAGAAAATACGCGGTATAAACTTTATGCGGCAAACGGAACTGAAATAAAAACTTACGGAACCAAATCGTTAGTGTTAGATTTAAAGTTACGTCGTCCTTATCGTTGGGATTTTATCATAGCGGACATTAAGCAGCCCATATTAGGTATAGACTTCCTTACGTTTCACAAGTTATTAGTGGATGTGAGTGCCCGACGGCTGATTGACAAGGTAACAAATATAAATACTTTAGCATGTGTCAGTAACGTTATTCAACCTGCTATTAATACAATTCGTGATAGTCACCCTTATCATAAATTATTAAGTAAATACCAGGATATTACTAGACCAGTCTCGTATAATGATTTTAAGGCTCAACATAATATTTTGCATTATATTGAGACCACTGGTCCGCCTGTATTTGCTAGAGCACGTCCTTTACCGCCCGATCGGTACCGAAAAGTAAAGGAAGAATTTAAGGTTATGCAGGAATTAGGGATATGTCGTCCTTCTAAAAGCCCATGGGCAAGCCCTTTGCACATTGTTCCCAAAAAGAATGGTGAACTGAGACCATGTGGTGATTATAGACAATTAAACAGTATAACTAAGCCTGATAGGTACCCTATACCTAGACTTCATGATTTTACATTTATTTTGGCCGGAAAGAAAATATTTTCCAAATTAGACATAAATAGAGCTTATCATTGTATACCTATTGCTCCAGAGGATATAGAAAAAACTGCAATTATAACACCATTTGGACTATTTGAATTTCTTCGTATGAGTTTTGGTTTGCGTAACAGCGCCCAAACTTTTCAAAGGTTTATGAATAATACAGTGTTAGAAGGTTTAGATTTTCTTTTTTGTTATTTGGATGATGTCATTATTGCAAGTAATAATGAACAACAGCATACTGAACACCTTGAAACTATTTTTAAAAGGTTTAGTACATTCGGTATAACTATAAATTTAGCTAAGTGTGTTTTCGGACAGAGTAATATTAATTTTCTAGGACACGAGGTTTCAACAGAAGGTTTAAAACCCCTGGCAGAAAAAGTAAAGGCTATTACAGATTTTCCGAAGCCGAAAACGGTCGAGCAATTGCGACGTTTTCTAGGAATGGTAAACTTTTATCGTTTACATTTACCTAACTCTTCTGAATATCAGTGCGAACTTTATAAATACTTAGTTAATTCTAAGAAGCGCGACAAGACAGTTATTAACTGGACGGATGAAGCAAACGAAGCTTTTAGTCAATGTAAGTTAGCGTTGCAAGAGGCCGCTACTCTGTCGCATCCACTGATAGATGACAATGTTCCTACTGCGTTGATGACGGACGCGTCAGATATGTGTGTAGGTTCAGTGTTACAGCAAAAAGTTGGTAATGAATGGAAACCTATAGGATATTTTTCTAAGAAGCTTACAACAGCCCAACAAAAATATTCTACGTATGATAGAGAATTGCTTGCAATTTATTTATCTATTAAATATTTTCGGAAAATGTTTGAAGGTCGTCAGCTGATTATTTTTACGGACCACAAACCGTTAGTACATGCCTTTAGTAAGTTAAATAGAGACAACTCGGAAATACCTCGTCGTACTAGACAATTAATGTTCATAAGTGAGTTTACATCTGATATACGGCATATTAGTGGCCCGGATAATATCGTAGCAGACACGCTATCGCGCATAGAAACAATAACGTGTCCCACAAGTATCGACTTCGAACAACTTGCTGACGCGCAGTTGACAGACGAGTACTTGCATGCTACGATGAACAATAAAGATATTAGTACTACATTTAAAAAGATACACTTACCTTTTTGTAATAAACCTATATACTGTTTAGTAAATAATGACCAAATTAGACCTTATATAACTACGGAATTTCGAAAGATTGCTTTTGATAGTGTTCATAGTCTGAGTCATCCAGGTATACGTGTTACACGAAAAATGGTTTCGCAAAAATATTTTTGGCCAGGAATGAATCGTGATGTTAATACCTGGGCACGAACATGTTTACAATGTCAACGTGCTAAGATAAGTAGACATACTGTTTCTGATTTAGGCGAATTTCCGACAGTTAACAGATTTGAACATATTCATGTGGATATTGTTGGTCCTCTGCCGACTTCTCCACAGGGATTTCGATATTTAGTTACAATTATTGATAGGCAAAGTCGATGGCCTGAAGCTATTCCTGTACAAGAAATTTCAGCTAGTGTTGTGGCTAGAGTAGTGTATAATGAATGGATTACGCGATATGGATGCCCTATCAGATTGACTACTGACCAAGGTCGTCAATTTGAGAGTTATTTATTTAATGAACTTTTAAAAGTCTTAGGCATACATAGGATACGAAGTACAAGCTATCATCCTATGAGTAATGGATCCGTTGAGAGGTTCCATCGTAGTCTAAAGTCAGCGCTTTCAGCACGTCTTACGGATAAATCGTGGGTGGACGAGTTGCCTACTGTTATGTTTGGGTTACGGAATGCATGTCGTAGTGATAACGGCGTTAGCCCAGCTCAAATGACATTTGGTAAGTCAATGAGATTACCAGGAGACTTTTATGATTCATGTACTCAGCGTGAGCCTAATGATTCTTATACTTTAATTAATACTATTCAGAAAACAATTAAAAACTTTAAACCTGTTGATAATTCAAGTAGAAATCATCGTAAAATTTTTATTCATTCTGATTTATTAAAATGTGATTTTGTGTTTATACGTGACGATACGGTGAGGAGACCATTAAAACCCCCGTATGACGGTCCGTATCGAGTATTACAAAGAAAAAGTAAAGTTTATGTTATTCAATTGCCAAATAGGAAAGCCAGCATTTCCATTGACAGATTGAAACCGGCATATATATTATCATCATATGATAATGAAGATAAGACTGTAAATATAGCAAATTCTTCAGAAAATGCAGAATTGCCCGTGAATGTTCAACCGGAAGTACAAACGAGTCGCAAAACTCGTAGTGGTCGAATTATTCGAAAACCAGTTAGATTTACTTAAATATTTTTTTACATTTTTGTATACTTATTTTTTTTACAGACAAACATATACACATTGCATTTTTATATACATACTTTTTACTTTAAATTCCTTAATGTAGTACTATGCAGTTTCTAGTTAACAATAACAAGTTACGAAAGTGCATACTTGCAAATGTATTGTTACCTATTGTAATGATACTTGTTTTTGAACATTATGCTAAATTGACTAGATTTTATAATAATTTTATAGAAGTACAATTTTGTTTATGCAAATGTAGAGTAAATTTGTTATTCTATTATTTTACTTAAATTACCTATAAATTAGTGAACAGATCATTATCAATCAATAACCATTACGGTTAAGTTCAATATATAAAAAAAAAAAAAAAACGTCATAATTATTCTAACAGATAAAATGGGTTGGGGACAAAGTAAACCCGTTATCGACGAAAGTAACAAAGTAGAAGTTACGCAAGTGCAAAATATATCGAACATAATGGAAACTAAACTTAACATGGTATGGATTAGTATATTGGTAGTTGCTGTTATATTGGGAATAATATTGTGTTATGCAATTCGATTGAAGTGCAGGAGCTTCATCAGGAAATGGTTAACGAAAACCATGGAGAAAATCTCTGTACCAACGTCGGTTAAGGTACATAATAATATGTCACCGACTGTACCCCAACAGCAGCAAACAGTTTTTTAAGGTATTGTTATTCTCAAGTTATATTTGTAACACACATTTATATGTATTAAAAGTTATGTTATATTCGTGTTATAAAGCTAATGCTATTTTTTGTATTGTGTTACTAGGTCCCATAAGAGAGACCAGTGTATATTAAAAAAATAAGGAGATCTTAAAAATGTATCTACTATTCCTAAATATTGTTATGTATATTGTATTGTATACATTTTTTTTTAGGGTAGGGGTGTGATGTAGGGACACAAACAGTTCCACGAATCAAGTGCAATGTGCATTGTCAGCAATGACGATCGCATTCGCTTGGCTCGTGGGAAGGCTGTGTTACCAGTCTGCTCCCCGCCCCTAACGCGTATGTACTTACCTTGGGTGGCTGAAATAAATAATTGTTACTGTGAAACATCTTTAACTTAATTCCGTGCAATCATAGACTCTTCATATACACAGTAGCCTATACCCTGAATAAAATAACTTGTGAATTAATTCATATTATAATAAAAATAATTTCTCTCGTCAACCCATTATTGTCTCTCTGCTAGGCACGGGACTTCTCAGAAGGAGAGAGTTTAGGCCACCGCGCTGGCCAAGTGCGAATTGGAGGACTTCACACACCTCCGAGAATTTTTTTTAAGAACTCTCGGGTGTGTAGGTTTCCTCACGATGTTTTCCTTCAGCGAAAACCAGTGATAATTAATTTCTAATACGTACATAATTTTAGAAAAATCAGTGGTGCGTGCCTGGGTTTGAAGCTCGGACCTCCCGATCGAGAGGGCAAGTTTCAACCATTTGGCTATTATCACTGCTCTTTGAAAATCATTTACCTCTTCAATGATCTGAAATGGCATTTAGTAGGACATGTACAGAAGTACCTACAACTTCTCTAATCAGGAGAGAGATCCTATCTGAAATTGAATAGTAATGAGGAGCACTACCAAAATAGGCCCTAAAGTAAATAGTTAGGTGTACTAAAACTTAGCCTTACGATTTCCTGTGTTTAGATACTAAAGGGGGTATAGTTAGTCCTTTAAAGTTTTAACACTACGCCCAAGGCTTAGTGCAAACACAATACTAAATTGCTAGCTAAATTCCTTGCCTAACCTTCCTGGCCTATGCTTCCATAATATTATAAGTTTTAGTGTCTATCTGTATGCATATGAGAACAGTTCATGTTTAAGTTTTAACTTACAATGTCACGAAAGAGCAGTGATAACCTTATGGTGGAAACTAGGCCTCTCAGTCGAGGGTCTGAGGTTCGAATCCCAGGTTGATACCGATACCGATTCGACTACTACTGATTTTGAAACGATGTGCGTATCAGAAATTAATTATAACTGTAATACGGTGCAGAAATCATCGCGAGGAAACCTACATAACTAGTTTTTTTTTAAAGTTCTTAAAGGTTTGTGAAGTATACCTATTATCACTTAGCCAGCGTGGAATACCTAAAACTTTCATAGTGAGAGAAGATCCTTGCCCAGCAGTGGGAAAATAATAGGTTAACGATAAAGTCGTCAGGATTTGAGACATAGTACTCTATGAAATTGCTTTCCTAGTCGTAAGATTAACCCAAAGTAGATTATAGTTTACCTCACAAAGGAATAAAAACAGATTGTAATTAAAGTAACTTGTAAATTAATTCATTTGGAAAATCACCCACGTGGCGGAGCGGTTACCACACCGGTTTCACTCGCAATGGGTCCCGGTTTCGATTCCCAGCTAGACAGGTATCTGAATGATGAGTTTAGATTCATGTTCTGGGTCTGGGTGTTTGTGTATTCGTCTTGCGTGTGTCCATGGTACCCACGACACAGGAGAAAATCCTAGTGTGGGGCTATGGGTGTAGAAAGCGCGTTTTTTTTTAAAAAGAACTATTTTGTCTTTTGTAGATGTTTCCTACAAACATTATGGAAGTACGAAATGGTTACGCAAAGGTAATCTTAGGATTTGGAGACTTGATTGATTGAAATTGGATCCAGTAAGTTGAAGCCGCATCCAATTTATCTTTGGGACTTAATTAGGTATTTTTCAGATTAAAGCGGACAAATAACACAGATTTACATATGTGATATTTAATGGAAATAAATTTTTAGTCCACATGGCACGTCACTGTGCACCATTATCACACTGGGTTTATCGGGAAAATACCTTTATACCCATTACGGTATAAAGGTATCTTCCCGAACGTGAAGCCGTTATACATTGCGGTGAAACACACGAGCGACCATTTTAGTCTTCAAGAGTAACAACGCATTTGTAATTGGCTTCAAGTACTGAATAGATATATATTAAATATATATTTAGGTACTATTGAATTTACTTCTGTGGGTAACAAATAACGTAATACGTAGGACTCGCATAAAATCAAGGCACGTTACGCTTTAAGCTCAATATGGGCATTGAGGGAATGGATTAATTATAAATATTCTGGAATGTAACAAAATCTTTAACACTAAAGAAAAAGGAAAAGTAGAAGTACGTAATAATATGTAACGGATAAATTAATTCGATTGGTTGTCGGACCTGTTACGTCTGAAATCAAATTGCTGTGGATAGTGTATGTACAATCACAAACTAATCCGATTACTCGTACAATCTCATCTCACGCGTAGGATGCAAACGTGTGGGCACCTTGAAAAGCTTCACGAGAACTTCACTAGCTTCAAAGCTTCAAGAGAAATTGGGGCGATGGAAGTGGCGGCTCAAATCCTTTTTATTGAATTAAGGAGACAGAAGACAGGGGCAAATTGAATATCGCGATTATATTTCTTGTGCTTGTCGGAACCATAGTAGAACAAAGAACATAAAACGTATTATTTATATTTATATATTAAACTTTGCAATTATGTTTTAAATAATATTACTGTTTTGTTTATTTCATTACTTCTTTCGATTAGTAATTTAATTTTAATCTTGAAGGTTGTGTAACTAATGTATTAACTATGATGGCACAGCTGTCTCGCCTATTTCCCTATAACAGCAATATTCACGTTAAGGCGTTTTATTTTGAAAGGTGTAGTAAAAAATACTTAGTAATTCCCCAGTTTCCTCAGACACAAATATTACAAACACTTAAATTTTCTTGTTAGTTTATACTTATGATGAAAACAAATCTTTCAACAATATTTGAAGGCTGAGATAATTTCATACCAATCGATTGAAAAAAAATGATCTAAAGTGAAATGAAACTGCAATTTGTCAACCAAAAAAAGGTCGCCATATCTATATCCTTCGGCCAAAAACCAAAAAGTGAAATGCATTCGCATTCGCGAATCACGGTAAGGGATATTCGCATTCGCATTCGCAAATGTTCAAATAACAACATTAATTACATCACTAGTGCAAATTATCTTCCAAATTATGGTTCACGTGGACTTTCCAACAATTTCATTAAATAATTGTATTAAAACATCTGTCAAGATTGAAGAACTATAATATAAAACATTATTTTTAAGTATATAATCTCAAGTTTAACTTAACATTTGCGAGCAAGCAATCTTCATAATCGAAGCTCATTTTGGCGTCAAATTGCATACGTTAGCTTAAAGTCTTTTTGGTGTTTTACATACGCATGGTAAAAACAAAAAAGGGAACCTTAGAAAAAATGTCCGTTCTACCGCCGAGGTCGGTAACTATGGTATCTGTCATCCGTTGAGAAAAAGTAGTCCTCTGATCTTGACAAATGCGATTCACAAACCGTCGCCACCCAGTGGTCCAAATCAGAAAATGTTAAAATAGAGTATTCTTATTTATTTATTTTGTTAATAAAAAGTCGCTTACTTTTTTTTTGAATTACGAATATAGATAAGTACATCATATTATAAATTAACGAAAATTTAACTCCAGCGTTTTCTAGCTAAACCTTTAAAGACTGGTATTATAAGTATCTAAATATATAACAAGAAATTATTTGTATATTGTTTACGAGCTTTCACTTAACATCCATATTGTTATGATAATAAAAAAAACGTTTCACTCTCTTCATTTCTCATTGACTGTACACGATATTAAAAAAAATATTTACGTAACCCGTAACGTACTACCAAGTTACCGACATAGCTCTCAAAATTAGTAAGCTGAAGTGGCAATGGGTAGGCCATATCGTTCGTAGGACAGACAACCGATGGGATAGAAGAGTCCTCGAAAGGAGAACACGTTTGGGCAAAAGGAGTGCAGGCCGCCCCCCGACCAGGTGGACTGATAACCTAAGGCAGACGGCGGGTGACAGCTGGATTCAGATGGCTCAGGACCAGTCGAAGTGGCGAAGATTAAGTACTTTCCACCAGGTAGGCCGTCTGCCTTATCGTTAGGTTTAAGTATTAAAAAAAAGTTCATATGGCATATGTTACAATCCGTCAAATCGTTTGGTCTGTAGCTTATGCCAGATAAATGGGTGAAAATACATACAAACATAAATATATATCTTTCTGATGCAGTCGGGTAACTTAGATCCCTAGTATACCAACTTAGACCACTGTGCGCGCTAGGCGAGGGTTCCGAACGATTAGCGTCTTTCTATGTTTTCCAACTCATATTAAATGTTCATGGCGGAGACTGACAAGTTTGTATTATAACAATATTTCCAGCAAAAATCGACTATGTTATCGTCGAGTTCATTTTCCAAGTTTTTCTCAGAAAAGTTTTAAAAGACTTGTTATTTGTCTACGTCTTCGTTGTGCTTTCTAAGTCGGATTAGCTGTGGAGCTACATACTTATATTATGGGTATATACTTAATAAGCTATGCTTCGCGGTTTTACCTGTATTAAGAAATATATCTCAGCTTTATATTATTATAGCTTTTGACAACGTATAACGTAATGTTAATGGGACAATTGTTTAGGTTCAGCCAAATTCAGAAGCTTTGATATTGATTTCATACGATTTACATACAGAGGCAAGTAAAAGTTTTTAAGACTATATTATTTATTTTCAGTCCACCGAACTGTTTTACAAATAAAAGCGATGGTCAGACACGAGAAAATTTCGTTTACTACAAAGCTGCGGGATTAAGCTAATCTTTTGTTAGAATGACGACAATTAATGATGGTAACGCATCATAGACCTACATAGAAAACGTATATATTTCGCATTTGTGTTATAAAAGGTAAATTGTCTTCAAAAATGGAAGATATTAGGGAAAACAGACAGACAATTCAACTTATTCGTTTATATAGAATTGAATAACTGAAAGAAAAGTTAACAAATTATCCGAAACATTTTACTTTTGCTCTTAAGAACTAGATATCTCCATCCTTTGAAAGTTTTAAAATGTATGCAATCATAATAAGGGACCTTTGGACATCTGCCGTTTCAGCTTAACGCTATTGTGCAACTGAGAAGGTAATTGGATCAGTAATTTTAATTATACTTAAGACTACAATCCATGTAAGAACAATCCTATGTTAATCGATGCATGTTCTTGCTATCGCGACGAAATAATTCTCACGTACACCAGCGTTGCCAGCTGTCTCGATATCGGATGGACGTCCGGATTTTTTAATCAAAATTAAACGTCCCGCGCAGGAGAGGCTTCCCCTTTTCGGGAAAGACTGGACTATTGCGAAAAAAAGGTCGCCAATTGCAAAATGTAACTGCAGCTGCAGTTTGTCGAAAAGAAAACGTTGCCAAATATATTCAAATTTAAGTCGATCTGTAGATACACACATTCTATCGCAATTTTAACAAATAATTTTATTTGACACGTCACACGCAATTTTAAGAAATATATTTATAACGTCGTGGAATAAGTCTAATATTGATTAATTGTTTTTTGATTTTTTACTTATTACTATTTTTTTACAGAAAACAATAGGAATGTGGTGTGCTGTGCTCCTAATATTAGTATCTACAGTATTAGTACGTTTACGTCCATACATTACAATATACTTTACTATAAGGCTAATAGCGTAAACAATGATTATTTTGAAGAAATGTTATGAACTCGTACTTAGGGCACTGTGCGAAAATAATTAAGATGGTTGGAAAGTTACAAGCAAAAAACGTTCAACTTTGTGACAGGAGTTTGTAGGTTATGTTTGACACTGTCAATTATAACGTTAACAGGGTGCGAGGGATGACGTTAGTGTGTTAAGTGCATTACTGGTCTTTAGGTAATAGAATTGAAAAGATCTACACCTTGTTAACAATAGCTTCACACCCTCTCTTATATTAGACGTCTAAGTAAATAATTGGGATTGATCATGAAGTTACTAACATGGATACCTGTTTATTTATTAAACCTGGGTACAACCCATAATTGTCCCACTGCTGGGCACGGGTCTTCTCTCAGAAGAAGAGAGTTTTAGGCCATAGTCCACCGCGCTGGCCAAGGGCGAATTGGTGGTGGATTGGTGGGTTATTGAAACTATTTAGGGAAATATAGAATTTATTACCTAGACCTTTTGATAAGTTACTTCTTATAGTTTGGAAATAATATAGACGTACGATAACTCTTGTCTGTCGTAAAAAGTTAGAGGGGGTTTTTGGATTTGCGGGCGACAAGGGTATGTATGTATATTGTATATAAGCTCTACCCACTTAGTCACCGATCTTGAGAAGGTCTAGAGTATATGTGGCGACATGCCGTCCTAAGAACTTAAACACCATAAAAAAGCCTGCATTCAAATTTTAGTAATTATTTAAGGGAAAATTTTTAAACATTAAATTGCGTCCTTAAGACTAAATTTGAACATTTTAAGATTCGTCTGTAAAATAAACAAAATATTAATTCCCCGTAAGTCCCGGGGAAACAAAAGACGGTCAAACGAGACCTCGGGTGGTCCTATGACCACGCAGTTCCACATCATTTTGGGGCTACCTAACTTGCTTTCAGAATACGGATTCTACTTACGGTTAGCCACGTACGGTCCGCCCGGGGCTCCTCTGTCTTCCAAGATCCTGGCAAGGCTCCACCCGGTCCACACAATACGTGCTGACACACCAGCGATGTACACAAATAGTTTACATCTTCACAATTCACACGAAAAATTAAAGATAATAAGTTCCACACATACGAATTTTGTCCGAGCCGGTTAGCAGCGGTCGCTTCAACAACGCTCACGCCGCCATACTGCTTTCCGGAGCATGGTGAGGGATACTACCCTCCGATTAGACGGCCCGTTTGAGTGTTGTAAATGATGCTCTGCTATTGGTTAAAGAATCCAACCCCGTCAGCAAGTTTAAAATCATTCGATTGAATTAAAGGTAATTTGATTTTAAACAACTGTTACGAAACAGATGTAAAGACAAAAATAAAATAAAAAAGGGCAAGGACGATCCGTCTGTGGAGTCGTAGTTGATAAAAAAAGCTTCGTCTGAGGCGTATTGTAACCCAAAACATACTTGCTCTGTACTTTTGCTATTGGGCAGCAGTATTAATGAAGGTCGTGCTGATGTTTTATATAAACGGTGGTGGAATCAGTACGGTTTGATCGACGCCGTGGCATCTTTGCACCTATCGAGTAAAACAGTTCATGCGTTCGACTTTGGGTAGAATCCATACATTAATACGTGAAGCAAAAATTTGTGATTTGTTTTTAAGATACTTGCCGCAGACGGAGGAGTGTGAAATTACGCACGGTTATAGTTGATGAAGAGAATGATTACGCAATTCTAATTTTTTTTCATATAATGCATAAAACATACATAAAATCAACTAAAAACACATTAAACACACTACCTTGCATTTGACACAAACACATACATAATAAACGAAATAGAACATTCACTGTCTTACTATGAAAAAACATAACGTCAAAAATGTCAGATGTCTTTGTCAAAATACCCGCTATTACTTTTAAATGCAGCTTAGCTGATTAAACTTATTTTTACCTCTAACGAGTGCGATCAAAATGACTCGAAAATTATAAGAATTTATTAATTTGGAGCGTACCTCGGCCAACAAATAAGTTTAGCAATACAGCGAGGTAATGCTGCTAGTGTCTTGGGTACATTTCCACGGGGCAGCGATTTGGCTCATTTATTCTATTTATAATTGTAAATTTTAGTAAATAAATTGTAAATTTGGGTTATATATTATAATGTTCTCGAAATATACGTATATAATGAAAAAAAAAAAGAATTTATTTTAATTTGAAAAATATTCGTGCTACTTTGGGCAATATGAAGTTTAGTTTTTTAATTTAAATTACGGTTGAATTTCGACCGTTGCGACGGGTGACTAATCTTAATAAATGCAGAATTTAATACAAATAAGGCTGGCAGTGATCGCTTCGAAGGTGGTAGAACCAGTGTAGTTCGACCGGGGAAGTACCACCGCCACATCTAGGTATTTCTAGTGTGAAGCATTTCTTGCGTTTCGATGGAAGGGTATGATTGCCGGCACACTTTCACATGAGGCGACCATCATAGTCCTCGGGAGTAGCAACGCATCTGTGATTGACTTCAGATTGAACCCATGTTCTGTATGAAGTTGCTTACAGATGGCGTCCATGGGCGGCAGTGACCACTTACCATCAGGTGGACTGCATGCTCGTTTGCTACTTCAGTGAGATAAAAAAAAACTTGCCATCCGGTGGATGCACGCATGCACATTTGCTATATATTTGCTATATCAACCTGAACTGCAATATGGATAATTGTCAAATACATTTTCCGCGGTGATTCCAATATTAATTGTCCGCATATGATTTGTTCGTCTATAAACGTGAATGACCTGTTGTTTTTGTTTACTCATCCCGATATTTGCCTCATCACTTGTAATTCATCACTGACCTCAATGCTGTTTGTCCTGATGGCGAAATTGACGCAAATTTATTCATATCCAGGTAAAATATTGCCATTCGGAGTGTTATCTTAGTGTTCTTTTCGGGAAAAGCAAGAGGTCATTGTTCTTGTTCTATATTCTCACCGTTATTTTTCGTAACTAATTCTTCATTAGTCATAGTATCACGCTTTCTATACTCATACATGTTTTTTTCACTCATAGCCCCACAGTAGGATTTTTCTCCTGTGTCGTGGGCACCACGGACACATACAAGACAAATACACAAACACCCAGACCCAGAACAGAAATCTAAACCCATCATTCAGATACCTGTTTGGCCGGGAATCGAACCCGGGATTCATTGCGCATCAGACCATTATGGTAACCGCTCCACCACGCGGGTCGTCAAATATACGAGTATTGTTCACACACCTTTGTAAAAAGAAGCAAACGAGCATGTAATGCATCAGGGAGTGTCTTTGTTCTGCATAGATATCTGTAAACAACTACATAAGGAAAAGGGGCTGTTACAGAAGTGAATTACATATCTATAGTGCTCTGGTTTGTAGAGTATGCTAAGAAAGGCACCCGAGGCGTGCCAACTTAGTTTTAAGGGTAACAACGCCTCTGTGGTCAACCTAAGTAGGATTCTAATTCTGCTTCGGGTTGACTACAAAGATCCCAAGGCGACAATGACCATTTATTATCACTTAGACTGCACGCTCATTTGCTAGTTTTAATGTATGTATAAGAACTCGTTGATTTTTTTACACGAATAGAAGTCAATGTTCACGGGCTTCATTGTCCATGAAATACGAGAAATGCTTGAAATGAGAAATGCCTTTTCTACTACAGTTGAAGTTAAGCGCTTGTCAATTTGTCTTTTGAATATAAATAAGGCAAATTTTAAGTTACTCTAAGAAAATTAACTTCTAATTTTATGACACAATTTGAAAGTTATTTAGTTGAGAGTTAGAAGCCTATTAAAAGTTTAGTCTGTCCTTTATCTTGTTTTACTCTTATAACCTTGGATTACTCTTACAACCTTACATAACATCTTATATTTATTGAAGGTCAGTTTATTTTTTACAAAGATCCAAAACAGATTCTTTTTAACTTTATAGTAACTTTCGGAGCGTTTGGAAAATTGTAAGATAGTGTGTGTATTTACTTTCATTTGATCATCTAGTCGTGGTTTAGTTCGTTTTACATTTTGTTTGGATACATACAAAAAATATATTTGTTTCGCTAATAATGTGTAAAAGTAGTAAACATTTTAACTAGTATATTGTTACGTGCTGATGTAAGTAAACACGCTTTTTATATTTTTTATGCATGCTAGGTGAATTAGAACTGGTGACGACGAAAGTCACCTTAACATTAGGTATCTTCGGGGATAGCAATCTATGTGTAGCTGACAATGGATAGGGGGAGTTCTATCTGTCCCTGTAGTTCCGGGATCAGAATAGGGCTACGGTATCCCTTGCCTGTCGTTAGAGGCGACTAAAAGGGGCTTCTGGGATTGCGAGCGGATAGAGTGGGATCTTGAACGGTCCAGCCAGGCGACATGGTAGAATAAGAATCGTAGTCCAGCTTCGTACAAATCGGACGTCGCCGGTTTGAACTGGGCTCCTGTAAGCACGCACTTTTTACGCACACAATTTAATAACTTTGCAGGGTCGTACGTGTTCTTGATGCACGAATTCGAATAAATACTACACTGCTCGCTCGCCCGGATTTTTACATTATTTGTCTAGTCTACAAAAAATTGTATTTAACATAAATATTAACTTCGTCACTTATTATTTTATTTAGTGATTGATGTTTCATATTTGATTTTTATTATATTTGGTAAAAAATAATAATCTTTATTTACTTTATATAACATGGATTACATATTACTGTCATAATACGCAAATAATATTAAATGAAGGTGACAACCCCATGCACAACTGTAAGAGTAGGCAAATAACTCGCCGCGGGGGCTTAGCTGGCCTACTCTTTATACTCTGCAGGCAATCCCGGTAAGGACGGCGCTATGTGTGGACGCATGCCGTTGTAAAGACTAGACGGAGCGGTGGGCCCAGCCAGCCGCCCATCTGAAAGGAGCCTGATTAGGCAACGCGCTCATAGGATATTGGTTGCCTTCGTTTGGATATCCCGGAGTCCTCTTTGTACCGCCGAGGACTGCCACGGGGGATTTTAGTGCGGTAAAAATCCCACATAACCCTGCGTTGCTTTCACGGCGTCGGGTGCCTTTTGAAGGTTTCCCCCTTAAGAAAAAAAGGGTGAGTTCTATCTATGGTCATAAATATATTAAGCATTCAATTACAAGTCAACTTTAATATGCATACATTTTAAAACACCTATATGATCTATGTAATTGTGCTAATACCTATAGAAATAAATATATAGTCATGATTCCAACATATTCACGTTATTTATGCTGTTAAACTGCTATACTGTCGGTATTTCTTACAATACGAAAATAGAAAAATTGTCATCGTTGCTGTACGAGAGTTTGATTTAAATATAAAATTTTGATGTGAGAAATAATATTATGTATCAAAAACGCCCGTCCGTAAAAACATTCCGTTGGCGAGCTTATTACGGTTTGACTTTTTTATTCGAGGTTACAAATATTTGTCAAAAGTTTTTATTCATTCACTTTTTCGACCACTTTCATATTAAAATGAATGGAAAACTTCAAGAGGATAAAAAAGAAACGGGTTCGTTTATAGTAATGCAGATTACCTGTTTTGTGGCGTCGGCGCTGAAAAAGGTGTATTTTTTTCGTAGGTTTTAGAGTCTTCGTCCCTGTAGCCTCGGGGTCAGAATAGGGCTACGGTATCCCCTGCCTGTCGTAAGAGGCGACTAAAAGGGGCTTCCGGGGTTGCAGACGGCTAGAGTGGGAGCTCGAACCATTCGGTCAGGCAATCCCGGGAAGGACGGCGGTATGTGTGGTCGCATACCGTCGTAAAGACTAGACGGAGCGGTGGGCTCAGCCGCCCATCTGGGAGGAGCCCAAAGGGGCAGCGCGCTCGGAGGATTCCGGTTGAAGTCTTTTCGAGATCCCGGAGTCCTCCTTTTCAGCGCCGAGGACGGCCACCGGGGGGGTTTTAGTGTGGTAAAAATCCCACATAACCCTGCGTCGCTCCCACGGCGTCGGGTACCTTTTAAAGGTTTCCCCCTCGAAAACAAAAAAACAAAAAAGGTTTTAGAGTCTTGCAAGATGCTTTTAGTTGAGGTCTGAGGAGTCGTCTTAACGACGAATTCGTTCACAACACCTGTCTTTAAGTTAAATATAGCTCGTTGTTGTAGCTCTCTATACTTTGAAAAATAAATATGCGATAGGTATTTTAATCTTGGGTCCCTAACATAGGTAAATAATAGGTGCTTTTTAGGTTATTCTAGTGATAAGAATTTGATTATAGATAAAATTGATTTCAATTTTTAATTTAGTGCTCTTCAATCCATATATCAACACGGAAAAGCCGGCATTTCTATAAAAACCGCGTGTCTCTGTTGCCTTGTGAAATCTGTATAATTTTGCAATTTTTCATATTACAATGGGCATTTTTATTTTAGTTAGTTACAGTTCAATTACAAGGCGACCAAGTTTTTTGGCAGTTTAAGATTTACTGGGAAAATGTTTTTGGGTTTTCTTCGTATCTTTATTTCTTTGTATTTTCTTAAACGTTTTCTGAGTGAGTAGGTATTACTTTTTCCTCACGGATCCATAAATTTGAGTTCTTGAAGTTAGAGGTAACTGGTATTAAACTCTTTCTGAAATAGGTTCATAAGATTTAAAGATTTATTAAGGTCTTAAAAGGTAATTGTTGAATTTCCCCATTAAAATATTTTTTGTGATACCTAACTAATTGGTACATTAATTATAGGAAATATTATATAAATTAAAACTTATTAGGTACTGTAGATAAAGTGAAAAGAGGTATCGGTAACGTGACAATTGTGCCACATAATCGGATTGAATCCCTGGCAACTTACGGTATAATAATATATTTACCTATATAAAACAAATATAATCCCAATATATTAAAATATTTGTCGAATAATAATTCAAAGTAGTTTGGGTATTTGCT
The DNA here is from genome assembly GCA_949699795.1 of Spicauda simplicius. Lineage (NCBI taxonomy): Eukaryota > Metazoa > Arthropoda > Insecta > Lepidoptera > Hesperiidae > Spicauda > Spicauda simplicius. Next base: position 7,571,347 of record OX453070.1, on the reverse strand, counting down.
TTCCTTTTGTTATTGTTCTCATAAACTTGAGAGTTTGGGCATTTATTTTCCTTTTTTCATATTCATGGAGGAAAGAACAACTTTTTAGTTTATTGAATTAGTCGAATCTTTTTGCAAGTTTTATATTTACCTACGCTTTGGATTAGCATAGACTTGCCATTCATATAATAATAAATGCATAGTAAGATTGTAATGAGAGCAAACTTTATTTTTTTGTAAGATTGAAGTAGCAAAAGAGCATCTAGTACACATGTTGGTACTTGGTCATTGCCGCCCATGGACATTTGCAAGAACTTCATATAGAGCAGTGGTTCCCAACCTTTTGGTGACGAAGGACCATTTGGCAAAATATCTGTCGACCCATGGACCACCGGTATGAGGGTGTAATTAAAGATAGAAATAAATCGGAAAATTAAAATGGGATTATTATTTTTTTAATAAATGACGCGTACATTCTTGTTCAAAGCAAACAATATTTAATGCGCTTTCTGTATACTCTTTACTAATCCTTAGTTCAGGTACGGCTGTCCGCTACTTGATTGTCATTGTGATAACTTCTTACATTACAATATTTTTTTGATAACTTCTCGGACCACTTCAAGTGCTTCCAGGGACCATCAGTGGTCCATGGACCACCGGTTGGGAACCACTGATATAGAGCTGCTGCTGCCTATAGACATACAGAACCCATGTTCTACCTGAAGTCAATCACAGAAGTATTACTACTTTTGTGGATTCCGATCGCCTCATATAAAAATGTTTACCAGGTGGTAGAACCAGTGTAGTTCAAATGGGGAGGTACCACCTCCACACCTATTTCCAGCGTGAAGCTTTTTGCGTCTCAATGGAAGGGTGATCTTAGTTCTCGGGAGAAGCAACGCATGTGATTGACTTCAGATAGAACCCATGTTCTGTATGTCTATAGGCAGCAGTGACAACTTACCATAAGGTAGACTGCATGTTCGTTTGCTACTTCAATCAGATAAGTGTGACTCTAAATTATAATATTTCCGGTTAGTATCTTCATTTGACGACCCGCGTGGTGGAGCGGTTACCATACCGGTCGACGCGCAATGAGTCCCGGGTTCGATTCCCGGCCAAACAGGTATCTGAATGATGAGTTTAGATTCATGTTCTGGGTCTGGGTGTTTGTGTATTGTGTGTGTCCATGGTACCCACGACACAGGAAAAGAATCTAGTGTGGGGATATGAGTGTAGAAAGCGTTTTATTTGCGTGTTGGTAAAGGGTATTTGTTCGATATAGATACTCTTCAGTAGGCCAGACTTGTTAGTGTAGTTGTAAAGTTTAACCAATAATAGATGGCTGGATCCAACCACTGAGTTTTACAAAGATCCTCTGATTAATGGCATTTCCTCCCACTTGGGCTTCGTCCAAATAAAATGTAAAAGTTTGTTAGTAGAACTTATTTTATGAGCTAAATTAACACTCAAGTTTTTCAGGGTTTCGTGTATCGCGACTTGAAATTAAAGCAGGTACATAAGTTCTTATAAAACAGGGAATCTTGATGTAATATGAGTCGAAAATTACGAAGTTTTAATTGACCTAGTGTGTACTATTTACATTCATTTAATCGTCTTTGCTTCAAAGGCGTGTCAATGGTTTCAGTGTTTTGAAAAATACTGTGTGAAAACATGTTAGGCAAACATCTATTACCTATTCTTCACAAAAATAATACTCTCATTTATTTGATTAGTTTTTGATATTACTGTTGTACAACATACAAGTAATATCATATAGAAAAGGAAGCCAGGAGGATAATGTATATTACTACCTACAGAGAATGCAAAGGAGGTTTTTTTTTAAAAAAATAATGCAACGTAAAGTAATTAACTAGTTGATACTAGTTATCATATAAAATGAAATTAAAAATTACAAAATCAGTTCAAATAAATCATAAACATAAGTACATTCCTTTGGGAGCGTCAATGTCATAGACGAATTACAGTTAAAACTTATATCACCCAGATTTTTGCGTCAGAGGTTTGATATAACTGAATTTGTAATAACTAATGCATAAGAGGTTTATTATAATACTACTTGACTCGGCAAACTTCGTTCCACCTAAAAGTAAAAAATCTAAAATTATCAGCGTTCCTGTACTATATTATGCATGTATTATACATAAAAACCTTCATTTTGAATCACTGTGTCTATTTAAAAAAACTATTTTAAAATCCGTAGCGTAGTTTTAAAGATCTAAGCATACATAGGGACAGACAGCGAGAAGAGACTTTGTTTTATACTATGTAGTGATAAAAACGTACCGTGTTTTTTATACAATATAGATAGGTACATATTATAAATAAGATACTCAACTACCTGCTTAGTAAGCATTTCCAATGAGGTTCTCATCGTATACTCTTAAGGGATCAGTAAGAAGTGTAGATTTACATAACTTATGTACTTGTATTGAGTTAGTTTCGTAGGTTTCTTTCCAATTTACGAGTATATTATTACTAGACTTCGGGAGCATTGTGATTTCCCAAGACGCGATACGGTTTTTTGACGAATTTAAGAGTTTTCAACTTGTTGTCCGGCTTTTGTGTTTTCAAATATTTAGTGGCGACGAATTTGTTAGGAAGTTGTGTAAACTTTAAGAATTTCTGATAATCGCAAAGTTGTATTATAAGGACAAGTTTGGATAAAACGGCGAAGATGTTTATAGGTAGGTACTATTTTTTTTATCTGACTGAAGTAGCAAACGAGCATGCAGTCCACCTGATGGTAAGTGGTCACTGCCGCTCATGGAGATCTGTAATCAACTTCATACATAACATGGGTTCCATCTGAAGTCAATCACAGATGCGTTGCTACTTTAGAGGACTATGCCGGTCGCCTCATGTGAATGTGTGCCGGCAACCACACCCTTCTATCAAAACGCATGAAATGCTTCACGCTAGAAATAGGTGTGGCGGTGGTACTTCCCCGGTCGAACTACACTGGTTCTACCACCTTGATAATACCACTGAGTTAATCATGGGTAAATGAAAATTTACGTATTTAAAAAAAAAATTCTGTACTGTTTTTTAACAATATACGCTAGATTTGACGTTAATTTTATATTTTTACTTCCAACACTGAATTTTGGTAAAAAGTTAACACCACATAACTCACTAGGCGTCATTAACATTTCATTAGGGCTCTTTAAAACTAGACGATTCAAGTCGCAATGTTGACGCACCACGCTAGGATGATCATAATTGTCATGGCAGGTAGCAATCGCGATGTCAACCTTCTGACGGATTGCTGCCGCACATTCTCTTTCGAGTCATTGAGCATGAACAACTGCACAGACAGAAGCTTAACCGTCCTTGTACAATACGACAACCGTCTTGTTAGTAGTACCCCATTCTTATCGTCTCATTTGTAAACGGACTTATGTATGCAGGTTTCGTCCCTGTAGTTCCGAGATTAAAAAAGGGATATCCAAGCCTGTTGTAAGAGGTGACTAAAGAGGTTTTTGAGGTTGCCACTCTTACCGCCCAAGTGATCTCGTGAAGAATAAATGTTCGTGTGGTCGTATACCGTTGTATACGACCACACGAACGGTGACGGTTCGGTGAGCCCAGCCCCTCACCTAGGTGAAGCCCAAAGGGGGAACGCGGTTAGGGAATTCGATTATGTTCCTTTGGACATTCCGATGCCCTTTTCACAGCGCGATGGTCGGCCACCAGAGGAGTTTTAGTGTAGTAAAAATCACACATAACCCGTTGTCGCTCCCACAGCGTTGAGATTGTTGGAGGCGATTAGTCTCCGTTTACCATGAAAATAATTTATAATCCATAATAGAACCGTGTGATATTCTTTACACAATTTCGAATAGGAAGAATAATACTCTCAGACTTATTAGCTTGTTCTCAATGTTTTCTTTAACTGTTAAAGCAAGTGATGATTTCAGAAAACTCTAATTAGCATTGTCTAAGTTCATCCAATAAGTCTGAATCCTATGATTCTAACCCGTAGTATCTACTGTTTAATTAATCGTAATTATTGTTGCTTATTTTAATAGATTGTTTGCAATCGCTTTGAAAAAAAATTATCAGAATAATCAAGTCCTCTCCGACTTGTATTTACTCAATAATAATAGTTTATTTCAATAACTAATAACTTAATTTCCTTGTTGGTTATACGACAAGATACATATTAATAACGAGTATTTGTGGTAGAATTTACGCGCTTGTGGTAGAGCTCGATTCGAAATCAAGACATTTTTGACATTTAAAGTTATGAGCATTGGAAATCTTTTTCATTTAACTGTTGTAAAATTTTGTAAAAAAAACCGGCATGATATTTCCTTATAACATTACTAAATTATAGCTCTTAAGAACGAGCATTTTAGTGTTCGAAATTAATTAGTTCAAATTACAAATCAAAACCAAAACTTAGCATATAATAAAATTTCTGATTATCTTTAAGATAAATCAGCCTGAGACTGGGCAATATTATGTTTACCTAAACAGTTAATTGACTATTTACCGTATCTTGCCAAATAAGTAAATTCGAGAAATGAATGGCAAAACACAGGAACTTATATTCTACATGTCAAAAACAAGATGGTATAAATAACTAAAAAAAATAATTTGACGACCCACGTGGCGGAGCGGCTACCACACCGGTCTGACGGATCCCGGGTTCGAGTCCCGACCAGACAGGTATCTGAATGATGAGTTTAGATTATGTTCTGGGTCTGGGTGTTTGTATATTCGTCTTGTATGTCCATGGTACTCACGACACGAGAGAAAATCCTAGTGTGGGGCTATGACCGTAGAAAGCGTGTTTTTTTCAAATCATTGAAAGAATAAGACAAAATCGCTGAGTTTCTTGCCAGATCTTCATAGTTGAAGTCATGTTTCGATCCAGTGGTAGTGTAAGAAAAAATATTGCAACTGATAGGTAATTTGTAGGTGCCCTTGTAGGCCTACGCAAAACAAAGACATTTAATTTAAGCTCAGCCGTAAAATAGTCGCATACATCTATCGCAAAAAAATGACACACGTACTAAGTAGAATTTCAATTACTTTTATAAAAAAAAAAATACAAATTATAAATAGTCTGACTAAATCTTTAAAAATGAGGTAAATATAAATACCTAACCAAATTCAAATGTAATCAATTAGAATGAGTTCCAAATACAAAGTATAAACTCAATTTCGGACAAATTCAATATTTGGAAGATATTTTGTAAAATTAAATAATATTATTTATTAAGATGTTAATTTATTCTTAGAATTTTAATTTTATAAAATAGAGTATGCTGATCCTTCCTGATTGAATTAAAATTTAGATTAGAAATATACGCACATTACAATTATTCATTAAGAAATATAATCAATTGAATACAAAAATTAATCTAAAACTTAATGAATATTTATATGCAGAATAATAAAATATAATATATGTAAGATAGGGTGTATCTTGTAGGGTGTAAGCATCATTCCATCCATCAGCCTTTTGATGTCCACTGCTAAACATAGGGTTCCAACGGGTTCCCGCTGTCTTTTTCAGGTCATCGGTCCACCTGGTAGGTGGCGACCTGCCTTTCCTTACTCCTTTTGCCTAAACGTGGTCGCCACTTGAGGACATTTCTTTCACATCGGTTAACGCTTCTACGAGCGATGTGGCCGGCCCATTTCAGCTTGCTAATTTTGAGAGCTATGTCGGTAAGCTTCGTTCGTCTACGGATTTCATCGTTGCGATTCATGTCTCGTAGCGAAATTTCGAGCATAACCCATAGCACGCTGAGCGACCCTGAGCCTCCGAATGAGACCTACAGTACCTCGTACTAAGTTAAATTTATTTTTACGTTAGCGTTCCGGAGTTACAATTTTAGGTATCACACCTTGGTTTTGTATTACTAAAAATATTCCTATTACTTCCTTCGGCGGTTAAGAATACAACAAAAAATATGCGAGGAAATTAATATGCTTAACAGTTCTGTAAAAATTTTGCTATTTACGTTAAGCGAGTTAAGTTTACCAATTTAGACAATAGCCTCCCTTCTCATTCTGAGAAGATTCTAGCGTCCAGCATTGGGATACAAATAGGTACATATTAATGAAGGTGTAAATAAAACTAGAGGAGTAAGATTGAACATTTAAATTTATTTAATTACATCTTTGGTAAGTACAATGGCTGAAGGGTTTGCCCTAAGTTGGTTCTTTGGTACCTACGAGTTTGGTGTTGATCTTACTTAAAGACGATCATTAGACGCTCTGTATACTGACAGTTCAACGAGTACCTATTATCCAACAGAAAATGCCGTGGATAACATTGACAGATTAAATGTCATTAAACATTTATGAAGTTCAAATAAAACAGAAGTCTTACGTAAAATTAATATTAAACTTAGAGAAAGAGGGAGAGAGCAGAGATCCCGGAACTAGGCAAATTTTCAACATACCTTAACAAAAGCACAAGAATAACACATCAATATAAATATGACTGATAACAGTCACCGACAATAACAGACATACGAATGCCCCTAAATCATTTATGACGTAAATACTGATAACAGAATGACCATCTAATGAACGTCTTATAAGCTTAATAGTTTCCTGATGCATACAATGCATTGATTCAAACTTCGATTTAAAATGAATATTTGCAGTAATTAATTTATAGAGTATCATAAAATCATTTATTACAACAAATGTAACATTATGGTCTTAACAATTATCCTATCAGATCCATATTTTAACACAACTAAGATTCGACTATGTTTCACTTAAAATTATTTATTGGTCTAATTCCCATTTTAACAATAACCTTTGGAGTCTTTACACGATTAATTATTACACAATTAATTATTGGACACGAAAATACAAAATAGTAATAAATAACAATGAAATGAAATTGTGATTAATGTTAAAAAATACTTCAGAATTATTTGTTTTATATCATGTAGTTTTAGTATCTTTGATCTGAGTATTTGGAACCTATTTTTATATTATAATTTAACACAAATATAAATATGTACTATTCATAAATGGATTATTTATATAATTTTAAAAAATGTTGGATAATATCAGTATAAGGAATATTATGAAATGTTGTATACTTACGGAGATATAAAATTCTATTCAAATACTGTTATTCAAATTCTTAAAATCTAGTTATAACGACGATAACACAATATTTTTTGAATCTTTGGTTACAATATTCTTATAACACGTCCACAATCGTATAAAACGTTACTCACAATCGTATTAAACGTATGTTATAACTTATTACAATTACAATAATTCATACCGCATTCGTCTTTCATGTAACATTTATTATAAAAACATCGACATACAAAGAGCTGTCTTATTAGTACTTTTAGGATGGAGGGATGCGTTCCATTAGACGTTCACAAAGCGCACGCTCTCGACCGCAGTTTTTCCCGTTCCATTAGCTTGTGAGCTTTACTGACGTATTCTCTACTGGAACGATCACTTCGACCCACCTTGTTAGATGGGTTGTCGTGAGCGTCGCGTGGGCGTAAGTCATCACATCATGAGTGTCGTTTTCGCCGCGACCACAACGACCGCGGTCGTCGTGTGGAACGATATTTTGGGCGTTTGGGGCTTTGTAAGCGTCATCTGGAACGCGCCCTAAGAATAAGCTTTCCTTCTGTCTGGCACCAGGCTGTATGTCATGAACCGCGTTAGCTAGACGATTAAAATTTTTAATAATGATGTGTTTATGTTGTTTCTACAACAACATAAACACATCGTTACTTTTGTGATTTTTTTCTTAATCCCGGTGGCCTTAACTTAACTTACTTAATCCCAAATACGACATTTCCGAGTGTGAAAATAAGACGAACTGTTGTGTTTTAGAAAGCTTGAATGTAATGAGGTAAATTGATTTTTATATGGGATTATGTATCGTTGTCTCCATGTTTCGTTGTATTTTACGTATTATATTTATTTATTTGGTTAAACTTAATCTCAGAGAATTGGAATCTCTATTTGTGTTTTTACTACTGATTTCAGATAGTATGTAATAAAAATAAATATTAATAAGAAGAGTTAATAATAATAATTAGTAATTATCAAAAGAAATTTACTATTTTTACTGGAATCCGTGGTATATAAATGCTAAAAATTTATAAATTAGGATATCAATTCGTATTTTACAAAACAATATTACATTCAATGACGATTCATGATGAGATACAATATATTTTTTGGGTTATTAAGTGTCGCAGTCCCTTGTTTATCGATGTTTTGACTTATCTGACGAAATCATTCTCAAGTCATTCATTTGAATGAATGATTTATCTTAAATCGTTCAAAACAGCACCTGCGTCGATTCAATGTCCGAACCGGTTGCTATGTCTTTGACATTTTACATACAATAATATCACACGTTGATATTGTACAACTGTACTAATTTTTAATAGTCCAACATTTGACTGTTTTTATCGTATAGCTTTGGTATATACTGCGTTGTTGAATAGTTATAGATAACTTCATTCATTGGAGCGAGCGGTAGTATTATGTGACCTTTTAATATTGATTAAGTTGGTAATATATCACGTCCACCAAATCGTACTTGGCCAGCGCGGTCGTCTGTGGCCTAAGCTCTCTCATTCTGAGAGAAGACCCGTGCCCAGCAGTGGGTCAATAATAGGTTGACGGAGGGGTAATATATATCTATTTAAATGTGGTCTACAATGTTTTGGTAATCGTTTTTGGTAATTTACAATTTTATATATATAACAATACTGGGCGTGTCGTAAGTGTGTTGAAGAGTTGCCTCCGTATATCGCGATGATACATGGTTATTTTTGAATTAAAACAAATCTCTTCTACATCGACGAACATCTTCTTAACGAACATCTTTTACTCATATAACAACAATGGGTGTGTCGTAAGTTTTTTGAAGAGTTGCCACCATATATCGCGATGATATATGGTTATTTTTTTGAAAAGTATATTTCATTGCGATACATTTACTGGTATGCGAAAGTAGTTAGAAAGAAGTTGATATAGAAAATAAAATATGCAAACGTAATGTTTGCATCAACTGGAGCAGAATTATATGCCAACTGTATGTTTTATCCAAACCACAGTATATGTGAAACTGCATACTTTTTACTTTTAATAGCTCGTACATTATGAATGATGTTATCTATACACATATTTTTTATTTCGTACATAGTACAAAGATATTTAGGAAAGTGTTTTTATTAAATAGGACCCAAACGATTGCATTCTCCTTAGACCCCCTTTTTCAAAACAGACAATTTTCTATTCATCAGACATTTCACACGAATCACACCTATATTATTGTATACCATTCTCCTATCCACGTCTTATTGCTACATTAATATCTTAAAATTTACAAACATTTATTTGAGTATTTATAATAATGCAATATCATTACAACGAACTATACAAGTGAGTTTAGACGTAGATTATGATTTTGACAGTTCGTATAGTTAAGGAATGTATAGAAAATAATATTTGCTTATTTTTGTTATTAATCGCAAAGATAGTACGAGAGTTGGCAACAAATAAAATTGTACGGAATCTGTAAATTGTACCCTAGGAGTAAACCCCATGGAGTTCTTCTAGCTATAAATATATTTAATGATTATCGCAACTTTTATAGTAATTTTTATTCATAATTTGTAGTAGGTACATTGTAATAAACTAAATATCATATATAATTGGTATATCACATATTACCTTATAATTTGTTAGGATAACTTATTTAGTATATTACTACTCTTGTAGCTCAGATAAAGTCATCTTGCCAAAAAAATTGCTAGCTCTCGTACTATAGACATCACTACATATTCTTATAGTATCGGAGGAAGAAACAAATAAATTATATACAAGTCTAATACCGGATTCGGAATCCATCTACTACAAATACTAGAACTATGAGTATATTTTACATTGTTCATCGACTTACTATTACATACACATTATCTTTCAAAATGATGAAGCTAAGGACATATTAATGGAGTTACCACGTATTAACCATTTCTGAGAATTTTATATAAAAAATGCAGGCATATAATTTCAATTGAGTTAACACTATATGCCGTTTGACCTTGCCTACTCCATACAAGTGGCTTATAGCTCGGAGGTAGACCGAAGTAGACCGCACCACCCACTAAACAGTGGGGATGGTATTACAATAATACCGCCTCTCAACATTGCAATATTTTAATTAATATTGCATTGTTGTGAAGCGATATTGTTGTGCCGAGGGGTACAACCCCCCCTTGAGGCTGCCCGGGTAAAGAGGAGACCCTCGAGACCCGAATAATCCTTAACCCCCCCCCCCCCCCCCTATACCGCTGACAAAGCCATCGTATATGAGGCCAGGAAGAGTAAGAAGTCCCCCGTAAGTAAGTAAGTACTCCATACATATACATAGTTCATACATATCGCTTTGATGTTTTAGCTACCAAAGTTTATAATCCAGTGCAAAAAATACAAAAAAATATATAAATACATTAACAGACTGTGTCAGTGTATTAAGGTATATTTATTCGGACTGGTCGTAAAGTAAGTTTTTAATTAGCAAACTTTTAATAGCAAATATTTTAGACTGTTACAAACACCAGCTCATTAAAATTCCGTAATGACTTTGTTCCGGAAAAAGCTTAATGTTTATTCTTATAATTGTGTTATCGAGAAAATAATACTTTGTACTCTCATAAATTGAATCTTATTTCGTCCTTTTTGTAAAATTAATTGATTGATTTGTAATTGTACACCTTGTTAGCTTTAGAGTATTTCAAAATTAATTATTAGCATTTTCTTTACTTCAACTTATTTATTACATCATCCATTTTCGAATATTAATATCCTTATTTCATATCATGTGTATAAACTTCATTCCAATATTGTACAATAACAAAACTTACTGCATAATTAAACCTACTTTATATTTACAATTTCCACTGAAACGACTTACGTCTAGTTCCAGAAATAAAGCTAGCCTCAACATTAAACAACATTAGATCTAGACGACTTTGTTTTCCGTCGACATCTGAATAAGTTTTTGTATGCTTTACGGTATTCATTTGACATGACAACGTATGTCAAAGGGTTGATGGATGAGGATAAATACAATAGAATGTACGCAGCAATATCGACCACGGGAGTCGGACGTAATTCCCGAACTGCTCTCGTTATTGTAATTGGTAGATGACATACGCAAAATGAGACCATTATTGCTACGATCATCGTACCCAATTTCCTGTCCTTTCGCGTTGGCAACGACAGTTTAAGCAGTGCCATGGATTTTCTTAAAGCAGTCCGTCGCAAGCCGAAGCGGCTTTTGCTCCGTTCGTCTACCTGATCGGTTGAACTGTCATCGTCGCTTACAGGGGTTTTGAATGTGGTTAACCGTTCAGAACCGTTACTAGTCACTGTATTTAAAGGTACTTCTAAGAAATTTACACACGTCGAACTTACATTATCATTTCCATGCACAGACGTGACCAGTTTCGAAGAGACGGATGACGAATCGGAATCAGTAGTCTTTTCGGGTGAATTCTTTGTTTTGTTGGTTTTCAGTGATTTTTTTGTAGATCTTCTTACAATGAAGAAGATTCTTGAGTAGCAAAGAAAAATCGCTACGCTAGGTAATATGAAGGCACCTAAAAAGAGGAATGTTTTTGGAGATCTGTTCTTCTCATCAGGTAGGATTGAGCAGGATCCGATTTTGGTGTCTAGTCCGAAGCGGCCCCATTTCTCGAACCACGTGAATAGCAGAGTTACTAACGTAGAAATCCAAATAGCAGCTATCATCACAGCTATATTCCGTCCTTTGTACATTCTGTTGGCAAAATAATATTAAATTACTAATCATGAAAAATATCACCAAAGGCATTCTGAATGATTTGCTACTCCTAGAAAGTTTAAAAAAACAAGCCATAGTGAGTGTGGTTAGTTTTTGTACAGATGACCTTAAACACACACATACAATTAACACAACTTACTTAAACATACAATTTTAATAAGCGTTTAAAAGATTTAGAGAAGATGAATGGCTATTTTATCACGTCTATAGAGTCGGATCTAGTGGCAACGAATTGTGTGTTTATTATTAATCTCCTAAAATGGTAAAATATCTTACATATAGTGTACTTGTACTTGTAAACTATCTGATGTGGTTTAATCTGCAAATTTGAATAATTCTACGAATTGTTCACGTTTAAGCAAATTTAAACAATGCATAGAGCATTGTTCAAATTTGCTCTCCATAAATTCACTCTGCTAAATCATGTAATTGATCAATAAAAACTTAAATAACAATTTCTATAAGTACTAGTAATAAATAATATTCAAACGAAGTCTAAATAAAGCTGAAATTGAATGGCAAAATGACTTCTTTCCGATCTTTCTTAGGTCTTAAAGAACCTACGCATCGCAAATAGCGGCACTTCTTTTTATTCATTTACAGTTATATTTTTAAATACTTCCTTCCTTCCTTTGGTCCTAAGTAAATTAGCAAACATTGATTCAATAGAAATTATTATTGTGTTTAAAGAAAAAGTAAAAGTTAATAATGAAGTAGGTATTTAAAATTCTTGGTATTGGTAGGTATTCAAAATGGTAAAGGAAAAACATGTAAAGTGACTAAGTACATATCTGTTATTATTGACATAAAAATTAAATAAACATGAGGTCTTTTATTATATAAAAAGCATTCGTTCTCTTATTAATTTACTCAAATAACCTCGGACACTAATATGACAGTGATAACTTTATTTTAAACAGTTCAATTAGTATGGCGTGGCGCCGATACATACTAACAGCATTCTTTCTATTTCTATGCATATTGTGGAATGTCTTCTTAATAATTAAATCCAGATGAGGGGTACCAGTGTCTCATTGCGAAGTTAATGTCCAGCAGTACACTTAAAAACCTATGCTTCAGTGATCTTTGTAAAAGCTGATGTCATACCATAAAAACATCAATCAGTATGAAATCATTCGTAAAACTGATGATAATAAAAATAAAATGTAAATAAAAATAAAGATGTTGTTTAAAAACTTACTTAGGATAGAGTCTTGGGTGCACCATCATGACATATCGGTTGACGGTGATAGCCAGGATGGTAAGAACTGACACGGCGACAAACAGGTAGCGGGCCAGAGGAAACAGACGGCATAGCAGCCGTCCGTGCACCCACGCGCGGTGGTGGAAGGTCGACGCGGCGAGTGGTAGGTTGAAACAGCAGAAAAGCAGGTCGGAACAGGAGAGATTCATTATGAACATCGCCGTTGCATTGTGGACCTGTGATAGGAAATAGTTGATTATTTAAATGATGAGCACTTTCATTTAATTTACGAATACCCGCAACTTTGTGTGGATTGTCGCAATCTTGGTTACAGGTTAATCTGCTCATATTTTTGCGTGATTGAATAACAAACATAAAACATTAAACTCTCGCATTCACACAAATAATATAAATGAGAATTTGAATCGAATTGCGTATACACACATATTTGCAAAACATTTTGCAAGACTGAGAATAATTTTATTAATAAAGGTTTAATTTTAAATATTTTTATGAGTTTGTGTGTGTACACATACTCAAAAAAATATTTAGTGTTTGTGTGTGTACACATACACACACAAACTCGTAGACACATGTGTGTGCGTGTGTGCGTATGTAGGTGAAGGAAACAATATTTTCGTTAACACAGTGGCACAGGTAGTTTAAAAAAATTTTGCGAATAAAAAAAATATATAAAAATAAAAAAAATGTGTGCGTGTACTAGCGTACTCTCGTAAGAAGTGAAACTTTGTTATGACGTTACTTTTCAAAAAATAATTTACTATATGCAACTTTACAGAAATTGGTTAAATAAAGTTAAATTAGATAAAGTTTAATAAAAGGCTTTTATTAAACTTTATCTAATAATCTAATCTATAAAATAATCTATCTAATATCACGCGTGGTAGGGATAAGAAAAAGATGGCGCGTAACGGAAAAAAGAAGATGGCGCGTAACGGAAAAAAGATGGCGCGTAACAGAAAAAGATGGCGCGTAACGAAAAAATGTTACACTATTTTTTTTTCCAACCCCGATAAAGAAGTTTCACTTCAATAAAAGGATTTCAGTTACCACTAACCACTGTATTTCTTTATATTTTGATTTCAATACGGTTAAAAACACATTAGTATGCATTTGACACAAACACATTTATCTATCTACCTATACTTATAATAGAATCTGTAGAGAGCTAAAGTCTGTACATAAAATATTTATCCAAAATAACTATCAGAGGGTGATTAGGGATCGATACTGATGCCAAAAATGCAATCTGTAAATGTTTTGTCTGTCTGTCTGTCTGTCTGTCCGTCTGTCCGTCTGTCTGTCTGTCTGTATAACCGTTATAGACACAACAACTACTGGATGGATTTTAAGAAAACTTGGTACGATTACTCTTCATACCCCTGAGCTGGTTATAGTACACTTTTCATAACGCTACAATCAATAAACGGAATTGTTAGGAAAACGGGAGAAGTTACTCCATTTTTTAAGCTTCCGTCGCGTGTTCAACCTTAATGTTTAAAGCTACACAGAAGTTATGTATGACGGAAATATTTCCTTTACCAAAATTACATAAAAAATATCCCCCGAGAGCATATGCCTATCTTTTATGGTTGACTCACAATAACACGCGTAACTCCCGATAGCGTAGCAGTTCGAAGCTTTCTAGTTATATTCGTCTACTCTTACGTTTATGACACTCTTAGTCATCACTTATTAAAAAGTAAACATTATTTACCTAGGTGGAACGAAGCTCGCCGGGTAAACGAGTATAATAATAAAATCATTGCTTTCTTACTATGAATACGAATATACATAATATAAATAATATTATAACATAACTTGAAAATTATTACACAGTCGAAAAATTGTATATTTCAAATTTTTGCAGTACATAAAATGTTTTCGAATTATGATTTAATTGAATTTAAGAATTATTCATGCGACTGTTTGCGCTGAATTACGGTCGAATTGCGACCATTGCGATGGGTGACTAGATTTAATAATAAAGGCAAAAGTATGCAAATGAAGCCGAGAGAATAAGCTAGTAGTTTGATATAGAGGTAAATAATGCAATCTGATATTACCGATAAGAAGTATCACAACAGTGAAATTCCTTTTCATGCCTTTTAAGTAAACATTTAATAAGAATTTTGTTTACCCAGATAAATTCAACTCCATTTATTTAAAATTCCTAAAAATTCGGGTGAGTACCTTTATAAAATTAGTATCTTTGGAAACCTATGAATATTACATTTTAAATGACGTCGCGTTTGTATGTCTTATCTTTTAACGCGTGAATATGTTACTCATATAAATAAATATGCCTAACTGATAACATGTACATATTCATATTAAGTACAAAATAATATTATTACTACTCGGTACCGTAATACCCTGAATAAGTCATACATATATGCGAACATATCGGAAATATTTATATTTATCAATATTTTTTTTATTTTAACACAAAAACACCACAGACTGATCGACCGTGCCTTTTTCACAATAGTTTTTTTTTTTTAACTTAGTCTTTATTTCTTAGCTCCTTATCAGGCCATCGCAGTTACCATCACTGTCGTGTACGGTGGTGGCAACGTTGGCTGTTTAAGGAATCTTACAATTACGCTTAATACCTATATAGGACCATTTATCGTCAATAAGGTTATTAAATTGTCAATTAGGACTTTCAATTTACCATTATATGTCTGGCCGGGGATTGAACCCGGAACTCGCACCGTCTCGCGCTGGCATTATGATCGTTTCGCCACGCGCGTTTTAAAATGCATAATCATCTCAGTATGGATCTGTTATTATTTTTAACAACACTGTTTTATACTAAAGGTTATATTAGTTACTAGTTAAATTCCGCAGCTTCGCCTGCGTTAACAAAATCGATTGTCCCGTGCGAATAAGATATTTTCCCACAGTAAAAATTGTCTATATGGTAATCCAGAGTATCACCTAACACCCTACTAAATTTTATGAAAATCGCATCAGCTGTTTACATGTGAAGAAGTAACAAACATACACACTCACAAACTTTCGCCTTTATAATATTAGTATGATTAAATATATGTTATTCCGGTACGCCACACTTGTATGCATGTGCATTATACCCGATGGCTATTTAATATACATTTATAAAAATGTACTTAACTACGTCATACAGTTTTCTCGAGCTACATTACGACTCGCTTTACATTTAAGGATAATTTCAGTTTGCTATTTATTGTAAGAAATGTGGTTTGAGTATATTAAACGCAATTTCCTTGGGCAGGGTTCCTAATTAGTCATGGATATGTGACCATTGTCAGGTAGGACAGTTTTCAATTAGAGTTTGGCTATAGAATCAGTGATGAACTTTGCGCTTGGGATGAAGGAGAATTCCCCGCCACATATTTTGACGACCCGCGTGGCGCAGCGGTTACCATACCGGTCTGACGCGCAATGGGTCCCTGGTTCGATTCCCAAAAAAACAGGTATCTGAATGATGAGTTTAGATTCCTGTTCTGGGTGTGGGTGTTTGTGTGTTCGTCTTGTGTGTGTCCATGGTACCCACGACACAGGAGAAAATCCTACTGTGGGGCTATGAGTGTAAAAAGCGTGTATATTTAGGAATTTAAGGCGGCGCACGAAAAAAAGTGAATTCTAGATAGTCTTTGACACTAATGTCGCTGCATCTGCAATTTAACAACCAAGGTAAAATGCCGCAAGTCTATTCAGTCGCCTAATTTTTAACAGACTTCCAAAAAGGAGGAGGTTCTCATTCGTCTGTATTTTTTATATAAACGAGCAAGCGATCCCAAAAATTAGATCGCTACAGAAGTTGCTTACAGATGTACGCATTTAAACTCAATAATAGATGGGTTGCTATTCCCAAGAACTAAAATCGTCGCCTCAAAAACTGTTCCGGCACCAACACCCTTCTATCAAAATGCAAAAATTCCATCACGCTAGAGATAAGTGTGGCGGTAGTACTTCCACGGTAGAACTCTGGTTCTACCACCTATTGACCGCCAGGGGCCGTGGCCCCTCGATACTAAGCAATTACAAAGCATGTACTATCACAATAACATATAATTATAAAGACACAATGATCACAAACATATAAATACTAGAATTGCCACAATAGAAATAATTGTGTATGCATTGTAGGAGTATTACATAATATACATATATAAACAGTGCTACGTGGTTTTATCTGTGTTTATAAAATATCTGACTAAAGTAGTAAACGACATCTGTAATCAACTGCATACAGAACATGGGTTTCATCTTAAGTCAATCACAGATGCGTTGCTGCTCCCGAGGATTATGATGGTCGCCTCATGTGGAAGTGTGCCGGCATCGACACCCTTCTATCGAAACGCAAGAAATGCTTTACGCTAGAAATAGGTGTGGCGGTGGTACTTTTCCAGTCGTACTACACTGGCTCCACTACCTTGAAAGTGTTATTGAAGACATTTATTGAGTTTTATCCGATTGAAGTACAAAATATTCATGCAGTTCACCTGATGGTTACTGGTGACTGTGGCCCAGAACGGGAGTTCTATCTGATGTCAATTACAGATGTGTTGCTACAGATAACTGACATAGTCACCTCATTTGAAAGTAAAGCTGGAAACTGCACTCTTCCACCGAAACGCAAAAACCGATTCCAGCTAGAAATTAGTGTGGAGGTGGAACCTTCCCGATTGAACAACGATGATTTTACCACCTGACAAATTCATATTAAAATGTTTAAACTGTAACGAATTATATAAACCTGACTTGATATTTATTTATTTATATTTGGGAAACATACAATAATTGTAGTAACAGGGTTCATAAAAATAATACAAAAATCAGCAGTTTCCACAAAAAACTAATGTAAACACAAATTAACGTTGATAGGATTTTAAAGAGCAAAACAGTCATGACAAGTAAAGAAAAATAATCATAAATAAATAGAAAAAAAAACAAATTACAAAAAAATCTGAAAATTCACATTGCGACCTCACGGTTTTGTTATATGTTGTCTCACGTTCCTCTAACAATTGCCAATTGGGCAATTGAAAATCTAAATTGTTAATATTTTCATTGCATGATTTGCAAGATCGATATATTGCCCGGTTACGCCTGTGCTTTTTTTGCATCGAATCCAGAACTAAGCAAGTGAGCATTATTATTATTATTTATTATTATTTATTTTACAGACTTACGTCTATCATTACAGGTAGCACCCAATACGATAGCGTAGACAATTATTCTTTTTTTTAAAAGGTTAACATTCTTTTCTATTATTATTATATATAACTATATATTATTGTAAGACAATATATTAAAAACAACTTTTGCGAATTCACTCAAGCTACATGAATTGACATCTAGTTTTTCATGTACCTGATTGAGTGTACAGAAAGCTTGGGTGAAAGGTGCCTTAGCTAAAAGGTTGGTCCTGGCTGTCGGTATGACCAGCAGCGGAGGGCGCCGACGTCTCCATATGTTCCCATCTGAGACACAGAGTTCAAGACGACACAAAACACTCGGATTATAAGCTATACCACGCAATATTTTGACTAAGTAAGTGATAAGTGCATACTCTCGACGTACCCTTAATTCGTTATACCCCACCATTTCATGACTTAATAAAATGACCATGGTGTTATTATGTTAAAGTAAAATACAACTGTAAAGGAAACATAGGTTTTGACGTCTTGTGTGTTATTTGTATATGTTCAAGATATCGATATACGTAAATCCATACAAACACCTATTAATACTTACATATGAATTAATAACATTTATGATGTGGATTGGTTTTCCTTGTCGAAGTTTAAATGCAAACGGTAAATACCAAACGTTTTATAATTCAAATGGGGATATTACGACGAATGCATATATAATTATCTTAAAATATAACGTGGTAAATATAGGTAGGTTATCTTGAATTATTATTGAATTAGAACAATCAATAATTAAAACTTAATCAGTGTTAATTTTACATACTGAAATAATTTAAAAATCACAAATATCGATTTTATAATGTAATAAACATAAATAATTGTTATTATGTTATTATTTATTTTGTTGTAAAAGTAGCTATTTTTGGTAGTATGCTCTAGAGATCTTTATTGCGAGGTGGTGATAGCCTAAAGAACAGTGATAGCCTAATGGTTGATATTTGCCCTCTCAATCGGGTGGTCCGAGGTTCAAACTCAGCCACGCACCACTGATTTGTGTGCGTATTAGAAATCATTACTGCTTAAGCTGCTTTAAGCATCGTGCATCGTGAGGAAACCTTTTTTTTTTTTTTTTTGTTTTCGAGGGGGAAACTTTCAAAAAGTACCCGACGTCGTGGGAGCGACGCGGGTTATGTGGGATTCTTACCGCACTAAAACCCCCCCGGTGGCCGACGTCGACGCTGCGAAGAGGACTCCGGGAACTCCACTTCACCGCCGCCGGTGTCCTCAGCGTGTGCCCCATCGGGCTCTTCTCTGGTGGGCGTGAACTGCTCACCACACCTTCTGGTTTTTACGGCAACATGCAACCACACATGCCGCCGTCCTTCCCGGGGTCACTTGACCGGACGGTTCGAGCTCCCACTCTACCCGCCCGCAACCCCGGAAGCCTCTTTTAGTCGCCTTTTACGACAGGCAGAGGCTACCGTAGTCCTATTCTGGTCCCGGAACTACAGGGACAATCGTGAGGAAACCTACACACCCGAGGTTTTAAAAAAAAAAAAAAAATTCACGGAGGTGTGTGAAGTTCACCAATTCGTACTTGGCCAGCGCGCTGTCCTATGGCTTAAATCTCTCTCATTCCGAGAGAAGACCCGTGCCCAGTAGTGGCACAGTAATGGGTTGACTATATATTGCGAGGTGGTAAAACCTACCTATCTATATGTTTTGACTGGGGATGTACCACCGCCACAACTATTTCTGGTGTGAAGTAGCTTTTGCATTTCGGCAAAGGAAAGTGGTTTGCCGGTTCAGTTCTATATGAGACGTCTGTCTTAGTTCTCAGGTACTCTCGAGTCGTTGGGAGTAATAACGCAATTTGCTTGTTTGACGACCCGCTTGGCGCAGTGGTTACCATACCGGTCTTTTTTTTTTTTTTTTTTTGTTGTCGAGGGGGAAACCTTCAAAAGGTACCCGACGCCGTGGGAGCGACGCAGGGTTATGTGGGATTTTTACCGCACTAAAACCCCCCCGGTGGCCGTTCTCGGCGCTACTAAAAAAGAGGACTCCGGGATCTCGAAACGACTTCAACCGGAATCCTCTGAGCGCGTTGCCCCATCGGGCTCCTCCCAGATGGGCGGCTGGGCCCACCGCTCCGTCTAGTCTTTACGACGGTATGCGACCACACGTACCGCCGTCCTCCCCGGGATCACCTGACTGAACGGTTCGAGCTCCCACTCTAGCCGCTCGTAACCCCGGAAGCCCCTTTTAGTCGCCTCTTACGACAGGCAGGGGATGCCGTAGCCCTATTCTGGTCCCGGAACTACAGGGTGCATACCGGTCTAACACGCAATGTGTTCCGGATTCGATTCTACAGGTAACTGAATAACGAGTTTAGATTCCTGTTCTGGGTCTGGGTGTTTGTGTATTCGTTTTGTGTGTTTCCATGGTACTCACGCAGGAGAAAATCCTATTGTGGGGCTATGAGTGTAGAAAGCGTGCGAGCGTGATTGATTTCAGATAGACCCCATGGTACTCCATATGAAGTTGCTGACAGATGTCCACGGGCGGCAGTAACTACTTATGTAACCTAAGTAATAGTAACAATATGTGGATATATTTGTCATATCTTTGAACTAGTTTACATTACCTTTATGACAAAAATAATAATTTTACAGTTTATTACTATTCAGTATCGAAGTCTTGGAGGAAAACGTGAGTGTATTATTCCACTTGGTTATTCATTTGTTATAACTACCGTTTACAACCAATTAAATTCATTACCATGTAAGTAATCTATTATAATATACCAAATAGTAGTCGAATATCAGCAGAATCAAGAGTTCAATACAGACGTGTTTATACAACGTAACATGTTTGCAGGATTGTTAAAATCTCCAATATATTTATTGTTTATTCAATCATACTTCCTTGAATTTATGAATAACACATGAGGTGATGTAAGTTATAATAATTCTTCATTCGTTTATACTGTACTTACTTTTATAGACATCTATATACTAAGATATATTATATCATTTCGCATTTAAACAATTCTATTTAAGCTTGTCTACTATATTTTATAATAATTGTTGGCACTCTAAGTCTATATACCTATGTTATATTAAGACCACTATTATGTAATACATGACTGTCTGTGTCCATAAAAATATATAGAAATAAATAAATAGATATACTCGTATATTACATAAATACGTAGTAACCTTCATTAAGTTATCATAATGAGCTGCCAATGTTTGTATCAATTCATAATGGGTAAAAAAAAATAGAAAGTGACTAACTAGGTCTTTCGCTTAGTTGAACATTAATCTTGGATGTCTGTTAATTATCATTTGGTGGTGTTTAGCGGATTAAAGGGAATCTTAGTTCGCAGGAGCAGCAAGGAATCTGTTACCACCTTAAATAAGAACATCTGTAGGTACTTCGACCGGGGAGTTAGGTACCATCGTCACTTCTATTTCTAAGTGAGCTTGCACCCTCACATTAATTGAGGCGTTCATATTGGACTCAGGGTGTGAGGGTTGTCTTTAAAGATGTAACAGGTGGTAAAACCAGTGTAGTTCGACCGGGGAAGTACCACTGCCACACCTATTTCTAGCGTGAAGCATTTTTTGCGTTTCGATGGAAGAGCGTGGTTGCCGGCACACTTTTATATGAGGCGACCATCATAATCCTTGGAAGTAGCAACGCATCTGAAAAACTTCAGATAGAACCCATGTTCCATATGCAGTTGATTACAGATGTCCATTAGAGTGACCACTTACCATCAGGTGGACTGCATGCTCGTTGCTACTTTAGTCATATAAAAAAATACCCTTGATCTGTATAAAATTCTTACAGATGTCTATGAGTTGATGTGACTATTTCCCTTGTATATCGAATACTTGAAACATACAAAAACAATAAGAAATATACTATGACAGACAAGGTATTACTCACTTTTTTGTATCGTGCAAGTGCGATGATGGTCACGAGGTTGCCAGGAATCCCGATCACCATGAAGACGTAACAGCACACCGTCGCGAATCGCATCAGACCTTGAGGGTAGTCCGTGAACAGTTTCACAGCAGCTAACTCGCCATCAGTACTATACGCTGTTAAATTCCACGCACTCTTATTACCAACACTCAACGAATTATTTATTAAAACACTCATTTCCTGTATCAGTCGATTACTAGCACGTCACTCATTCACAGTAACCACTTTACAAATGGTGTTTACTAAATTGTCACTGCGTTCAAGTATAGTTTCCCTGATGATTCAGTTTTTGTGAATACAACGGGTTTCACCCGTCATTGATAACAGCTGCTTTAACGTCCTCGATGCTTACGCGCAATCATTTATTTATTGCTCTCTAACACTAATCTGCTTTCATTCTAACAATTATTTTTAAAATGAATTCATAGAAATATTTAAATTTATGCAACGCTTATTTTACAGTAACATATTTCAGTGGAATGCTATAAACATCTTTCAGAGAATGAATAAGTGTTAGCAATATCTTTCATTTCAAATGACGTCCCATCCACACTACAATATAAATTTTGTATTTCTACAGAAACGTTCCTCTTTTAATAAGTTACATATTTAATACAATAAATAATTTAACTGTCTTATAATTATTAATAAATATGAGATTATTAACTGTAATTACATCACCTTAATTTTAAAACGAATACACTAAGTCAGTATGGAATCCTATGTCCTAAAAGTCATTATTTTTTAAAGTTTATACTTTATCGAAGCCAATATGAAAACCTACGTTTTATTTAGATGGTTTTAAATTTTTTCAAGTAGCACAATCCCGGACGGCTTACAATTTTAACAAATTAAAGTTAACATCCTTGAAGTCTTTACACCCTTAACCGTCACATTTCATCCACGATAAATAAATTTAAGCGTCCAAAATCCAAATCACGCCCTCGTTTCAACACTGAGCACAATTACGTATAAGTACTACATAATACTTTTTTAACGCGAGAAAAGTTTGGCTATTTACGATTTTTACGGCGGGCGTTTCTCAGAAACACCGTCGCCGGGCGACCGTCACGCTTTTCGACGACACATTAGGAGATTCTTGTACGCTTGTCGGTATTCGCTCGACATCACCACATAGATGATTGGGTTTATACAAGTGGTCAGGTATATTAGGAGGTAGCCTGCTATGTTTGCTGCCGGGTGCGAGGTGAACTCCTTGAATATTTTGGTCAGAGTTATCGGCAGGTAACAAACCCAAAACGACAGCATTATAGCCATTATCATTTTTAAAAGTTTTCTGTCTTTGGGTGTTAGCTTCGGTGGTCTAATTGGAGCTGGCGAGCGCCTTAAGGCAACAGCTGCTTGTCGAAGTCTTTTAGCAGTTTCACCTCCACTGGGCGTTCTTGGTTTGGCGTCAAGAGCGCATTCGTCATCGTGTCCATCCAGTGTATCGACTCCGGATGAAGATGACCGTTCTGGTCCAGGAGTAGGTGGACAGTGTAGCGTTGGAGGTGCAAGAAATGCCCTGCGAGGTGGAGCAACATGATTGACCCCATTTTCAGGGCCAGGGGACCTTTCCAGTGCAGTGGACGCAGAACCCACCGCAGAATCTTCTAATCCAGCTCGTTGTCTCGTCCTTCCTGGAGCTCGAGATCTTCTTGCTGCTTCTCGAACTATACAAAATATCCGAGCATAGCATATACCGATTGCTAAGCAGGGTAACATAAATGCTCCCACGAATAGAAATTCTTTGGGTGATCTGTGGTTACGGTCTGGAAGTATGGAACAGGATCCGATGGATGGATCAAGACCAAATCGCCCCCACTTTTCCATCCACGTAGCTATCAGAGCTCCGAATGAAAATATCCACGTGCTTGCCACCATGACCGCTAAATACTTTCTTCTGTATAGCCTGCGTACAACAAATCTCATTAGTGAGTGTTAAAATAAATGTTATATTTTGATAAAAATATGGAATTACAGTCACGTTTACCAGCTTGGTTAAGCATAGCTAAGTTTCGGGATTCAACTGAAAGGTTAGGTTCGTTAGCACGGTAAGATTTTTCAGAATTTACAAAGAAAGAAATAAGACATTATCGTTAGTAAAGCGGAGTTAAATTTTTCCTTTGACAAATGACTGTTCATCGAAATTAAATTCTGTAACTTGAACAACTTGATATTTAAAATTTTGACACTCACAAACAGAGTCTAGATAATAAAAGTAATAACACTTCTATTGACTTCAACTTTGATATGTGTTTCATATTTAAATTCCTCAGCTAATTCACGAACCTCTAAAAGAAAAACAACTTCTACAAATATACTTACTTGGGATATAACCTTGGGTGTGAGATCATGACGTATCTATTGATTGTAATGGCCAAGACGGTGAAGAGAGAAACAGCGACGAGTGCGTACCGCGCCAGAGGAAACATTCGGCAGAGCGTCCGCCCGTGAGCCCAGGATTTCCTCCAGAAGGTAGACGCAGCCAGCGGCAGGTTGAAGCAGCAAAACAGCAGGTCGGAGCAGGAGAGGTTCATTATGAACACTGCTGTTGCGTTTCGAACCTGAAAGTTTAAAAATATATTAATACTGTGCACAATAAATTTGTAATCATTTGGTTGAACTGGGCAAGTACCATTGTCGCCATTGTTACTTATAATCATACATTTTAAGACAAGCCTTATACATTTTTAAAAGTATTGTTTAATGAAGAGTACCAATGAATTTACGACCAATTCCCGGCAGATTTTTTGTATAAAATAGTGTATGGGTAATTTTATTGGGTCACAACATCCAGAGAATGCTTTTTTATTTTTATATTAACAATACAGTGGATATTAAAAGGATATTTCATATGATCGTGAATCTGGAGTGAGCTAAAGCTGTAATGATTATGATTCATCTATTGACCTTATATTTATAAGTATAACAACATACATACATAGGTATTTACTACACCTATTTCATAGATATATAAATACTAACTAAACCCCGCAGCTCCGCCTGCGATAAAATAATACAATAAAAAAATAAGAAATTTTCCCAATTAAAAAGTAGCTTACATGTTAATCCAGAGTATCAGCAAACTCCCTACCAAATTTTACGAAAATCGCTCCAGCCGTTTACCTACACGTGAAGAAGTAACAAACATACACACTCACAAACTTTCGCATTTATAATATTAGTATGAAGTATGATATAACTGCTAAGTTATCTATACGTACACGAGAAATAAATACTATCAAGTAGTGGGCGATAAGAATTCTTTGAAAGTCCTATTACTGGCACATTGCTGTTATAAATATCTTTATCGAAAAATATTCAGGAGCGGCCGTTCAAATAACAAACATGCCGTGTACACATCGTTAAGATAACACAAGAAATGAGTATTATAAAATACAATCTTACAAATCGATAGTATGCGTATTCACGAAATAAATAGTATGTAAATGTCAATTACCACCACACTTTTAATTAACAGTAAATTTGCATCTGTTCATGTTTGCTTACTCGCACAATTAATTCTGATACGTTCCTATAATGAATATCGTATGAGTTTCAATAATGATTTTTACGACAAAACAAACGTAATTATATAATTATAACTACTTTTAGTAGGGAACTATAATTCTATTTAAAGGGTGAGAATATGAATCGTACATTTCTTGTGCCGTCTATACTTACAGAATTTATACTAATATACTTATCTACCTACGTATGTGGATTCTTCTTTGAAACGGAACATTTTCGATGGGGAAATAGAGTCAGTTAGTTTAAAATTATTTTTATTTTTTAGTATTTATAGAAGCATTAAAAATCTGAAAATGTATATTGAGACTCGTACAACGTATTAATTTGGCTCTGCCACGTCATTGTACTATTAATTAAATACCTATATCAAAAATAGGTGTAGTAGATATAACAAAAACCATTTTGATGGATCAGGTCAATTTATTTTTTAGAATTGATTAATTTTTCATTGTTATAATTTTTTGTTATACGTTTTACACGACTTACTTAAGATAAATTCTAATAAACAAGGATGTTTCACATTTTCAAGTAGAAAACTAGGACCATCATGTTAAAACGTTAATATTTTATTTACGTATTTCGTATTATATAAATAGAAATAAAATATGAGTATAAAATATAGGAGTGAAAGAGAGACAATCCAAGCCATACTGTTTATAACAGGCATTCCAAATTCCGTTTTCAAAGTACCAATTATTGTATTTTATGTCGAAACTTATTTAAAGTATTTCAATAATAAAAACTTAAACACAAAAAGGAATAAGTTCTCATGGGATGTCGCTGTCAATCGTAGGTCGTTCGAAAATATTGAAAACATGTTTGTAAACTAAGATTCTGATAAATAAATAATATAAATAGTTATACACAAAAAAATTGATAAATAAATAATTGTGATGTGACAATGTATATATATAAGCCCGAAGTAATTGCGGGAAGAAAACGTTCACTGTTGAGGGAGCACAAATTTATAATAAGTTACACTTTTTAATGTCGCTGACATTAAAAAGTGTACACTCATTCAACACATTGAATATCAAATTAGCTGAATTTATTAGATCGAACCACGCACTATTAAAAAAATGAATGCGTTGGATGGGTATTATTTTTTTATGAATCGGCGAATGCATTTTTGTTATTCCTAATTAAGTATTTTTCTCATGTAAGTGATGTAAATCATTTTCTGAGAATAAAGATTCTTTAAACATATGTATATTATTGGTACTCTAAGAGGGATCCGATTAACAGTAGGATAGTTATCAGTTGACGAATAAAGGATGGCAGTTGCTACTTACTAGGATGAGCTCGCAGGCATGCTAGCTTATTTGCTATTTCTATAGTATAAAAATGGATTACCACTCTCTGCGGCGGTCTCGTGTGTAATCAATCAATTACCACTAAGCTAAATAACGACAATGTGGCTCCAAATTTGATCAAAGTTTGGGCAAATTGACTTATAGCCCGATAGGCCCCTACGTCTATTGTTATTCAATAATGTTATAACGTCAGTGAAAGGGTCAGTAATGGACCCAATATGTGTAAACGGGTTCCTGAGAGGAACATCTCTTATCAACATTCTCGTAATATAATTATTTATTGCTATTATAGTCTGAACTGACCTACGGGAATGTCTTAATATAATGTTTATTGTCTCACGTCTTGAATAGTAGGTAGTTAAAGTGTCTTTGAACTTCAGTCGGCAGTTATAAACACATGTGATTTAAATTAGAATTTTGATTTATAATTATCAAACACCTAAATCGATTGTTTAATCATATATTAAAAAAAAATAAAAGTAGTAGATGGTATTTTGTCAAAGTCACTCACATTTTAGACGTTATATATTTTCATAGTAAGACATTGAATGTTTTATTTCGTTTATTTTATGTGTTTGTGTCAAATCTACGGTAGTGCGTGCAAAGTGTTTTTAGTTGATTTTAGGTATGTTTTATACATTATTTGGAAAAAATATTAGCATTGCGTAATCTTTCTCAACATCAACTATTATAACCTTGCGTAATTCCGTACTCCTCCGTTCGCGGCAAGTATCCTAAAAACGGATTCCAAGTTTTTGCATCACGTATTAATATATAGAAGTACTTTATACTCATGTATATATAACATGATTTAGTTTTTATTATGTGGTCTGTGGCCTAGAAAATGGAGGGTTGTTTCAACTGGACTAGCGTAGCCTGAAATTTATTAGGCATTGAGTACCTTTCTTGTTTGGGGTACTTGATCCGCCTTTGTTACCCGGGCCGCGTCTAATCCGGTTGAGATGACTCGAGTCTAGGACGCCGCTATGAGATTCAATGTATGATGCATAGTTTTAGTACATTTTTACGATATAAAGCAGTAAACGAGGCCATACTGGCATATGTATGATATTCGTGATAAAAATTGGAGCAGAAAATTTCTTCTTTCGGCCATTGTCTAGGAATATAGACTGTATATAAGTATGTCGGGGGAAGGGATGAATATAACTTAGAAGTTACTGAAGATGAGTAGGCTTATATTATCATTCATATTTTACAGAATAATTTAAATGATTATAGATTAGACTAAGTAACCATTGTTTTATATTGAGTTTAAATTATATTGTCACGGTATATGATTTACGATCAGAGCAGAGACTTTTGAGAAGTCTCTAGTGGAGTCGAGGTATGTATGTGGCCGCACGGTGGTAAAACATTGATAGGTATTGATGTTAGTGAACGAGGAGGATCATAATTTCGTTGTGTGTGGAAGTGTTCGGTCACTGTCTTGAACCCGCCACTCAAATAGCTTAATTGTATTAGATTATAACCGACGAGTATTTCAAATTATTATTTTGTGTAACTATGAATATAAAGTGTCAAGAAAAATTAATGCTGTGTTTGTGCCTGCATTTACCCTTCAATGACGCCCACAATATCCACTAATTACTAATGACGTTGATGGAAACTGGTTAATCTCCGACAAGTATAATAAAATGTAGTATTTATATAAAATATATAGTATAGTATATAGTATAGTATAGTAAATACAAAATATTTTAGGTAATGAGCAACATACCACTTCAACGTACTTTCTAAACCTCAAGGTTATAGTGATTACTGCACGAGCATGCAGTCCACCGGGAGATAAGTGGTCACTGCCACTCATGGCAGTACCTAAGCAACTTCCCATAGAATATGGGTTCTATATGAAGTCAATCACAGACGCATAGCTAATCCTGAGGACGGAGATGACCGCTTCACATAACAGTGAGCCGGCAACCACCGTAAATAATATACGAAATTGACCATAAAAGGTAACGGTAAATACATAAAGTATAAAATTGATATTACTATTGTTATGATATTGTTATACCCACACACTTATGATCAAAAAACAACATATTACATGATATTACTGTACTGTAGTGTTTCTCAAACTCAAAGCGGTTTTAGGGACGATATCTGATTTGAGATTTCAGGCCTTGAAATAAGAGAACCTTTTTTCTTACTTGTCGACTTATGTAAGAGACAGATTGTAGGAAAGTCTGAAAAAGTTTTCGCGGGTCTATCTCAGAGACAGATTTTAGGATATTTTTTGTCGAATTCTCAAAGAGTGGAAAACGGTAGCGTTGGAAATTGTTCCAAATAAAATTATACATAATTTATTGCAAAATTGCGGTAGGAAAAACAACTTTGAGAACATTCTACTTAGAGTTTTATCGTATGTACACACGCTGTTTTAACCTTGAATCGGTTTCCTGTGTAAATAATTAAATATTGACTATAGCTAAAATGTGGGTAAAGAGAACTTTGTAAATATTTATTAATAGATTTGGGATTGTTAGCATTGATTAAGAATGAATCAAACATTTTAACTCCTACATTATGCTTTTATTACAACAAATTGAAAATATTTGACAATTTTCATGTCACTCAGCTTGACCTTCTAGACAGACAGATTGATAAACACATTAATAGAGGTTAAACAACTAAATAAGATACAAAAATAATATAACTTAATATTTTTTTAATCTTGTTTCGACTGAATGAGTTAAGTTTTTGATTGTGTGTGTATATGTAGATTTTTTATTTAGGGCCTAAATTACTGATTTACTGATTACTTTGCAATGTGTAATAATTATGATAAATAAGTTGTCCTAAGATTCATCTCAGTAGCGCGACTGTCTGCTATACATACAAATTTCAAGAAATAAAGATGGTACTTCATTTTTTTCTTTTATTTTATTTTTTGAACATTAAGAAGTGTGATAATTCTCTAATAACGTAAATCATTTATATTTATTCATCGTACCAAGTAAGGTGTCAAAAATAACTTTCCTCATACAAATGTTATCAAAAATACTAAGAATTGTAAGTCTGGTACGCAATTAAAATACAGTCAGAAGTTTGAACAAACATGTGAAATATAAAGACCGGTAGTTATTGTGATAAAGCTGAGGTGTGTCTCGTGAAAACAGCTGCCACTCAAACTGACCACTTTATCTTTAAATTAAACACTGCGGGTTGTTAGATTGTTGAAGAATGTTATTGTGTTTAAGTATAGGTATTTTTGTATGCTAAGGTTAAACATTATAAAAATTGGTAAAACATATTTTTTTAAGTTTACTGGCACACTTTTATATGAGACGACTATCATAGTCCTCAGGAGTGGCAACGCATCTGTGATTAACTTCAGGTTTAACCTATGTTATATATGAAGTTGCTTACAGATGTCCATAGGCGACAGTGACCACTTACCATCAGGTGGACTGCATGCTCGTTTGCCACTTCAATCGGATAAATAAAAGAAATTTCTATCATATTTTTTGTTTCTTTGAATGGATATGATTGCCGAATCTCGTTCATTTGAGGCGACCATCTTAGTCCGCGGGAGTACAACGCATCTTTGATTTATTTCAGGTGGAAATATATCTAAGTTTCTTACTGATGTCCATGGGTGGCAGTGATTAATTACTATCTAGTGAACTGCATGTTCGTTTGTTACTTTAATAAGTTATACCTAAGTAACGTGTAAATGTGTTTTATTTTAAATAAAACACAATTAGGTACCTTTATGCAATAAAACATTATTGGATATTAAGGTCTTGCTGAACCGCACAATACAATAAAAATATGTTGAAAAATCATATTGATACGTCTATACCTATATATTTTCTTATGTACGATTAATATGATTCAAACATTTTACAGAAATAAAACTATATCTGCTGCTTTAGGAAAAGTCGGGAAATAAACGATTTTTTTATAATCTTAACAGCTTTCATCTTTTTTATAACAGCTCAGGCGTTTAAAGACTGATTTGAATTTTAGAGCAATGACTTCTTATGGTTAATAGTTAATACCATTATGTAAAGGTATCTCGTCTGGTCCGACGCTTGTAAACATTATTTATGACCGTTTTATCAAGCAAGCGATCGTTAACTAAGTTCTAATATTTATTGCTTGGCTTGTTTAACGTTGTCTGTATTAGGATATCAGATAGCCAGATTAATTAGTTCATTGAGGTTGAAGATCCATTGATTATACCTATCTCTGGAGTAAAGGTTAATGCCGATACACTAATTAATTTTTAGGTACTGAATTTCACTAGACTTATTTTCTTGTTTGATTAAGCGTCTGAAGTTACCATGAATATAGATTTTGCAAATTTTGTAAGTATTAATGTTTAACGATTTTTAATTTCGATCGAATTAACGAAGTAAATTTAAATATGATTTACACTCATATACCACTCATATTATAAAGCAATGAATTAACAACAAAAAATTACATTAATATTTTAATACGTTCATGTACCCACATTTTTAAATAAACCTTAATTTGATACGAGTATTTCCTTTATGAAAACAAACAATTCTTTTAGGACTTCTGATTTCTGCTAGTATATACTCATGTACGATTATTATGAAAAGTTATATTATTTGTATATATGTATAATAAATTGTGCAAATAGGAGATTACCTATGATATTTTTATACTTAACGGGTACTCACGATATGCGGTTTTGAATCCTTTTCGAATTCTTTTTGCGAATGAGTCAATTCCGCGATAATATTAGTCTAAAATCATATATCTATGATATTGATATATTATAATATTGTTTCTATGGATGTCGTTTTTATCATAGGAAATTAATAATTATTGGAAGGTCATATTTCCGTGCAACAGACGAGTATTATAAATATCTATCCTACTTAATGTTCAGTCCACAAATAAGTACGCATTAAATATTGAATAGTATTAAGTGATTAAGACTTATCATAACGCACGCAATAGGCATATTATTCTAATTTTCTAATCGTAATAGCATATATCGATATATCCAAGCGGAGTTGCTGTAACCAATATGTCAATTTTTGTAAATAAGGAATCAGAAAAAATCTGGGTCTAATGGTTTGACCCCGGGACCTTATGACCTATTTAAAAATTTTATACAGCTTTGAAATTTCTGAAATTTTTGAGGGACCATTCAAACGTCTCAAATCTGAAAGATTTTCAGCTAAGTGCATTTATAGTTGTGTTTTATATAGTTTATGTCGTTTTGCATCAATATTATGCAGGACTGCTACAAAGTTTCCAAACTACGGTACGGCGATAGATTAATATGTAACAAAAACACATACCTTTTTACATCTCGCCAGAGCAATGATTGTGATCAGGTTACCGGGGATGCCGACCAGCATGAACAGCGCGCAGCACACCGAAGCGAAACGCAGCAACGCTTCCGGGTAGTCCTTAAACAGTTCCACTGCTGCGAGCTCCTCATCAGTGGAGTACGCGTCCAGCCCCACACTCCAATTGTACCCGTCACCTTCACTAGCCGACGTACTTTTCGGTATACTTGGAAATAAATCACCCATTGTACGGAACGAACGCACATCATTTGGTCATCAGTCTCTTTATCCTTCGAACTTCAGCCATATTTCTAATAATTAAGTGGCTACTCGAGCGAGTTTCGTCCGCGACTGATAAGTCTCGTTGGGCTGTGTCAATAAGAGGGTCGTTCGCTGATAAGCCATTGCTGGGGCTATCGGGTCACAGCTGCTCAGGAAGTCTCCGTATCAGCTCGGTTCCACGCGCGATGACCTGCAGATAACAAGATTCGTTTATTCTCAATGAAAGTCGATGAGACTCGTATCTTAATTGCCGTGTATAAATAAACATCGGAAGAAGCGTTTGAAATTGATAAGGATGTTCAATCACGTTGCTTTATGTATGTATACAATCTATTAGGATGATATACGGTAATAGATTTATAATAAGCATTTAAATTTTACGTATACGGTAAGATCATAAGTAAATATGTAAGTACGTATAATTTTATGTACTTCTCAGGACGAACTTATATTTTTTAGTACTATTACATTTGGTTTAGAAATTTAAATAATCGTTAACTAACAAAAGAGAAAATTTCGATCATAAAAAGATATTGTAATCATAATTGTACCTAAGAAACAAACAGACAAAAATCTTAACTATTATCGTTTAAAACGTATTGTAGGTATTCTTTTTTCAACTTTCTTTTGCTTTTGAAATTTCCGTCTGACGGTTTTGCAGCAATAAAGCCGCCTTTTGTTTCATTGTTCTTATTCCTGTTCGTTTAAATGAGTAAAATGTGAAACATTTTTTAGTAATTTCCATTGTCCTTTGATATGTATATGAAATAAGAAATAACACAATTTGGCTAGTCTAGCGGATTGTATAAATTTAAGCAATGTTAGGTATGGCCGCATACTGGACGGGTGATCGCTACTGGGCGGTTTCGTTGTTAAAGAGAAGTTGTTAAAATCTGGTTGGATTGGTGGCGACCTCCCGCAAGTCGTCAAGAGATGGCGCGACTAGTATTCTGAAGCACGCTATCGAAGTATTCTCAATACCCTGCATATATACAAGTACCGAATAACGACTGACGGAGTTCGGCCGCTCCCCAGGCATGATCACCTAGCCTGGCGGGAGATCTCCCTTTGCCATAGATTCTTTATAAGTATTTTGATGATTTACATCACAAGTTTGCCACTCATTTGTTACTGCCACTTATTTTTAATAATGGGCGTTGGATTAGCGTAGAGCATCTATGTTCCAGGCTTCTTTAATTGTAAGGCGAAGCTATGGGCCAGCAGTAAGACATGAAAAGACAGACATGGCCCTTATATTCTATAGAAAATTGAGTGACATTTAATTGCAAAAAATTAGGTAAAACTCTTTGTAATCAGACTCCGGAAGTGTCACTGACACAGCTAGCTATATTTAGTTAATTATTCGTGTTCTGATTTTCAGTGTGTTACATGGAGAAATACTTATCCAAGGCATTTCAATTAAATTCTGAGCGGCATTAACGCCTCTTAGGTCAAAATACACGTCTTCCAAGAGACGAGCCTATCAGGGGTGCCGCGCTAGGGGGCACCGGTGCGTTCCATTGGAGATCCCAGGGTCCCCTGCAAGTGCTGAGGGAGGCCATTGATGTGGTCCCTAAGCTTCGGTGTACCTTTTGAACATCATCATGTAAGACTAATCTTCTTTTCGGAGATTGCTAATATCCGAATTGCAGAAGGTTACTTACCACTCGATGGATTACATGCTCATATGCTAAAAACCGTACACGCAAAACTGATATACCTTATTTTTTTCATATTAATTAATAGTTCCAAACAAATGGATAATGATTTAAAACAAACTCGAATATGCGAGAAGTAGGTATCGATATTATTCAATTAACGTCCAGATTTTGTCCAGAATTAATTAATTTGAAGAGGCGATACCGTCGCCCGAAGTAATTTCGGTGACACAGACTAATTGACTATCAACTTTCCTTGGATACGTTGGACTTTAAGAGCCATCATAGAGTACCAAATTTTAAACAATCACAATTAGTGGCATAAAGAGCATGCTGTTGATAACAATCTGTTTACGTAGAAGCGAAATGATGATCACTTTTCGTAAGGCTGAACTACTAAAGCTAACATCATAAAGTTTGATTAATTATGATGTAAGACACACATAGAAATGTTTTTTGTATTCCAATTCTAGATTATATATTAGTATTTTTATATTACGTATATTTTGCGTTTAACTTTATTATATTTTCCATATGCGGACTAGTCAGACATAAAATTACATAGGTGTTTTATAACATAGGAGTAGTAAAGGAGAATACAGTTCACTTGATAAATAGAAGTTTCTACCACTTATGGATATAAGTAACAAATCTCAGAAGAAGGATTGGCTATCCGAAGTAGGCTACAGAATAGTGCTGTCCTATAGAACATGCATTGTTAGCCAAACGATGCGTTTATGCAAAATGTTTTTTTTTTATTATAATGAAGTAGCAAACGAACATGTAGTCCATCTGATGGTAAGTGGTCACTGCCGCCTATTGAAACCTGTAAGCAACTTCAAATAGAACATGTTTTCTATTTGAAATCAATCACAGATGCGTTGCTACTCCCAAAGATTATGATGGTCGCCTTATAAGCCGGTCAATCAAAGTGTGCCGGTAACCACACCCTTCCATTAAAAAGTAAAAAAATGCTTTACGCTAGAAATAGGTGTGATGGTGGTACTTCCCCGGTCAAACTACGTTGTTTCTACCACCTTGTAATCTGAGTTTAACCTAAGATTAGTCACAGATGGGACTAATCTTAGTTAAAACTCAGATTACTCACTCCTGAGGACGAGGTGGAAACGCTTTGCATAAGTATAGGGCGGATACCCTTACCACACCGATCAGCGCAGAAGCACAGTAGCGCATAACACCGCTGTCATGAGTCAGACATACATATATATGGCGGTCATGCTTTTAAAGACAAACCACAAAGAGTTCTGCCACTATTTGATGCAGTTGCAATATTTTAGTCTCACATATGAACTAACAAGACAGTTTAAATAAATGCTGTATGCTTATGTCAGGACAATACCGAAGTACTTACTTCGTTTATCACGAGATGTGCCCACACTGACGCACATAATACAAAAGTTCCTAACCACGCATTAGTTTAATATTACGTACATACTACATATTAAGTTATTATTAACATACAAGTATCATAACTAGAAGGTTTAAATATATACTGAAGTAAATTTAAGTAGAAATACAGGCGTTTCAACTTAATCCTCAGGGGTATTCCCTCATCTGTGACCGACTTCTGCGAATGCTGTTCTATTTATAGTTCATTTCAGGTGCCTATAGACAGTCGTGTGGTTCAGGTAGTAAGCTCGTCTCCCTTTCCTCTCATGAATGTAACTGAAAGCGACTGAGGGACAAAATTCACGATATGTGATGATGTCACGTGAAGCAGCGTCTTTGTATGTATCATCGACATCCCTTGCGGTCACAGTGACTATAGGGAAAAATCTCGTTTTAGCGGAGGTGCTATGTCCAGAAGGCGATCTCAAAAATCCGATGGATGAATAGGTAGGTAGGCAGTATCGTCTATTAAAAACTATGTAAACCGATGCCATATTCCTCTGATAAGTATAAAAATAACTGTCCAGTGTCCACGAACTTTACAACTAAGCCTATTTTTAACGTAAATCAGTGAATCAATATCGGACAACCTGTTACCCGGATAACCAACTTATCCCTAACGTACTCGGGTTATTTCTAAGCCCGCTCAACTTTTAATCATGCCCTTACTACATGATTTAAGTTGAGCAGTTGAGGTCGCTCAAGCTACGGCAGGGCATGGAGATAGTTTAAATTTGTTTAGGGACGAGTGTAATTGGCAAAATCTCTTCGGCATTTTAACATTGAAATGGGTGCTAAATAGTTGATAAGTTTGTATTATTTTTTAAGCTAGATCAGGGTTTCTCAAACTTTCGGGTCCACATACCCCTGTAAAAGTATCCAAGTGACATTGCACCCCCTTAATTAACTAAATAACCCCCTCCCCCTTCAAAGAAAACAATAAGATTGACTGTTGAAGGAAATAAAATTATGCTTTTATTTCAATATATATAAGGTAACAATAAAGTGTTAAAAGAAATATATATTTACTACTATTAATGTGATGGGTATGCTTATTGCTTTTAGTCATCACGTCACTATAACGTTAATCTTGTCGCGAACCCCCTGCCATCGAATGGCGAACCCATGGGTTCGCGTACCCCACTTTGCGAAATTATTCCCGCGGCTTCGCTCGCTTCGGTCACGTATACCACGGTAACGAGTATCCTGTATGTTAATCTAGGTCATAAACTATGTCGTCCCTGTAGCTCTGGTATTAGAATAGGGCTACGACATCCCCTGCCTGTCGTAAGAGGCGACTAAAAGGGGCTTCCGGGGTTGCAGACGGCTAGAGTGGGAGCTCGAACCGTTTGGTCAGGCAATCTCGGGAAGGACGGCGGTATGTGTGGTCACATACCGTCGTAAAGACTAGACGGAGCGGTGGGCCCAGCCGCCCATCTGGGAGCAGCCCGATGGGGCAACGCGCTCGGAGGATTTCGGTTGAAGTCGTTTCGAGATCCCTGAGTCCTTCTTATTAGCACCGAGGACGGCCACCGGAGGGGTTTTTGTGCGGTAAAAATCCAACATAACCCTGCGTCGCTCCCACGGCGTCGGGTTCCTTTTGAAGGTTTCCCCCTCGATAACAAAAAAAAAGGTCATAAACTACGTGTATACCAGATTTCAAGTTCGGTAGTTTTTGCGTGAAAGAGTAAACAGCACATAAACATCTTAACAAACTCATGTATTTATTATTAATAATATTAGCTTTACACCGCGGCTTCGCTCGGGTTGAAGTCTAGATCTTCAAATTTGTTGACAATTAGGTTTACTATTTCGTAAACACACGTTCAATTAAAAATTATCATTTTTCTGATACCTACCTCTAAAAATATGTGTACATTTCATGTGTGTGTGGGTTTCATGATAATCAATTTAGTACTTTTGGCGTGAAAGTGTAACAAACGCTTACATTCACATTTATAATATTAGTAGAGATTAAGATATGACGTATACATATGACGTATTGGCTTAGCCAGTCTTGAATAAGGCTATCAATAGATATAAATTGAGATATCACTACTATGACAAATACGCTTCTTTTGAAATAAAATTCTATTGATAAAAATATAATTCTATTTATAAATATATAATAACAAAAAGATTAAAGCTTAACTTACTAACATATTAACCGATTAATAAATATAGAAATCTTATTACCTGCATGATAAAGCGGAATTCGATTTAAGATTAATGTCTTATTTTGAAAAGTCGATTAGTGTTACTTTATGTGAGTATTACGTTATTTGTTTTATGGGCAATAAAAAAAAATACATTAAATGCATAAATTTTGTATATAATTTACAATCAACTTTTTATTCAATACACTCCGTACGAAGTAATACTTACCTAAGACTAACAAAACAAATATTAAACTGTACTTCTCTTTATGGGGAATTTATTTAATGTATCATTGTATTTTATTGTGTTTATTCCTATACCTATAAGTACGTACAGTTAATAAATTTTATTTTCCGAGTCAGTGTCAGTTAATGTAGATAACGGCATATTTAATAGTAGATTGCTTAACAGGATATAGAAGTCGGTTAAAAAATATAGCCGAATTGATGACTACCTTCTTTCAGAAGTCGATTAAAACAGTTTCCTTAGAAGTCAATCACATCTAGAACTCAAACCGTGTACACCACGAATGAAATTTAAGTGTTAATGTACAAACAACACCGTATTATGACGTATTTGCACTTATCATTGGTTTCTACTCGTACGTCTGTCTGTGGAGTACGCACGTTGTATTATTTACAGATTTACCAAATGAACAATTTTCCTACAATTTTCTATTCAACGTTTACGTTGAAGGTACGACGTAAATGGTTCGTCTGGAGAGCTGTTACCGCCAGTCCGATAGGCCATATCTAGCGTGATGTAGTTCTTGCGTGTCAGTCGAAGGGTTGCGGCGGCCATCTTAGTCTTTGTCAATAGCATTTGTGATTGACTTCAGTTAGAATTCTTTGTGAATGACTATATCTTCATAACGTGGTCCTTCACTGTAGGCTCATTCTGAGGCTCAGGGTCGCTCAGCGTGCTATGGAGAGGGTTATGCTCGGAATTTCGCTACGAGACATGATTCGCAACGATGAAATCCGTAGACGAACAAAGCTTACCGATATAGCTCTCAAAATTAGCAAGCTGAAGTGGAAATGGGCCGGCCACATCGCTCGTAGGACCGATAACCGATGGGGAAGGAAGGTCCTCGAGTGGCGACCATGTTTAGGCAAAAAGAGCACAGGTCGCCCCCTCACTAGGTGGACCGATCACCTGAAGAAAACGGTTGGAGTGGGGAGGCCTATGTCCAGCAGTGGACCTTAAAAGGCTGATGGATGGATGGATGGATGGGATATCGTCATATGACATCATATTCAGGAGGAAATATTTAAAAAAAAAAACAGTCGATGAAGTTTTAATCGGAATTGATACATTTTATGTGATGGATATATGGTTTAATGTTTAGTATAATGTGAAAATCAAAGTTTGGTAGGTACATATACAGAAAGTGTTGCTTGAAAAAAAATGGTGTTGAAAGAAAACACTAGATATAGGGTACATAAATAAATATACCATTAATGGTTGCGTCAAAAATGGGCAAAAAATATTATATTACATCATATGGTGAGTTCATAGTAAAATTTTCGTTGAAATTCCTTTATAATTTTCGAGACCGAAGCCACAAAGAACACCAGACGATTTTTTATTCTTTATCTGGGTCGGAAGCTGAATCCGCGGTGACATATCAAATTCAAAGTAGGTGGTCACCGCGGATGAAATTTGTCTGTATGAGATTTTAACATTACATGTATTTATGTAATGTCCCGAATTTCAAGAATTATATAGTTTAAAAAAGAGATTTTTCTAATTAATTTCTGTCTGAAATATCTAGAGCAACGAAATTGTAACATATAGAATTTTGTTAGTATTTTAAAGAAAGTCTAGTGCTCATTAAATATTGTCTGTATTATTGTTTCGAATGAAATTTTGTGACGTTCTTTGAGTCATGTAAACCACAGACTATGTCCATACTACGCAAATGAATACCAGTTACTTTCCGCGGTTTATTAAATAGAAACGGTGAGTTTATATTTTTTTATTTACTTTACTGTAATACGTTAATTTTGAAACTAATGTATTTGTCAATTAAAATATGTAAGAATTATTTATTATAAGGCAATCTAATTTCTTATTAGTATTTCGAATGTAAGAGTTTGTGAGGATGTAGGTAAGTACATGTGTTTGTAAATTTGTACTACCAGTAGGATTATGCTGACATTTGGCATCCAATAGTTTTTGGCCTAGATTAAAACATATAGGTTATAACCTAATTATTAATACATACAAGGTGCTATATAAATTCATTGGGCAGGCCTTTACCAGTGTGGTTATCATCCTTTGTTTGCGACTCCATATAATTTTACGTAGTTGGGCGTAGCATATTCTGGCGAGGAGAATATAAAATAATCCGTGCATAATTAACAATTTTCTATTCTTTTAACTCACAATAGTTTAAAAAAGGCAGAAAATGAAGGAATAACACAAAATCACTGACACTCCACCGAACACATAATGCACCCGCATGATCACCATTCTAATTCATTTCCCGCCAAACCATTTAAATTTTCGCGCGCTCTGCGCACTAGCGCCCGGAGTTGCGTCAGAGCGGACAAAACCATAATGACCGCGTTCTACCCACTCTATGATGTATTGATGCGTCTATGTGCATATTTTATATTAAAAAAAAATACTACGTGTTACAAACCAACAAGTAGCTTGCCTGGGGACACTACTGTTAAACTCACGACTACATTAGTTATAAACATCAATAAGAATCTATATAATGATTGTATTTAAATTGATCGTGCCATGTTATTATAAATATCATAAATCAATAGAAGTCACAATATAAATAAATATAAATAGTTATATAAATAAATATTATAAATGCATATATTTAATTTTATATAATGTAATAGATTAATAGTAATGTTTTTGTCTCTGTGACTATTTCCTTAACGCCTGCCATTTTTAGCATAAAAGGGAGGGTATTATCGTAATATGGATCATTCTAATAATTCGCAAGTGTAAGACGTTACTCTGTCCGAATGTATTCTGAAATTGTATACGTGTAAAATCGTGAGAATATAACAATGTTGTACATAATGTGTCGTTTACTTTGGCCATCCAATTCCACTTCTGTAACATACGTCTGTAAAATGTTTTATCTGTTACCACTTACCGACCAATCGTGTCAGACAGATAATATAACAGTGTTTGAATGCTCAATTCTTTATTGAAATTCAAATTCAAATTCAAATAATTTTATTGCAAGAACAAAGTAGTAGTATTTACGAATATTCGCGACATTTACGATTCCATGAAGTCATACGTAGAGGTATTATTTTTAATGGTATCGTAAATTCCATTTTTAATTAACTTTTGTTTCCTAGCAAGCATCTATTCTCTTTTATACCACAGAAATAACTGGCTTACATGTTAATTGACAGACGGTACATTTCCTTTCTTAAGTTTTCTTTATCTTTTGTATGACGTGAGTTTATGATCTGTATAACACGTTACTGTAAAAAATGAACTTCAAAACTATGCTTTTCATATGTGTATCTCGCTCTAACATTATAGAGAAAAAGCGAGAGGTAAATAAAAGTCCCTGCTTTAGATATATTGTGTATTGAATCAAGTTATGTTTGTTTTTTCTTTTTATTTAAGAGAAGAAGCAAACGAGGACATCCTATTGCATTAATAATAAGTCTTCACTGTTCTTGGCCATATGTTACCAAATGTATTTAAAATTTAAGTCCTACCTGAAATCCACTTCAAGTTATTTGCTACTTCTAATACTAAGTTGAGCGTGAGATTATTCAATCTCACGCTAATGCTAAAGGCTATTGTTAGATGATATTTCGTTAATAACCGTTAGAGGGTATTTTCGATAATATTAAAAGCCATGTAGTTGCACAGTTCCTTTTAATACGACCAACGATTGACAAATGACCCGACTTAACCTAAATCACTCGTTTTTATAATTTTCTGTATCCCCTCTCGCTACCAAGACAGCCAACTTCCTTTTTGAACAAGTGCCGCCATCTTGGTAACGGAAGAGCACATATTCTTGTATTACAACGCCATCTAGTTAACAGTACGAGTAAGAATTCGATTCAGGATTTATCCTAAGCACTGTAATGTTTAAAATCACAATGATATTCATTAATCTATAAAATTCTATCTTATTACTTTTAATCAAACTAACACTATATTGTTAGAAGCAAAGCTAGAAAATAGAAATGAGCACCGTCTTCCTGAGTAACATCAAAATCTAGCGCGGTACTACCACATGCACGGTAAGTATCGGCAAGAACTCCTATTAAAGGACTTCTTGGGGCCTTTAGATTATACACAACTGTGGATCTCACAAGGCTGATGGTTGCATGAAATATTACAAAGACAAAAGAACGTAAGCATAAGTAATAGATAGGTGAATGTTTGTTTCGTTTTCTTGCAAAACCTTTTGATCAGTTTTGGATAAAATTTAGGATAGAATATAATATATAATCCTTTTTATCCTGAAATGTACAGGTCCCTTGGGATAGATTCGTTTTTGTTTCACATACATCGTGGGTTCTACTTATTTCTATATCCATCAAAACAAGCAGAGACACGGAAAAAATGCTACTAAATATTAAACCAGAGACGAAATATACAATAATCGTTTCTGCGGTTTAATCACCGGTACGCGAAAATGACGTGTCGTAAAGCAAAATGAAATAAGATCTTCGTTAAGATTACAAGTGCTGAGTAAATTGTGTTTATGGAATTGAATAGGTCGTAAGAGCAAAATAACACTCAATCTGAAATTGAATTTCAAAAAGGTAGTAACTTTGTTAATATCAATTACTAAAGATTTTGCTTAATTAACGCAGCTGACTAAATTGAACGTATTAAGAACGCTTATTTACTATTTTATTTCCTTCGGTTTTTTAAATTTTACCTATATCATAAGCAGGATCTTCAAACATCCTCGTCAATTGCTTATTATTGTCCCACTGCTGGGCATGGGTTTTCTCTCAGAATGAGAGAGTTTAGACCATAGCTCACCGCGTTGGCCAAGTACGAATTGGTGGACTTTTCAAACATACAATGTACATAATTATATGTACATGGATTTTGTATTCGCTAAAATGAAGAGCAACGTGACATTCGTTTTAAGCGTTTTTTTTTCTTTTGTACTGCAACCTTCAGCATTGAGCGTTTGAAACAAATGTAGTTGACCGATTTTATAATATCACTTAACATCATTATAAATTGTAGTAAAAAATTACTAGCAATTCGTTCATAATTTGAAATAACGCTTGAATTGTTTTGCAACGTTTATTTTGTAGCCGTTAGTTCTAAACATAGTAAACCCAAATAAAAGCTTATCTGTAAGGATTACCTCCGTCTGTAGCTTACCTCCGTCTTCTCCAACGGGCAATAAAATATTCATATTGTATTTCACGCATATTACACACCCGTATTTAGATATTAAAATAGTCAAAAATATGAGCAAAACAAATAAAAAAATATGTTTATTAATATAAAATGCCTAAAAATAAAAATCTCTGTGTAATTAACATCGGGTCAGCGATTGAAACCGTTTTCCTGACATTTATGCTGAAGTATAAATATTCCTTTTACATTTGGAGCATTATGAATAATAATTTCCAATCGGTGAATAGAATACTCACATATGAGCACATAAAATTAAACTAATTGGAAAAACTGAAATAGGACGCCAAAAGGAGAGCGTTTTGGGATCATACAATTAGCAAACGAGCAATCGTTCAATATGAATGTGAAGTAAAACGAATAAAGGTATAAGTGGCTATTTCTTCCTAACTGCGTAACCCAGCTTTTTTAAACTGAAGTTTCATGAGAATCAATTTAATCCAAATTGATTTTTCTAATATTTTGCGGACTTATTCAGTATTTCGGATGAAATAATTTTGTATCTAACATAACAAGGTAGTTTGGTAGAACAGTTTTAGCAATAGTTTTTTAGTAAATATACTAAGAGGGAAACTGTTTTCAATCCGTTACTTTATATAAAAAATGTTATTTCGTTTTACACATACGTATGCAAATATTTAACTACATATTATTTATCATTTTAATAAAAAAACGACTCAGTAAATTTTATATACAAATTTAGGGAATAAAAAAGAATCGTTAGATACCGCGGAAAAAAATTATCGTTAGACATTTTCAAAGAGCTTCTAATCGTAATAAAGCAATTCAGATGGTAATAACACGTAATGAATGCCAGCATCGCGCCCTAGAAAAATTTGGGTCGTC
Source organism: Spicauda simplicius (assembly GCA_949699795.1). Lineage (NCBI taxonomy): Eukaryota > Metazoa > Arthropoda > Insecta > Lepidoptera > Hesperiidae > Spicauda > Spicauda simplicius. The sequence continues at coordinate 7,527,264 of OX453070.1, read as the reverse complement.
CCATGACAGATGGAAATTAGGATGAAACAATATTACGAGTTCAGGCTCTACTTAACACCCTAAGACTGTGTTGACATATTGTATCAAACGAAATCGTATGTATAATTTTCTTTTAGCTTACATTCATCGTGTATTCTTACTCTTAGGTCTTAAATTTAGCGCATATTGTCAATTTAGTCCAACGGCTGTTTAGTTACATGTTAAAAGTATATGGCAAAATATTGATTCTCTTGAGGCCAATAAAATTAACTAAGAAACCGAATCGTTAGCGTTGAAAAGTGATTAGGTATTTAAACTACTATTGACCGACAGATCAATGCATATTGCCGTGTATTTGAGTGTATTCACGCTTGACTAAGTAATCGACTCGCGACTATTCACGATGACGATCAATGGGCGATGCTAGGAAAGTTGTACGTAAATCGAAATAGCATCAATAATAATAATTGTATGTATGTAAGCCTCATTCCTGTTTTGATCAATAATGTCACAATTTTATGTATGCGACATTGTTTTTGTAATCAAGCGTAAATGTGACATAAATCTCAGCGAGCACAGTTTTAGATGAAGTGGATACCCCTTGGTTAAACCCTTCAAGTCAGTGGTTCTCAAAATTTCGCTGTCACTGAAAATATTTTAACAGAACAGACATATGGTTATACTAATTTATAAAGGTAATGTTATAGACAGATTTTGATTTGAAGGAGGTATTAGAAAAAAACAAATTAACCATCGTTCGCGATACCGCTTTAGCACTTGATTTTCTAATGGCCTTTAAACGACCCCTGTAAATCACTTATTAATACAAAGAAGTGTTATCGCCTACTTCGAGAAACTCTGCCTTTAATCAAATTACATTAATGAACTATATAAGATAAAATTCAAACGAGGTGTTTAGCGATTAATAATATGATAAGGAAATACGTAAAACTCTCTACGGTCTATAATTCCTTCCGAGAAAAGTTGGAATGTTCTGCAAAATACCAATTGGCACATAAATCTCTATCTGGGAACATTGCCCGCTCCAGTCCTAATTGGAAAACTGTACATTGATTGTCACGCCCCGTTTCCGTTTAATCCATTATGTCCCTATGGATTGAGATCATTGTTCGGTAATTAGAGTTACACTAATGTTCATGGATTTTCCTTTTTTGTATTTTAGAACACTAAAGTGATATATAACCTCCATATAGAGTAAGTACCCTAAGCCTGGTCACAGGTACGGTGCAATTTTTGAGAACTGATTTGGTTGGCTCATAAACGGTTCATAAGCGGTTACTGCCAGTTATGGGAATTTATGACCAATTTTTTTCAAAAACCAAAAAGTGTTGTTATCCTTGGATTCAAAGTTGAAATTTTAGTCCTTACAGTAAATGATGTTAAGTTGCATCGAAGTTGATTTATCTTTATGAACTTTATAGTTGCTTTAATAAATAATGTTTTTGTTTATGTATATTTATTTATGAACAAACTGAAACTACTATAAAGTTACCTTTTTAAATATTTAGTGCAAAAGTATTGCTTATTCCTAAAAAAAAATATTGAACAATCTGTATTACTAGATTGCAGATTGTCACCTTCAACTTCGGTTTTTTTTTAGAAAATTTAGCATTTTTGCAATAACTATTAGGGTTCCACCAATTTGAACTTGGTCAGCGCAGTGGACTCCTAAAACTCTCTCATTCTGATAGAAGACCCGTTTCCAGAAGTAGGACAATAATGGGTTGTACCCGAGGGTTCGGTACCCAAATACTAAACCCTATTACTAAGATTCCGTTTTCCGTCTGTCAGTCTGTCACTAAGCTGTATCTCATAAACCGTGATAGCTGGAGAGTTGAAATTGTCACTGATGATGTATTTCCTTTGCCGCTACAACGACAAATACTAACAACAGAACAAAATAAATATTTAAGCGGAGCTCCCATACAACATAAATAAAATTTCTGATTACATAGAAGACAAAACAGCTTGGGACTGAGCAATAATATACATTATTATAGTATATTTAATTAATGTCAAAGTGTAGCGTATCTTGCCAAACAGGGTTCTCTTTTACTGAACTGTAAGGCGAGATACTGGAGCTAACTTTCATTACCATGTAAAAAAACATGATTGTGATTATATAAAAAGAAAACGATATAAATAAGAAAAAAGACAAACCCGCTGAGTTTCTTGTCGGATCTTTTCAGTTGAGGTCGTTTTCCGATCCGGTGGTAGTGTAAGAAAAAAATGTAACTGACAATTTGTAAGTGCCCCGTTGGCCTATACAAAAATAAAGACATTTCATTTCAACAAACGTGATTTCTGTCGTATTTTTGTAATGATACGGAACCATTCGTGAGCGAGTCCGATTAGGACCTAGCCAGTTTATATGTACTCCTATGTTTCTTGTGATAATTTGTATTACAATCTATCGCCTTTTTGGAACATTGAGCAGTATGAAGCTTGATGATTTTTAAGCCGTGTTGGTTGTGAGACTTCAAGAAATAATTCAATATGCAGTAACCTTATACGATGCGACCCTTATACGATTGTGTGCCCTACAATATGCACTAATGAATTAATAAAGGTATTAAACGTAGCTATGTGTAAAAGAAATATGAAACCGTTGTCTTACTGTTGGGCATGGGTTATCACTTTGGGATGAGAGGTTTTTAGACCGTTGTCCACCGCGCTAGTCAAGTGCAAGTTGAACGCTGAATGTAGATTTCCTCAATATGCTTTTCTTCATCGTACACAGTAATAATTATTTCTTAACACTCAAATCATTATTATAAAAATCTGCGGAAGATGCTTGTGTTTTGAACCTCAGACATTCTGATTGAAGGCGATTTTCAACTATTAACTTATTACTACTAAGTTTCAACTAGAGACATCAAATATAAAAATATATTAAAGTGATCAAATAAATCATTACCCACTCCTTTCAAGTTTCAGCTAAAACGTGTTTTTACAATTTTGCGGCGTCACGCATAATTGCTGAACCCACACAAGTTGATTTATTTCCCTCAGTCAAATATTAAATTGTTGCTATTTTCCTTTCGGTAAATTATGATTTGCTGCTACTAAGGGTTTTTACAATTACGCTTTCTACACTCGTAACTTGACGCTTGGATTTATTGTAGAGGGTGCAAGATTCAGGACAAGATTTTAAATAGATTTTTAGCTATTTGTCTACTCGACGATATAGTTATAATTTTTTTTTAGCTGATTAAAGGAGCAAACGATGCATGCAGTCAACCCGATGGGTAGTGGAAAGGATGTCTTTTAGTGATAAATCAGCACATATAGTAACTAATGTGCCATGCAAAATAATAATGCGTCCTCATCCCATACAAAAGCGATAAGACTAGCAAATTAATAAATAAGAATTCAAATAAAAATAAGTTTAATAAGACCAACGAAGGTAATTTGAACGAAGTTTAATAAGACCAATTATTTGCAGAAAATCACCCGTAGTTGCTCAAATCGCAAAATTAAAAGCGCCAAGTATTTTAAAACTGAAATCATTAATTACTTTGAGAAACTTTGCCTTAACTTTTTTATACCGACTATCTGGAATAGACTTGCAATGCCATTTAAGGCAATCATTTATCGTATGCTTAAAGTAATGTGCGAAACTTTATTTATAAACCATAAATTATGGTGATTGTGTAATAAAACTACTACAAAGGTAAACAATTTGGTAATTCGGTTTTTTTATACGATAGTAGTAGCAAACAATCACGTAGTCCAGGGTTTCTCAAACTTTCGGCTTCACGTACCCCTGTTAAAGTTTCCAAGTGACAGCAAACCCCGTTAAATTAACTAATTAAATCCTAACTAATAAATAATGAGATGGGTGAGCTTGTTTGTTGTCACAAATGGAGTCAATTTTAGGAATAATTTTGTATTTTTATTACGTAAATCTTATCGCGAGCCCCACTTTGTGAAACCCTGACGCAGTCCATCTAAAAGTAAGTGGTCACTGCCGCCCATGAACATCGGTAATCAAACTCATATGGCACAGAGGTTCTATTTGAAGACAATCACCGATGCGTTGAAATTTCAGAAGACTAAAACGGTCGTCTCAAGTGATAATAATATAAAGTATATGAGAGTAGGTGGTAGAACCAGTATTGTTTAACCAGAGGGTACCACCGCCACACCTATTTCTAAATTGAAGTATTCCTTGGATTTCGATGGAAGGCCGACACACTTTTATATGAGGCGACCATCTTAGTCCTAACCTATGTTCTAACGAACCTATGTTCTATATGAAGTTTATTATAGATGATGATGACCAAGGGCGGCAGCGACCACTTAACATCAGGTGGACTGCATGCTCGTTTTATACTTCATTATTATAAAAAAAAGTGAGCTGATTATCACACACTTCCACCAAAACGCAACAACTGCTCTTCGTTAGCATACCTCTATACGTATACCTCTATCGTATATCTCTCCAGATAAACCATACCCGTTCTGCCACTTTGAAAATTCTATGAAAGTTTCTACACTTACCCGTTCTGCCACTTTGGTAATGCTATGAAAGTTTCTACACATAATATTTATAAAGCAAGTATGTTTGAACCGAATATGTCGTAGCGTGCTTTAGCGTTGAGTCAATTTTGGACTAATTTCGCTACAATTTTCCGCCAGCGGTAAACTGACTTAAGGGCTACGAATATTTGCTTCAAGCGTTCATAGCGCAGCGCTTTAAGCGGCAGCGTTGAACATTAAAAGCAAATGTATGTGTCTAATCTTATAAGGTCACGAAATTTCGCTTGCCAAGCGAGTACAGCGCGTGTGATATGCGTATGGAATTTTCTTTTATGATTACGTATTGCAACCTGTATGTACAGTTTCTGTAAGATATATTTTTTGCCTATTTTTTTCTTAGTTAATAGGGATGAATGTACAGTTGCCGAATAAATTATTTTAAATATATGTAAGACTATGTTATTCCCTTGGCTTTGCACGGGTTCCTGTGTGTTAATCTACGTCATAAATATCAGCGACATCCGACTAGTAGTTTTTGCGTGGAATAGTAAAACCCACGTCTCTACTAAGTTTTGCATTAAAAATACATAAGGTATACCACACTTTATCGTTTGCTTTCAGCAAGTTCTTAGTACTAACCGTACACGTAATTTTTCGTACTTATATCTGTTAGCAAAAAATATTGTTAATAAGTCTGCAGAAATACATACATTACTTTGTTCAGTCCACCAATTCTCACTTGGCCGATGGAGCGGTGGACTATAGCCTAAAAAATTTTCTCATTCTAAGAGAAGACCCGTGCCCAGTAGTGGGACAATGATCTGTTGACGAGACTGCGATCATAAGCAAGTCTCCACGTCTGGGTTCCGTCCCGGTCATAGTACCACTACTGTGTTGATTAAAGCAACTGATGATATAAGGAAGGCTATGGATGACAGAATGGTTGCAGTAGTGGTGCTGATTGACTTTTCAAACGCTTTTAACATAGTCGACCAAGAAATTCTCCTATCCGTGCTTTCAAAATTGAACTTTGCACCAACTGCCCTCATGTGGTTTTCATCATATCTTCGCGATCGTTAGCAGGCAGTTCGTATTGAGCTGAAGAGCTCTAAGTGGGCTAATCTTAACGCTGGGGTTCCGCAAGTCGGGATACTTTCTCCTTTAATATTTTCGTTGTTTATCAACACCATCACTTCCCTAATTAATTGTTCGTATCATATGTATGCAGATGACGTGCAATTATATGTTCATTGTAGTATTAGTGCTACACACATCATCAATACAAATCTAGAAGCCGTAAAACTTTGGGCTAGTCAGTACGGTATTTCTGTGAATCCATTAAAATGTCAGGGTAACTATGATCATAGTGGGTAGTTCGACACTGTTGGCGAGAGCGGACGTTGCAATTTATAATTGTTATTTTTATGCCTACCAAAAATTATCGCCATCGCCCAGGGTTGACTGGCAGAGAATGCCATTAGACATTAAGTTCACCCTTGTAATCCTTAGTTTAAGGTCTAAATAAATAAATAAATTACTAAACATACTTAATGATACTAAACACTTAATTATACTAATCAATTTTGTTTCTTCCGAAATACTGAAGTGGCCCCTAAATTCGCATTAGAAACAATTTCCAACAAAATAAATAACAGTTGTTCATCATCGTGAATTTATTCCATGTGTGGATAAAAAATACATGTACGATGAACTCGCATCAATTTGGGCACAGATCCAATATTAAAATAATATAATCTATACCTAACTGTCGTGGAAAAAGGATCCAAATTGATGAATAACTGCCCACGCGGTCAAATACAATGCATAACAATTCGTTCATTGGTTTTTGATTTGAATAACCTATCTCCAGTAAAGACTATATCCAGACTTCTGTCTTTCTAGTGACGTAAATATGGTACGTACGTATTCATATATATAAAAGTAAAGTTGCCCTCTCGATCGGACCAGACACGCACCAATGATTTATGTGCGTATTAGAAATTAATTATCACTGCTTTTCGGTGAAGGAAAACATCGCGAGGAAACCTACACACCCGAGAGTTCTTAAAAAAAAAGTTCTCGGAGGTGTGTGAAGTCCACCAATTCGCACTTGGCCAGCGCGGTGGAATATGGCTTAAACTCTCTCATTCAGGGAGAAGACCCGTGCCCAGCAGTTTGCCAATAATGGGTTGGCGACGACGCACACACATACACACACACACATGCCCACACATTCGAGTAGCGGTAGGTGCGTCATAGGTGTTTAAGTAATATGAGTATAATCAATAGATTGTATAAGCGGTAAACCGGGGAGCTCAAATTACTCCCGCCCAACAACACAGGGAGAAGGAGGTGGCTGAAAAACAGCGCTGCATGGGACCTGGTCCTGTGGCAGGTGAAGCTGAGCCACAACCTTTTGCCCGTAATCTTTTATAATAAGCTATATTTTGTGAAGTTTCTTTTTATGTGGCAATAAATGCATTTTATTATTATTATTATTATTATTATTATTAAAATACGGTGCCATGATGTTAAATTTCCTGATGTATTTTAATGAAGTACTTCGTCTCAATCGTCCTGACTTTATAGTTTATGCGCATTTACTTGCGATCTTGCATATTACGGGGGTTACAAGAGATCAGGTTCATCGTCTTACCGGGATAATTAAATAGTGGATAAATGTATTCACTATTTTGTATCGTAGTCTGCATGAACGAAGCCGCGTGCGGTTATGCGGTTGACCTCGATCTAATAGGTAGAACTTTTCATGACATGGAGAATGCATACCGTGCTTTAGCAAATACATCTGCTGATTTCAAGTCAATGTGAGCAAATCCAGATATTTAAAATTGACAAAAGAACTGCATATACTATCGCCTAATATAACCATCGGCAAAAATACCTTTGATTGAGTTAATAAATTCGTCTATCTCGGTTCCTTGTTAACGGTCACAACGATGTATCTTCAGAAATAAGCAGGAGAAATATGGTGGCAAATAAAAGCTACTTCGGTCTGCTAAGATACTTTCGTTCAAAAATATTTTCAAGAAGTATTGACTTTCTCCTATATAAAACGTTATACTGCTTATGAACATGTGTAATAATCCTAGACAGGGTTAGAATCTAAAGACATACATTGTGTGGAACGTGTGAGTATGTCTCCTTAAGCACACAACTAATTTTTCATTTGCACTTATTTCTGCATAATGCAGACGATGACAAAGTTTTTATATGTCTGTATTTTTTTTAATTTAACAAAAGTAATGCGGCACCCACTTTAATTGCAGATACATAATAGATGCTGAGCGATTTAGAGGCCTCTAATGCTAGAGTAGAGAGGTGGATAGCTTCTTCGTCCCGTTCTGTTAGTACACCACTAAACTGCATTAACATTTTACCAATAATAACTGCATTTAATTGATTTATGGCTTTCAAAAGTTAAATGTTTCAGTGAATGTTTTCATACCATTGTTGCGTGATTAATTAATGGACGATTTCATTCTGATTGTTTGTTGAATGGAAATTTCGAAGCGGTGATTTTACAATAGGTATATTTATTATACAACTTCGATTAAATTATTGGAAAACCGAGATATAATGTAATTTAAACACATTTTGAAGAGAAATAATATGTTACTGTCGGGACTTTAAAGACAAGAACCGTAAATACTATATTTTTATCTGATTGAAGTAGCAAACGAGTATGCAATCCACTGGATGGTAAGTGGTCACCGCTGTCCATGGACATCTGTAATAAACTTCATTTAAAACATAGGTTCCTTCTGAAGTCAGTCACAGATGCGTTGCTTATCCCGAGGACTACGATGTGTGCCGGCAAATACAAATAATTCTGTAGAAATACTGAAAAGTGTTATTAACTACTTATATGTATATGTAAGTATGCTTGATTTATGCATTTACTCATTTACTTACACATACTCTCATATGAATAACATACACTAAAAAATTGAAACACATTCACCATTAATTAACTCAAGTTACACAGACATAAATACATGTAATTGTTTGTGTTAATTTGAGTATGGACCAACGTCCTTTTTTATAAATTTTTACAAATTTAGCAGATCAAATATTTGAAATCATGTGACATAAAGTCACTAAAAATAATATTGACTACGATACTTCTGTTAAATACACGCTTTTCTACACTCATAGCCCCACAGTAGGATTTTTTCCTGTGTCGTGGATACTATGGACACACACAAGACGAATACACAAACACCCAGACCCAGAACATGAATCTTCACCCATCTTTCAGATACCTGTCTGGCCGGGAATCGAACCCGGGACCCGTCAGACTGGTATGGTAACCGTTCCACCACGTGGGTCTACAATGTTCTGCTTTCTGTGATTTCACAAGCAATGTTCACTTGTCTATCCTTGCTAATGCTCGCTTCTCAATTGCCAAAATTGTAAATGATATAACTTCTAAGAGTGGTGGTGATATCCATAGCGGCACACCTATTTTTGTTTTATGATAGCAGTACTAAGATCTATTATACTCAGCGTTAGAGGGTGTAGTAAGAATTATATAGGCGAGGTGTTCCAACTTAGTTTCACAGTGGTCCCTCTTACATAGGATTTTAATCTTCAGGCATTAATCATAGGTGTCCAGAGCAGTGATAGCCTAATGGTTGAAACTTGCCCCCTCGATCGGGAGGTCCGAGGTTCAAACCCAGGCACCCACCACTGATTTATGTGCGTATTATTAATTAATTATCACTGCTTTTCGGTGAAGGAAAACATCGTGAGGAAACCTACACACCCGAGAGTTTTAAAAAAAAAAGTTCTCGGAGGTGTGTGAAGTCCACCAATTTGCACTTGGCCAGCGCGGTGGACTATGGCCTAACTTTCTCATTCAGAGAAAAGACCCGTGCCCAGCAGTGGGCCAATAATGGGTTGATGGGGTCCAGCAGTAGCTACTTACGATCGAGTGTGGGCTGCATGGTCAAAATGATCAATCAATTTTATAACACAAAAATTTGTTTCAATAAATTTTGTGTAATATTTGGGCCATATTATACGTAGCTTTTTTGAACCTAAAATAACCACATTTTATGTCACAAATAAAACTTGGAAAACAGATTGACTCCTTGCTCTACAAAAGTACTATACGACAATAAGCTGAAAGCGTAATAATTTTTCCTTGTGAAGTTACTAAGTGTTTTATGTGCTTACTGATGGATCGTCGGAAGAGAGCAGGTGGAATGGGAATTTATAATGTGTCTCAGAGACGTTGATTGATATGTCAACACGCGAAAATAATGCCGAAGGGAAAATTAACTCAGAAAATTGAATTTACACAACGATTTTGAAATAATTTAATTTAACAACACAATTTTTTGACGTCCCTCGTAGCGAAGCTTGTAGGTGGTAGAACCAGTGTAGTTCGACCGGGGAAGTACCACCGCCACACCTATTTCTAGCGTGAAGTATTTCTTACGTTTCGATAGAACGGTGTGGTTGCCGGCACACTTTCACATGAGGCGACCATCATAGTCCTCGGGAGTAGCAACGCATCTGTGTTTGACTTCAGGTAGAACTCATGTTCTGTATGAAGTTGATTACAGATGTCCATGAGCGGCAGTGACCACTTACCATCAGGTGGACTGCATGCTCGTTTACTACTTCAGTCAAATAAAAAAAAAAAAAAGAAGCGATTACAATACCGGATAAAACGCACATGATTCCGGGTTAGATCTCCGGCTAAACTAGACACCTGAATGGCACTAGATATCTGAATGATGAATTTAGATTTCTGTTCTGGGTCTGGGTTCTCTTGTTTCTGTGTGTCCATGGTACTCACGACACAGTTAACATTTAATTATTTTACGTTATAACAGCAGTAAGTTTGTTACAATACTGGAGCCGATGTCATGTGGATCGACTAGCCAACTTACTGGAGCTAACTTTTATTAACATGTTAAATTTATTTCGTTTCATTTCGTTCGTTTTGTTTTGTTTCGTTTCGTTTCTTTTCGTTTTGTTTCGTTTCGTTTCATTTTATTTTAATAGTTACGTAATTTTATGGTTTTGGGTGTTCGTCTGAAGAGCTCGGCAAGGGAGACATGATTTACCGAGCTGCTCCAACGTAGTAATGATGTTATTATTTGACATTGGCGAATGCGAATGTAGATTTCAGTTCTTGGTTTAGGGTGCCGGAGGATAATAAGTTTGGCGACCTTTTTTTGCGAAAGCACTGAGATTCAATATTCGCAAAACATTCGCACAATTAAAATCATGCGAATATTCGCGATGCGAAAGCGAATATTCGTTATATCACTACAACGTAGTTTTAGACCGTGTATACGAACAATATTTCATGTCAGCGGCCTTGACCGATAGTCATGGACATGCTATACGCTGAAAATGTGTGCTTCTCTAAATAAAAAAAAAATGTGTGCGTGTACTAGCGTACACTCGTAAGAAGTGAAACTTCTTTATGACGTTATTTTTCAAAAAATAATTTACTATATGCAACTTTACAGAAATTGGTTAAATAAAGTTAAATTAGATAAAGTTTAATAAAAGGCTTTTATTAAACTTTATCTAATAATCTAATCTATAATAATCTATCTAATATCACGCGTGGTAGGGATAAGAAAAAGATGGCGCGTAACAGAAAAAGATGGCGCGTAACGAAAAAAAAAGATGGCGCGTAACAGAAAAAGATGGCGCGTAACGAAAAAATGTTACACTAAATTTTTTTCCAACCCCGATAAAAAGAAAAAAAATATTATTGATTTACTCGGCAACAATTGTCTCTGCACTTTGTTCATTACGAAACTTATTTTCTAAAGTTAAGCTGAGATTTAAGGCTAAAATAAAGTGTTTTCTCTTGCGTTATCACGGTTTAAATGTGTATAGAAGTCAGACGTAAAATAGAGAAACATAAATCAAAGAAAATGCGTTTTTATCTATTCATCTTGTCAGGGCTTTTACTGAACATTTTAAATCTTTAATTACACTTGATAATGCATTTTTACAAGATAATAATTAAATATAACAAATAGTAGCTAGTAAATCTATTAGCTGTATTATTAGGATACTCAGTACTTAGTACATTGTCACGAAGTCGGCGCTCACCATATTTCGCTGAACCACGACGAAACTACATGTGTCCTATACTTATGAGCATGGGTATGCAAGGGTTACCACTCTTGCATATAAGTATGTAACATGTAAGATGTTCCATTACTTTAGTATGTTATAAGAGTAGTTTAAAATTAACGATTCGCCACACTTTACATAATATGTCGGGTGCCAAGGATATACACAGCTATACAGAACTAGTCCTCTGTCGCAACGGTCAAAATTCGATCGTGAATGTTATTCAACTCAAAATCTAAACTTGATATTGTATAAAATAGAATATTTCTCATATTAAATTAAATTGCATAATTATAAAATTCATTTCAAATACACCCGTTAAAGTTGAAATAGGTTTAATTAACTTAACTAGGTTAAAAGCAAAGCGGGTATTTTGACAGAGATCTGAGTATTCATAGTCAGACATTGAATGTTTTATTTCGTTTATTATATACGTATATATGTGTTTGTGTCAAATGCACGGTAGTATGTGTAATGTTGTGTGTTTAAACCAGATTTGTTAGTCATCACTCAGAAACCTTTTAGTTGAGAATATTGAACCTGGAAACCTTTGCGTGCCAGACGTGCATGATAATTGACATACTACGTGTTATTAATTGCTAGCCGCGTCTCGTGGGTTCATCTGTAATAGATTAAAATGTATTTTGACAAAGTGGATGGATTTAAATGAAGAATTAAAATATGACCTCAATGTACAAATTAATACTATTTTTTCAATATTTTTAAATAATTCAGTATTTTAAGTTTCATGTAAATACAGACGGATAGACGGTTAAAGTTTTTATTACTACTATTTACGTAATTTACCATTATATGCCACAAAAATAATGGATAAAAGGCAGACTTAATACTTTTTTTTTTGTTTTCGAGGGGGAAACCTTCAAAAGGTACCCGACGCCGTGGGATGACTCCCGGATCTCGAAACGACTTCAACCGGAATCCTCCGAGCGCGTTGCCCCATCGGGCTCCTTCCAGATGGGCGGCTGGGCCCACAGCTCCGTCTAGTCTTTACGACGGTATGCGACCACACATACCGCCGTCCTTCCCGGGATTGCCTGACCGAATGGTTCGAGTTCCCATGCCGTCTGCAACCCCGGAAGCCCCTTTTAGTCGCCTCTTACGACAGCCAGGGGATGCCGTAGCCCTATTCTGATCCCGGAGCTACAGGGACGAGACATAATACTTATAGCTTTTTCTACCAGCTAAGCATTCTAATTAATTACTTAGTTTATAGTAACAAATATGATATAATTCAGTATTAAATGTACGTAAATAAATGTATGGATAACTTGTAATATATAAAAAATAGTTATCTTATTTCAGGAATAATCTAATCATCGCATGTGATGTAAGGGAATATATGCTTACTACTGGGAAACTCAATTAAGGATGGATCAGTTTACTCGTTCGTACTGTATACCGTAGGCTTTGAATAGAAACTTCATGACAAGACATATGTTTTTAAATTGCATATGTATGCGTAAAGCAAAGCAAAGAACAGATATTTGTTTTTTTTTAATTTATGTTCCTTGAATTATGTTATAATGACGGGTTAACCGATATCTGAAAGCTTGTGCCAAAGAAATAGATCAATACATAAACTCATTACGAACTTGGGCAATATACTGATATACACATCATCACAATAATTAAGCTTATCATAATAAACATCCGATCTTTACATTATGAATCCGTATATGGACGTAGAGCAGTGATAGCCTAATGGATGAAACTTGCCCTCTCAATCGGGAGATCCGAGGTTCTAGCCCAAGCACGCACCACTGATTTACCTATGTGCGTATTAGAAATTAATTATCACTGCTTTTCGGTGAAGGAAAACATCGTGAGGAAACCTACTCACCCGAGAGTTCTTTAATTTTTCGGAGGTGTAAAGTCCACCAATTCGCACGTGGCCAGCGCGGTGGGCTACGACCTAAAGCTCTCTCATTCTAAGAGAAGCCCCGTGTCCAGCAGTGGGATAATAATGGGTTATACCCCCATATGGACGTAGAGTCCGCGCTAACAAACTTGCAAAATAAAAAAGCAGTACGCAACCATTAGTGACTGCAATACACTTATGTGAACACTTCTCACTTAAACCTAGCTGGTCCTAAGTCACCGATATACGTGGTAGAGCACTTATCTTCGGCTAATAAAGCCCTGCACGCAGCTACAAGGGCCGCAGCAAAGGAAAAAGGGTATAAATACGTCTGGGTACGTCGTGGGCGTGTTTACGTGAGGAAAAGCGACGACAGTGACTACATCTTTATAAAAGACGCTGACACTTTAAAGAAACTTAAATAATTGCATTTAATATAGATTTTTTTTTGTCTGTTTTAACTAGTTTTTGTTTTATAGTTTATTAATGTATGATACAAACGCTGAATCTAATAGTAATGGCTCTCTTTCTATATACTACCAAAACGTTCGTGGCCTAAGAACAAAAACGCATGCTTTTTATTGTAACCTACAAACGTGTAAATACGATATTATAATACTTTCTGAGACATGGTTAAATAGTAATATCTTGAGTTCTGAGTTATTTGACGAGAGATATGTAGTATACAGAAGGGACAGACATGTTTCAAGATTTCAGTTGAAGGGAGATGGTGGTGGAGTACTAATAGCAGTTTTAAAATCACTAAACTCTAGCAAAATCCAATTACCGGACAGTTTTTGCGAAGAATTATGGGTGACCGTGGAAATCAATATTTCAAATAAACCTTCTCCAATTACCTTCTGTGCTGTATATCTGCCGCCACCAGTTAGGAGACCAATGCTGGAATATTTCACAGATAACCTTTCTAAAATGACAAAACGGCTCAAGTCCAATATATGTGTGGTTGGAGATTTTAATTTAAGTTCTATCAACTGGAATATGGCAAGGCAATCAGAGACTTATCAAACCACATCTTTAAATCAATTTTTTATTGATTCCTTGAACTTAAATAATTTAAAACAATGTAACTTTATAACTAATTGCATGGACAGAACTCTAGATTTAGTGCTGGTTGACTTCCCATTTTGCAGTGTTTCTCGTGCTATCGATGTTTTGTGTACTGAGGATCCACTGCATCCTCCTTTAACTGTAGATTTTCCGTTCGTTAATGAGCCTACCTTAGCTTATAACTTAAATAACACTAAATTGAACTTTCATAAGGTAAATTACGAGGCAGTTAATAAAAGTTTGGGCTTGATTAATTGGGAGGACTTATTCACTGGTTTAACCGATGTCGACGAAATGGTTGCAACCTTCTATCACTATATACGCAGTATTATAAATATGCACGTACCAGTTTCTAAGCTTACAAAAAGAAAGTATCCACCTTGGTTTTCTCGCGACCTAATTAGACGATTGAATGAAAAAAATAAGTATAGGATCAAATACAAGAAATATAAAAATCCGTTGGACCAAATATCGTATCGTCTACTTTCGGAGCGTTGCTCTAAACTCTCAAATAAATGCTATCATGATTACTTAAGTAAAACGGAAAATAAAATTGCTACTAACCCAAAGATTTTTTGGTCATATGTTAAGGAAAAACGAGGGGGCACAAGCACGTTTCCAGCATCTATTACAGATGGTACCACAGATTTCACTAATCATAGTGATATATGTAACCTCTTTGCCACACACTTCTGTTCCGCATACAATTTACATCAGAAATCAACTATTAACTTACCCCCAGTACACAACCAAGACCCAAAAGCCGTTACATTTAGTGAGACTTTCGCTCATATACACATTAGCCAAGAAGATATCCTAAAATCCCTTAAAGGTTTAGATGTAAATAAAAGTGCTGGATCTGATGGTATCCCACCTTACTTCATTGTAAATTGCGCATCTAATCTTTCAATACCATTGTATCATATTTTTAAAAAGTCGCTTCAGTCAGGGGTCTTTCCGTCCGCCTGGAAAACTGGTAAAGTAGTACCATTATACAAATCTGGTGACATTCACCTAGAGAGCAATTATAGACCAATTTCTATTCTGCCTACTTTAGGTAAATTATTCGAATCATTAGTATGCCCCTACGTACAAAGACACTTCGAGAAATATGTGGTGGATTGTCAGCATGGGTTTTTAAGAGGCAGATCAACTAATACCAATTTGGTAAATTACGTTGAGGAACTGGTTGAACTGGTAGACGATCACAAGCAAGTTGACGCAATATATACGGATTTTAGTAAAGCCTTTGATAGGATTGTCCATAATGTCTTAATAAATAAACTAATATTGTATGGGTTCGTGGGCACATTTAAGAATTGGCTGAGTTCGTACCTAAAAAATCGCTCATTTTTCGTGGTTGTGAATGGTTTTGCCTCCAACCCCTTTCCTATTACGTCAGGTGTACCACAAGGTTCACATTTAGGACCAATCTTGTTTAATATATTTATAAACGATCTTCCACAATATTTCTCGAATTCTTCCCCATTAATCTTTGCTGATGACCTTAAGTTATATAAACCTGTTGAAACATGGACAGACGTAATACTATTCCAGGAAGACATCAATTCTCTTGTAAAATGGTCCAGTGATAACGGCATGGAATTAAATGTCGCAAAATGCTTCCATATCAAATTTACTAGAAAAAATAATTTTATTCCATCTCGTTACTATATAAATAATATAGTTATCACTGAAGTAAACACAATTAGAGACTTAGGCGTAATTATGGACAGTAAACTCACTTTTGCACCACATATTGATATTACATTTAAAAAGGCATCAAAAATGTTAGGCTTCATTATACGAAACGGAAAATTATTTAAAAACGCGTCCACCAAGGTGATTCTGTACAAAAGCCTAGTTCGACCTATTTTGGAGTATGGAAGTGTAGTTTGGCGCCCACATTATTCGACGCATACTCTACGATTAGAAAGAATTCAGAAGAGGTTTGTTAGGAGTCTGTGGTATTCTAGCGCCAGAACTCAATGCCAATTTTCATACATTAACACACTCAATAGTATAAGACT
Source organism: Spicauda simplicius (assembly GCA_949699795.1). Taxonomy (NCBI): domain Eukaryota; kingdom Metazoa; phylum Arthropoda; class Insecta; order Lepidoptera; family Hesperiidae; genus Spicauda; species Spicauda simplicius. The sequence goes on along the minus strand of OX453070.1, from coordinate 7,510,674 downwards.
CGAGGACCTGGAAACTCGTAGAAGAAATGCAGATTTAATTTTTCTTTACAAACTTATTAATAATCATTATTATTGCCCGCAACTTCTATCGAGGCTCTTCTTTAGAGTTCCCCGGAAAATGCCTCGCAAACCCCTTCAACTATTCCAACCTCCATTTAGAAGAACTGTGTTGGGTGCCAACTCCCCTATATGTAGAATGGTCAAATTATACAACGGATGCAGTGGGCCTCAAAATATAAGTATAGATATAAACTCATTATCTCTAAGTCAATTCAAGCGCTCAATCATAAATGTAAATTAAGTATTGAAAACCTTTTATTGCTGAAAACTGTATTACATTAACTATCTTTTTTTTTATAACCTATTTCATACTGCTTACAAAGTTTTTTTTTTAATTATAAGGTTTTGATATTCACCTATAAGTGATTGTACATTTATTGCAAAACTTTTGTATCTTATGTAACTGCGTCATATGTAAATGTAATAATCGTTGGTGAATTTATATATAAATAAATAAATAAATAAATAAATAAATAAATGTGCACGTTAGAAGTTTTGGTTTCCGCACATGCATGGCGCATAACATTGATAAATCAAAGATCTCCTAACATAGCGAGAGAAGCCTATTTTTTATAATATAGTAGAAACAAATGAGCATGTAGTTAATTTGATAGACATTGCCACCCAAGAACATCGTTGATCAAATCCCTATAATTTTACCCTAAGTTGAGTTCAGACGCTTTGCTGGCCCTGAAAACTAAGTTAGAAAGCCGAAGATATATATATGGCCTTTATAACACACTAACTAGAATATATCAACTCTTAACATTGCTGTTATTGGACAGAAGGTGGCGGTTATCGTTTCGGAGCTGAACCACAAAACGTTTAACCATTTTCAAAATTATACCTATTCATATCACAAATTCTTATCACTTTCACTGGAACTTCTGTATATCTGAAATTATTATAATTAATACAACTATATATCAGCTTGAATTAAATTGGATGAAGTTTATTCCTAGTGGGAAGATTTCATAACTTTGGCAGAGTTATTGCTGACTGTATGACCTACATAAAGTTTTCACAGCTTCTGCATATCACAAATGATAAATTAGTAGTAGTAAAAAGCAGTACTTGTAGTATATTGACTCCCTTCCTGTTTCAATCCGTTTTGTCCAATCCCTATGCTCGTTTAAAAATCTTGTGAAATCCCATTACCTTAAGCTCTAATTTTCCTCTCTCTTCTCTTCTCTTTTTCTCCTTACGCTTTTTGCTATCCTTAAACTGTCTTATTTTCACAATTGTTGTTATTTAAAAAACTAGTTTCACTTTTACTTTTTTCTTAACCTGTACGTTGCTTTAATTTCATTAATCTGATTTTTGCACCCTACCTATTCTTTATTTTCACCTTAATCTTAATCTCCATAACCTTAGGTTGCCTGGAAGAAATCGCTGTTGAGCAATAAGGCCGCCTTTTGTATTCTAATATTAAGATTTCATTGCATTTTTTTCATTGTTGGGTACAATAAAGTATATTATTATTATTTTATTTTCAAGGCAAAGTGTTCCGAGAATTAGGTTTTTTTTATCCGATTGAACTAGCAAAGGAGCATGCAGTCAACCTGATGGTAAGAGGTCACTGCCACTTATGGACATCTGTAAGCAACTTTAGAGACCCTGCTCTATGTGAAGTCAATGACGGATGTGTTTGCACTTCCGAAGACTAAAATGGTCGGCTCATATAAAAGTGTGCCGGCAACCACACCCTTCCACTGAAACGCAAGAACTGCTTTACGCTGGAGATAAGTATGGTGTTGGTACCTCCCGTTTTGCTTTATCGCTCATAATGCATGTCAATATGAAGAAAGAACTCGGTATTGATGTTTCAAAGTTATGTGCGCAATAACAGACCCCATTAGGTTACGCACTGAACTTTGACCTAAATATGCCTCAGTCCGAGAAAAGAATTATGCCTATTTGTATGGCCATAATATGTATTTTGATAATAAGTTCGAGAAGTAGGAGAACTTTTAATGGTGCGAGTCGAAAGAAGTATACCACTTTCTAGATTTCTACTGCGAATGTAATAGAAAATTATCATCACGATATATATGTTTTAACAATTGACATTGTGAAATTAGAAAAAAACCCGACTGCTTAAAAACGACAAAAATTTTTTTGGTATAATTATGTATTTTATTTAATTTAACTCTTTTCTGGATTTTTCGGCAAAACATTAACATAAAATGATTATAATGCATATAATTTTGTTATGATCTATTATTAACTATCTTACATTTGATATCCATATCGTTTTGATCGACACCCTTTATTCTGACCTCAGGAGCCATATTAATTTTTTTTATAGCCTATGTCACTCTCACAAATAAGTCATTTTAAACGATAAGTCTCAATCTGTAAGCCATTTTTAGCGCGTGCCGTATAAATTGGACATACTTACAAACATCCACACGCTCGAAAAACATTACGCTCCTTCTGACGCAGTCAAGTAATCATATCATACTAATATTATAAAGGCGAGAGTTTGAGAGTGTTATGTTTGTTACTTCTTCACGTGCAAACGGCTGGAGCGAATTTCATAAAATCTGGTAAGGCGTTAGTTGACACTCTGGAGTAACATATAGGCTACTTTTTACTGTGGGAAAATATCTTACTTCCACGGGACAATCAATACATCGATCTTTTTTAACGCGGGTGAAGCAGCGGGGTTAAGCTAGTAAATTAATAAATGCTAACTGATTACAAAGTTACATTTAGTATTCACACTGATTCAACAGATCTAAAATTGCGTTTTCAACCTGCAGCACAAAACGGAAATTGAATGGCTTCGCTGTTTCCGTTGCATTTAGACATAGAACAATAATAGTCATTTTAAAGCGAATCTAAGTTTGACTGACCAAACAAGCGCGGATGGTGAAGCTTTCATTTGCATGCATCTCGTGGAATATTGTAGCTTAATATAGAATTACTTGCCCGAGTATAAGAGAAACATGCATAAAATAAAATTTACTTGTATTATTCTTGTTTTTTTGTAAGGTCAGAGTTGCAAATAAAGTAAATAAGATTAGAATTGCAAATAAACATACATTCCAAATGATAAATGGTCATCGCTACCGAAAATTAATCATAAATACGTTGATACTTTTAAGAATTGTGATGGTCGTCAATATGAAAGTTAGCGTGCTAATTCATACTCGTAAATAAAAATGTTGAGGAATTTTAAGAAAATCAAATCATTACCTGATATGGTCCATGTAGCAGGGTGGTAAAACCCATATAATCTGACCAAGGAGGATTAGGATTCACTTCAAATACAATCCCTGTTCTAATTGAAGTTGTTTACAGATGTACATGGGCAGCAGTGACCACTTACCGTCAGGCGGGCTGCATAATTGTTCGCATCATATAGGAAAAACTACCCTCGTAACTATACAGATAATAAATCTATAAGATCGTTAGCTAGATGGGACACAAAATTGGTCGGACGCAAAATAGCACAGCGTCTGAAAAAGGCTCATCCACATTAATCACTCCCAGGCATTGACACGGGTCATTTATTGCAACTAAGTGTATCCAGTGTCGATGTACGGTGTACGCTAGAGTAATAATAGAGTAATGGAGTGGTTGGGTGCAGAAACGCCCGCTGCGATCGTCACAATGGCGCCACGACCGGATTTTCTATACGTGACGCGGAGATTTAAATTGGTAGATACGACGAGGAAATCTATGACAATGTATGTCTAATAGCAATATGTATGCAAACTGATTATATTAAATTTATACTATACATTTTTACAATTTAATAGTAATAAAATGCATTAAATGACGTAGGCCGTCGATAAGTTAAACGAACGACGAAAATTTTGAGCTAACAATTAAATATTGTTCTCATGCAAGTGACTGGAAGTCTTTATGAGAAATAAATTCCTTAAATCTTCATTTTTTATGTCGACAAGAAGATCAGCTTCTTTTCAATATAAGAATTAACCTATGATACCTTATTATAAAATCTACAACATTATAGAGGTAGCATAGTTATACACATGTTGTCGGCTGTGAAGAATTTTTATCACGGTATGTGCTCTTGTAATATTCTTTAGTTCGTTAGTCGAGTACGCTCAACATTGTTTTTGATGCAACCACATTAAGCCAAGGCATATCTATTCGCTTATATCCATGACCACGTAATCAGGTTCACTGAACTACCAACTTATACCCGTCACAGATATTATTTATTGCTTTTGTATCGTAACCCGCTTTTGTAAGATTTCAATTGTTCGGTTTTTTCACTGCGCTTTCATTCCGTTCCAAGCTTTCAGATTGCAGATTAGAAAATTAATGACCCTTTGGATTCTTGTAAGGGTGTATATTTTGAATTTGGATTGAGATTAAAATTATAAAACAAAAGAAACTTAAAGAAAACAAACCACTTTTTCAGCCAAGCTCAAAAAACCTTAATTATCCTATTTAGTCATTTAATTGTTATTTCTGTGTAATTTTTTGTAGTAATATTTATAGTTTGTAAGTAACATATGTCAAACATATTGAATGCATGTTGTTGTTACCTGTAATAGTAAAAACAGTTAATTATTTAGATTTGTATAAAAATGTATCTACCTTATAAGTGAACTGGTGTATTTTATGTTGGTAATCCAAATAAATTAATTTTAATTACGTAAAAGGCTAGCGACGGAAAGGCTTTAAAGTTTTAAAGGACTACTTAAGGCACTTTCTTTGCGAATAAAGTGAAATTAATTTAGAACCTATTTCACCCATTTCAATTTGGAAAAGTACTTACCTTACTTTTGAGTTAGTTCAAAGTAGATTATCAATGTACTTTCGAGTAAACTAAAGTAGATTGGAATATTGGATACATCGAAAAGATATGTAAAAAGTTTTGGGTTCGATCCCTTTTTAGGCTTGCATATAATTGTAAGCTTTATGTAGTTGTATAATGTTAGGGTTTATTTGTGTTATTCTTAGAAGAAAGTGGTAAGAATCGTCATACTTATTTAAAATAGCCACAATAAGCTATAATATAGCAATACATCATTGGCCAACCTTTAAGTAAATTCAAAATATTTTTGTATATTGTTATAGATGTCCATAGGCGGCAGTAGCCACTTTCAACCAGATGGAATGTATGCTCGTTTTCTATGTCAGTTCTTCTACTAATCCTTAATAAATTATTTTAATATTTATTGCTATTTTATGTCTTGCGCGGCTTTTAACCTAAACTTTAATCCTATTAGAAACAAGAATCATTTGCATTCAAATTGAGTTTGAATCGAGCTTCCAGATTTTATACCCTCCACTAATTTTCTAGATTTTATTTGCTTCTATTCTACTGAGTGGATAACTCTGTTTCGTAGCTTAAAATGTAATTAATCGCTGTTTTAGTTACTTGTCTTATCAGCGACGAGAAGGCGAAAGTATTTTATATTTTACGGGCACCGAAAATGTCCTAAAAAATAAACAGTTGTTGAAATTATTCGAATTGTTCTCTGGAAACGGTAAAAAAATCGTGTGTTTTACTTTATCAATAGGTTATGTTTTACTGTATCACCAGGTTATTTCTCGCTGCGCCTGCTTTGCTCACGCTTTCTACGGTAATGAGTAACCTATGTGTATATCTAGGTTATAAACTATGTGTGTGCAAAGTTTTATCGAAATCAGGCCGGTAGCTTTTCGCGAAAAAGTAACAAACAAATATAGATCCTCACAAACTTTCGCACTTATTATATTACTAGTTGACCCGGCGAACTTGGTTCCGCCTGAAAGTCAAAAATTATCAGAGTTCCTCTACTATTTTATGCATGTGTTATATATAAAAACCTTCCTTTTGAATCACTCTATCTATTAAAAACAAACTGCATTAAAATGCGTAGCGGAGTCTTAAAGATCTAAGGTATGCTTAGATCTTTAAAACTCCGCTACGGATTTTAGGGACAGACAGCGGGAGGCGACTTTGTTTAATACTAGTACCTGGATGACCGAGCTTTGCTCGGTGTTTTTGTTTACTAAGAGTACATCATGTTTTTTTGGAATTATATTTTTTTATAACTTTGCAAATTTCTTACTGATGATCTTATCGACATTATAATAATAAAAAATAATAACAACAATAAAATAATAATAATATAATAATAATAATATAATAAAAATAAAATATCGTAATAAAATAATACAGAACTCTCGTTTAAATGGATTAAAAAGCAGCAAATATCTCCAACTACAGAATCATCAGTATTCGCCATACAGCATCAATGTATAATGACACGCCAACATAGACGGGACATATTGAAAGAACCAATATGTCCCGTCTATGTTGCAATTATTTACAAGCACAACAGATTCAATCATTACACATCCAACAAACACAGGAGAATTTAATTGCAATACGCCGCCGGAGAAATGTAAGAAGAAGAGATAGATTAAAGTTAGCCTGTATATTATTATATATTACATCCTATAGTTTTATAGTTTATTTACTCTATATAATATTAATTAGTAGCGGGGACATAGATACCTTTTTTCTTGTGGGTTACAGGACGGGGTATCTATAAATACCGGCAACAGCAGCCATGAAGGTGAAAATCACAATTTACTAATATAAAATAAAATATAATAATAAAACAAAAATACCAAAAAAGAACTAAAAAGAAAAAAAATGTAAAGCTAAAAAATAGAAAATAGAACTAAAAATAAAAAATAAAACTAACAAAATAAAACTCTAAAAAAAGAGAAAAGAAAAAAAAAAACAATCGGACCGAAACTTGAACACCGACTTCCTGCGGTCCGATTTCCCAACCGAGCTATTCTAACTTCGTAAATGATGACAAAATTTCTCTTCGTATTCGGTCTCTTCGATCTTTATGCAATGAAAACACGGACAAAACGACATTTTCTGAAAATGAAACTTTGCTAGATCGATTTATCGCCCCCTAAACCCCCAAATACGAAATTTCAAGAAAATCGTTGGAGCCGTTTCCGAGATCGTTGATATATATATATATATATATATATATATATATATATATATATACATATATATATATATACAAGAATTGCTCGTTTAAAGGAATTAGATAGATGTTGTGACTAGCTTTGGTGGATAAATATTTAAAAAATATTTATGATAAGCTAAATTGAGGTATGTAGGTTACATTTTTTTAATAGGTATTCTATACCTATTATAGCTATTAGATGTTTGTCTAATGTTTGTAAAAATCTATCTTAATCGGGACTAGAGAACCTTACTTAAAGTATCTAAAGTTATGAAGTGAAATACTATTAGGTATTTAAAAAATATTTTTAAAATCGTAATGTTGTTATAATGAAGTATAATTTAATTATAACAACACTAAGATTTTCTAAATAATATTATAATAGAATCCATAGCTGTCACAAAAACTTTACATTAAGAAAACTTAAAAATACATGAATCAAATCCACCAATCGATCAAACGGACGGAATAATAATTAAACAAGTTTCTACAGCACATAATAGCGTCTCCTACTAATTCGCTTGAAGTGAACCAAGTACCTCAAGTTACCATTCTATTTATCCGTAGAGCGATTTTCAGGCGTCTTTGTATTCTGATGACATTTTTGCCATTATTTCGGGGAATAAGATTGATGTGCTCGCTTTAATGTTTAGTAATTTGCGTGGGCGTATAAATAGAGATTAGCTACGTATTAGGTAAATAGTATGAGTGAATTATATATTACTAAGATTAGAAAGGAAAACGCTACTCAAAGATGCTATGTTATTTGATTTATACAAAGTTGGTAGTAGATATTATTTATAGGTAGTGTAAAACATCCTTCCAATATTTCTATGGTAAAGGATCTTATGATTAAGTGACAAGATAACGTATAACTTATATGACTGTAGACTAATATTATAGTGAAATTGATACATGTACAACATAGATATCGAAGACGTTTGTTGTCAATTAGCAATATTGTAGGGTGTATCATATATATCAAAGGAGTTGGATCATATACAATATACAAAGTAAACAATTAGTTAATTAATAGCCACTGACAAAGTCAGAGGACTGCATTATCCACTCGAATGGCAAATGTTTCATCGCACTGGAATTAATGTTACGAATATAAACCCGAGGGCCACAAAACAAACGCTAGATGCTCAAGCATAAGGGTTGAGCGAAGTTTAGCAAATTTCGCTCTAATTTAGTGGCCTTATGTAAGAGAGTTTCGATAAGAATCGCTTGAATTTGCAGTGAAATTCGTGGCTCTATAAGATGGGATAAATACATTTGTTTTTAACTCTCCACACAGGTAAAAGATAGTGTATGATTTCTTTATTGCATTAACTTATTACTAGATGGCACTATTAAGATTTCTGAATCACGCTATCGATTTTCATTAACATTTTGTACGTTACGCGCTTCGAACTATAACTGAATGACTAACTAATACTGATCGCAGATATCTTTTTACTAAAATAGTATTTTTCTCAATGATGAATAACTTGTAAATACAAGAGATATTGGAGACGGGATACAGGCTATTATTTTTATTTCAAACAAATCTGGAGCAAAAACTTTTTCTTTCTTGCCCCGATAAGGCTTCTGATAAGGATATATCGGGTATTTACCTAACGGAAAACAATAAATGTTGATCGGATTTAAGATAATCGGTGTTGTCAGTGGGTAATCCATTAAATGTAATGTAACAGCAGAATAATATTTTTATAGGATTTAAGTAACACATGAACATAAAGACTACTTCATGGTTATTCGTCATTGCCGCCCATATTTCATGGATATGGTCATGGTGATAAATTTCACATAAATCAGAGGTTCTACCTAAAGTAAATTTAAAATACGTAGTTACTCTTAGGGACTATGATGGTCACTTTGTACTTAGATCTACTGCAGTCTATATCGTTTCAAGTAAAGTCATTAACTGATGATGGTACCTCGGGTAAATTGGACTGGGTCTACCATAATGTATGTAGCTAATATGTCCATAAGCGTCGCTGCACACTGGCCACCTGCCACAACCACGCCGCCATTGGCATATTTCCTAAAGCCATACATTTTATATGGACTCGCCGCACACGGTAAACACTTTTAGCTTCTAGTGGCGATATTTGTGGCCGCCGCGAGTGGCGGCGTGCGGTGACACTAAGTGATCAATACCGCTTGTGTAAGTCAGTGACCAATTATATAAGTAGATGAACAGTCCTACATGTGATTAATGATAGATTTTGGGGACTGAGATAGCATGCTTCTCAAAAGTAAATCTTATTATCATACCTCTTTTACAACAACAAAATAGCACTACGCTATTGCTATATAAATATACCACCAATTCGCACTTGGCCAGCGCGGTGGACTATGGCCTAAACTCTCTCATTCTGGGAGAAGACCCGTGCCCAGCAGTGGGCCAATAATGGGTTGATGCGATATAAATATACGGGTGTTTGTGTATTTGTCATTGTGTGTGTCTATGGCACTCAGAACACAGGAGAAAATCCTTGTGTGGGGCTATGAGTTTCTACTTTCCAGCGTTTAAATATAGGCCTTGTTGAGGAGGCGCAGCAGGCAGTGAAATATCTTTATTACCTTTAAATACAAATATTAAGTTGCTACTCTTTTTTTCCATAAGGCCCATCAGGTTTATGATTACGACATTAAATAATGCTAATTACAATAACATTAGAATATGAAGACATGACTAAGGAATAATATGATATCATTCCAGAAAACTGGGTTATTAAGAAATCACATACACAATTTATTTGTATAACGACGACTGTGTTAATATAAACTGGACCGGTTTTTCGTTCAGTCCTTTATATGAAATATTCTCTTACGACATCTTGGGTCGAGTCCGTATAAGCGAAAATATAATATTTGTATTCAAAGACTCTCTTCTGAGGACGGTCACATGTTTATTAAAACAAGACTAGGATATTGACCGTATAGCCTGAGTCTCAGTGCCGGATTAGCTATATAGCAAGAGTAGCAAATGCTACGGGCCCCGCGGCCCAACACCTACCTTCTATTTATATTTTACTATCTTTGCTATACTAGAAATTGAAAGAAGATATAGAAAGTGTCATCTCTAAATTTTCCCAGATTAAACCCAGAAAAGTTTAATAGTAACAGTTTTGTTCTATTTAAAACCCTTACTTAAGGCGAACTATGGGCCTCCGGTTAGAATTTGCTACAGGCCCCGCGCTTGGCTTAATCTGGCACTGCTGGGTCTTGTCGCATACGTTCGGTTTCCTGATCAGGTTTCCGAATTAGAAACTCTGATTCGGAAATCCGTGTGACATTTGACTCGTCCTTAACTGAGTTTTAAACCGAAGATCAGTTGTGTTCTATATCAAAATGAACATGTGCAACTTGTTAAAGATTTTGTATGAGAGATTTGCATTTGGATTCAAAATTTTGGACTCTCATGTCCGCAGTCCGGTGTTCAAATCCTCAATTTGCATACGTTAAGAGCAAATATGATTTTATGGAAATTAGCTAACAATAAGCGCGGTTACCAACAGTTACTTGGATACTGCAGAAGTTATTTCAGTCTATTTTACGAGTTTGTACATGAAATATAGTGAAAAAAGTCGTAACCTGGTATGGAGAATTTCCATCTCTAATATATAATCTATTAAGTAGTAAAATGGAGTAATAAATAAAAAGACATTTATCAAATAATCTGAAAATATTGGTTTTTATTTTACACGCCACGAGCCACTTTTTATTTTACACGTCGCGTTCCAATTTATTCCTGAAATTTAACAACACATATGCGGCTATCCCCAGGCAAGATTTCTATTTAATTTGGAGCTGAATATATTTTTGCTCCTTTTTACCATCAGTAGACCGCACGCTCGTTCCTACTTCTAATTCTTAAAAAAAATACACCCTTTTTCATTTATTTCGTACCGTACTCCAAGCAGGGTGAGATTTTTCGTTTATTTCATACTATACTTTACGGGGGCAAATTTACTGCACGAGTGCTTCGCATAGGTGGAACTGCTAAGCGTCATATTTCTGCACTACATTTACGTGATTTTGATCTGTGCCACAAGGCACCGATAAAGCTTTGAAATATTATATTATGTCGCAATTCCCTCACAAAGTTATATCCGGGGTAAGAATAAAATGTACGATTCGTTACGTTAGAGACGGAAAGCGTTAGTACGAGAAAATGCTTTATTCGCAGTGTAGTGACAACTGTTTGTTATGCCAGTAGGTTTTACAGAATTGAGAATGAGAGATTTATGCCATAGTTCAACAAACTTAAGTTGGGATTTGGCATCTTTGAAAGTACGATACTCAAGTGCGTAGCTTTACTTATGATAACACATGATTATTAATTTTTAATAGGTATGCACAAAAATTGAAAGTGAAAGTCGAATCCTTGTTTTATGTGATATTGTTTTTTTATCTGATTGAAGTAGCAAATGAGCATGCAGTCCACCTGATGGTAAGTTGTCACTGCCGCCCATGGACATCTATAAGCAACTTCATATAGAACATGGGTTTTATCTGAAATCAATCACAGATGCGTTGCTACTCCCGAGGACTAAGATAGTCGTTTCATATAAAAGTGTGCCGGCAACCACACCCTTCCATCGAAACGCAAGAACTGCTTCACGCTAGAAATGGGTGTGGCGGTGGTACTTCTCCGGTTGAACTACATTGGTTCTACCACCTACAAAATCAGTTAGATATATCACATAGCGGCATTGACCACTTACTATCAGATGGACTCCATTCTTATTTACTTTAATTTTATAAATAGAGTATTATAGAGATGCACCATCTGGCATTAACGTGTGGGAGATTAAATTATAACATATCCAAATTGTCTGTCGTTGTTGATACAACGGTTTTATATTCCGAAACATATAACATTAAACGTAAATTGGCCGTTATTGTCAACTAGCCGTGTAGTTTGGTCGTAAAAGGTGTTCTATTTTTATGGCAAAGCGATAGCCGAAGGTGGGAACGATACTGGGTATATATTTCGGTTGCCCACCCCCATTTGAACTCAAATGTGTCTAGAAACAAATAAGTTTCGCCAATGTATCTGTGAAATTTCGCATGTTTCTAAAATGGAAAGTTTTGAACGATAAAGTTGGTGGAAATGTTATTTTGAATACAAACAGGATACATGAACTGAAAATTTATTTTATAGTTATATGTTGTAACTTGTTCCCAAATAAGCATTTTTCAATACGAAAACGTTCGTTGTCGAAACTTTTTGTAACATGGCCACTGAACGCATTTGCGTTGTCTAAATTTAAGTTTAATGCTATGAAAAACTTTCACAACTTTGTTAGAACTTTTTCTAAGAAAGTTGTGAAAGTATAAAATTATAAAAGCAATGTTAAACACTACTGTTTTCTAGACGGAATGGTGTGCTAAAGGAATAATACTTGTTTGAGGAGCTCATAGTTCTCAGGGATAGCAGCTAGCAATGCATCTGTAGCCGATTGCAAGCGGGATTCTTAAACTTATCTGTAAACAAATCAGTGGATTTTAATACTTAACGGGCACTCACGATATGCGGTTTTTGAATTCTTTTTGCGATATTTCAAGCCAGTTGCATGGATCGTGGACACGGCGAAACTGCGGTGGTGGGGAGAAGCTGTTGACAAGCACTAGTGATACATTAACCTATTAAATATCGTCAAAAATAATTCGAAAAGAATTAAAAAACCTCATATCGTGAGTACCCATTAACTCTTTTTCATTTCAACCTCAGGCTGAGACTTTTGTGTGACGAATCTTAAAATTTCACTCTCATCATTTTTTCATAACGCGCCTAAAGAAATATAACTTAAAAAATGTTTTTAACGTGTTTAACGTAATTTTAATTGCAAGAAATGGCAAGGGGTAAGGTTGTACAAATGGCTAACATACTGACATTGTATTTATATAATAGTATCAGCATCTAATAAAGACATATAGAACAGTTACAGTAGATAGAATAGAATAATTTATTTTTCGATTTTTTTTTTCAATAGGTGGTTTTTAAGCGCAAATTACGTTTCATAGTCCTTCGTATACCTTGGCACGGTATACTTCTGTGTAAAATCTTTAATGTTTGACCTTTTTTTGGTACAAATGATTTGCAGTGATTATGTAGCATCTGTCGAAAAATCTGAAATCTGAATCTGTTCTTATCTCGCTCGTAACTTCTATCAGATAAATAGCTTCTACATATTCCAGACTAAACGAAGGCGCTAATAGATTCTGACTCGTAATTACCCGTCAATGAATTTCTATTAGGTTTAATCCATGTTTAACAGACCGTCAATAACCGATCAAATTGATTGAACTTCGCTGCTGAATCTGCATGCATTTGTAATGAACGGTAATTTATTGGAACTAATACAATGATAGGTACCGCACTATTCATATTATATTCATATTTAAAGCCCAAAAACTGATATTTTTTATCAAAGTAATCTTAGGTTTCTCTTTAACAGTTTACTTTATTTTTTACTAGTTGACCCGGCGAACTACGTTCTGCCTAAAATTCACAAATACATTATGGTCTTCTCTCAGAATGAGAGAGTTTTAGGACATTGTCCACCGCGCGATAATACTCATATAGAAAAAAATAACCTGCGTTTTTTGTTGAAATTGATGTTCATTGTAGTTCATAATCAGTATAATTATTAGAGACCACCTTATATTAATCTATAGGTAATTTCTAGACATTATCCCTCCACTTGGCCTGCTGAATAAATAAATAGATAATTTCAAGAAACTTGGGCAGATAAATATTTGATAGCTATAGGTTAAGTTTAAATATATGTAGTATAGGTTTAGATAACTATTTGAAATTCTAGATACTAGTTTAAATTAGTTCTGTAGAACTAGTAAACAATGGCGGACACAAAGGGGATTATATTTATATTATAAAGGTGGTAGAACGTATGTGGACCGGGAGGTACCGTCACCACACTTATTTCTAGCGTGAAGCAGTTCTTGCGTTTTACTACGTCGGGGTTTGGGAACTTTTTGGGTGAAAAAAGCAGGACTTCATAGTCAAAAGCGGGTCAGAAGTAATCGCGCTTCAAAGGGCCCTGTACCTCTTCTTGGTGCAGCAGGGCCGGAGAATTTAGCAACCCTTTTTTTTAGTCGACAAACTTAAGTTACTTATATTTGCATTGCGACCTTTTTTTTTACAAAAGCCTGGTCCTTCCTGAAAAGCGGGGCAGAGTCTGTCCCGCGCGGGTCATTTAATTATGATGAAAAAATCGGGACGTCCCGCTAAGATCGGGACTCACATTTATAAAAGACCGTCTTAGTCCTCGGGAGTAGCAACACATCTGTGATTGACTTTAGATAGAATCTTTGTTCTGGATGAAGTTTTTCAAAGAAAAAAAAAACATGCGTGCGTACAAAGTACACATGTCAGAAGTGAAACTTCTTTGGCGAACTAATTTATAAATCTTGTTTATATTTATACAAATCTAAAACTTTAAATTTCCAAGATTAAGAGGAAGGGAAAAAGGCGTGATACGACGTTCGCTCTGTCTCACTTTTTCTCTCAATCTTTCTCACTCGCTTGCTCCCTACTCACTCCACGGCTAGTTGCTCATGCTACGTTCGCCCTGTCTTACTCTCTCTCAATCGGTCTCGATCACTCTCTCTCTCTTTTCCGACACTTCCGTTGCATACCGGCGTGACGTTTCATCTGTAAAAATTTTACCCTCATGCGCCTAAAGAAGTTTCACTTCAAAAACTGTACCAATTTCTGACTAAAACAGGGTACCTTTTTGATTTTCCCCGAATCTAGAATTTGAACCAAAATAAACATGAGTGTGGGGAATCCAATTGCTTTTAAAGGAAATAATTAATTATGTGTAAAGAGCTACCTAACGAACCGTTTTCTATGTTCTCTAATTATACTAATCACTGGAGAACGTGAAAATTAGACGGCACTTAGGAGGCTTTATTGCGGCCAATTAAACCTAAGTACCTATTTACATATGTAAGTAATTCACATATTAAAAATAAAGATTTTTATATCGATTTTTTAATAAAACTAACTATATTTTTGGTCATTAATTACGTCTTGCTACTATCGTTATACTTCTTACTAATATTATAAAGACAGTTTGTGAGTATGTATGTTTGTTACTTCTTCACGTCTAAACGGCTAGAGCAATTTTCATAAAATTTGATAGGGAATTAGTTGCACTCTGAATTAACATAAAGGCTACTTTTTACTGTCGGAAAATATGTTTTATGTTTTAGTTTGTTTTTCTTTACTTTTTTGTGCTCTTTAAGTATTTGTAACTTGTTTACAGAGTTTCAAGCTGGATGTTCACAGTTGATGTTATGTTTCGATCCAGTGGTAATGTAAGAAAAAATATTGTGACTGACAATTTGTAAGTGCCTTCCGAGCCTTCACAAAATAAAAATATTTCATTTCATTTAATTTTTTGTGTACCTTCATAGCAAAACATCTTCCGAAACGGTGAGATTGGTTATTTAAAAAGAGAATACGAATCAATTTTGAATAAATTACATTTGAATTTGTATATATCGTGAATGAAGGAAGTTAAACAAAAGCTTGTACAAATTATGCGTATATAAATACAGTATATCAGGAACTCGTCTCTCGCAAATGGAATGAATAATATAGGTAAAATGTAACTGTTACAGCTGCGTGGGATTTGTTTACTGTGCCATTATTAGCTTGTTGGCCAAATGCTGTCGGGAAATACGACACGAAAATTCCATTATCATTTTTGCACAATTTTATATTTCATTAATATCTGTTCTTCATCGGGAAAACGGTCTTATTTCTAGAGTTATTTCAATGAAATGGTATAATTTTGTTTTTAAAGTGAACGAAAATGTAAGAAACTTGTAAGATAATTTACAGCTTAGGTTAGCTTAGTTTAGATAATGGTTAATCTCGGTGGGTGTCGCAAAAATAGCCTTTCCATACGTTATTAGTATGAAAATACGATTTTGATACAAAGAAATCGTATCACAAAATAGCTTTATTGAATAAAATCTACGCAATGACTAAAAGTGCTCGTAGAGGCTTAGTGGTCGGGATTATACAAAGTTATATACAATTTCGTGGTTAGTATCCATAAAATAATAGAAATGTTATAAATAAGCACACTTAAATGGTTGCCGGCACACTTTTTTATCAGGCGACCATCATAATACTCGGGAGTAGCGACGCATCTGTGATTGACTTCAGATAGAACCCCATGTTCTGTGTGAAGATGCTTACAGATATTCTTGGGCGGCAGTGACCACTTATTATCAGGTGGACTGCATGCTCGTTTGCTACTTCAATCTTATAAAAAAAATAAGCAATTAGGCATCTTAAATGTATTGTATTAAATAAAAAGTAAGATATGTAATAGTGTCGTTACTAATAATGTTTTATTTCTCTTATACAAAACCATATTTTTTCTACTCCGATACATTCATTTATAATTGGACTCACTTAACACAGATTAAATCCTCTATCGCACAATATTGTGTCCGATGCAGGGTATCTTGGGACTTGATAAGTACTTGGAGTATTTACCGGGCGGTATTCTTCGTTTATTACGTTTCCCAGCCACTTCATATAATAAAGACATTATTACTTAAGCAAGCAGTAATATATTTCAGCTATACTATAATAAATCTGTAAGAGGTCGCTGTCTATACACGGAATAAATTTAGGTGAAAACCATTTCTAGAGATCTTAATTACGGTATAGAACTTAAAATATTTTTTTTACAATTGTTTTCTGTTTGTCTGTACGTTTGTGCACGCTAATCTCAGAAACGGCTTATCCAATTTGAATGTATTCTATATTATATATTCGTCAAATGTAAGGCAAGATACTGGAACTAGTTTTATTGCCATGTATTATAAATGAAATGAGGCTAAAAAGAAGAATATAATATGTATACAAACAAAAGAGATAAAACCCGCTGAGTTTCCTGCCAGACCTTCTTAGTTGAGATCGTGTTTCCATCCAAGTAATAAAAAATAGTAACTGACAATTTGTAAGCGCCCCGTAGGCTTATATAAAAATACATAACACATTTCACTTAACCTCGATTTGGGTAACTTTGAACATTTTTTACAATATTTGTGATATTATAATCTGTTTTATATTTATTGCACCTTGTTTTTATTAAATGAATAGTGTCCTTTTTAGCTGGTTTATTAATCTAACACAATAAATTTACGGAGAAAACAATTAAACTATCCACAATTACCCCTAAAACTCAAATTCAAAGTTATCCTTAGTTTTGGGTAACTTTGAATATAATTTTTTGAGACTATAAAATCCGTCATTAATCGAATATTTTAAGGTCTGAGTAAAATTAATTAACATATTTTTGTTAATTAAAACCAAATCTATAAAAAACACATTAATTTTGATATATAAATACAATATACAACTTAACTTAGTCTTGCCATATGAATCAAGGTCGATCAATTTGGTGGTAAAATAAGATACTAGTTTTTTTGATTATTTAATCCATCCATCCATTATTAGGATGCACGGAACATCGGGTACCTTTGGAAGGTTCCCCTTCTAAAACAAAAAAAAAAAGGATGGACGGAACATGGACATAACATAGGCCTCCCCTAAATGACGCCACTCCAAACGGTCCTGTGTCCTCTGAATCCAACGGTTTCCCGCTGTCTTCTTCAGGTCACCGGTCCATCTGGTAGGGGGGCGACCGGTACTTCTTTTGCCTAAACATGGTCGCCACTCGAGGACCTTTCTTCCTCATCGGTTATCGGTCCTACGAGCGATGTGGCAGCCCATTGCCACTTCAGCCTGCTAATTTTGAGAGCTATGTCGGTAAGCTTCGTTCGTCTACGGATTTCATCGTTGCGAATCATGTCTCGTAGCGAAATTCCGAGCATAACCCTCTCCATAGCACGCTGAGCGACCCTGAGCCTCCGAAAGAAATATTTTTTTATGATACAGGTAACTTTGAACCGTTCAAAGTTACCCATAAAACATCCAATTTCGACGTCGTCAAAAGTTTAACAGTTTTACGCAATATTCAACATGGGATACGGATAGTACGGTTTCAAAATAATAATATACAATAAACATTTTAAAGATAAACACCAAAACACACCTGTTTACGGTAAGTTTTATATTATAATTGCTATTTCAAAATGAAGCATTAAACACTTGCAACAACTTCACTACGGAAAAGGTGGTATTTTTTAAAATTACGACATTGACAGGTACCTTTTTTTGCTTTCATTGATATTACAATATTTTGGCAAACCATTTTACGCAGGTACGATATTGAAACAACAAGAAGTTTCCATGTAATAAATTAATATATTTTTTTCACAACTTTGTTCAAAGTTACACCGCTGTTCAATGTTACCCAAATTGACTGTACATTGAATGATCGCTATATGTCACGAGAAATTGATAATATGTCAATGAAATGCAGTTCGTCTAAAGTTGTTTATGTCCATAGACACCTGTAATCAACCTCTAATAGAATTTCAGTAATACCTAAGGTCGGTAACGGATTTTAATTTCCCCAGGGAATTACGTTCGGACGCCTCATATATGTCTCTTTAATTATCACGCCCTAAAATAAGATGAAGTAGCGTTAACATAGGTGTAAAGCCGAAATATGTGTTAAACCTCAAAAAGTTATACAATCCATAAATACTAGTTTTATTTTAGAAGAAAATTTTAATTGTTTGTACCAAAATTCTGTTATTGATTGAAATAATAACGCTGATGTATGTAATGACGCTTCAACACTAATAGCCGCATAATAGGGTTAGTCCTGTTTCGTGGGTGCGATAGAGATGAATAATAACACCCAGACCAAAAAAACAAAGTTTAAATTCATCATTACGATAAACTTATGTCTGGCTAGGAATCGAACCCGGAAACCGCTGCATGTGATAACAGTATATTAATCGCTCTACCGCGCGGGTCGTCAATTGATAGGATTATTATTTTAGAAACAATATAAATCCTATAGTAAAACAATTATGTCAGACAAACTAATCAATTTCACTTCTCACTTTACGAGAACCGATCACGAAAGATTATGGTCTCGTGATATTTATGTTGTCTAGAGAGAAAATATTTATTTGGTCTGAAAATGGGATATGATCGAGAAGTATTTTATTTGCCGCTGTCGTTTCTGGGCCGGATTTTTCTATTAAAACCATAAACCATCGTTCTCCCGGACGAATGGTCTGTTTTATATTCCCAAAGCAATAATATCAGTAATAAGTAACCGTCATAAATAGATTGGTCAAGGCAGTCTTGTTTCTTAACTTTTACATACAGAAGGTAATAATTTCTATTCAGTTAAATTTTAGTTAGCTTATCAAATGATGTGTGATTTAAAATCCTTGTCGACCCGCGTGGCGGACCGGTTACCATACCGGTTTGACGCGCAATGGGTCCCGGGTTCGATTCCCGGCCAGACAGGTATTTGAATGATGAGTTTAGATTCATGTTCTGGATCTGAGTGTTTGTGTATTCGTCTCGTGTGTGTCCATGGTACCCACGACACAGGAGAAAATCCTGGTGTGTGGCTTTAACTATTCAATCGATCATTATAAAATTTTATTCATACATTATCAGAGTTGAAGAAAGGAATATAGATCTCGAAAAGAAAAAGTTTTCCATGGGCACAAAGAAGAACTTTCATATTTTCTATATACGACTTCCTGCCACGATTAATTGCTACAGTTGAGATTACACGAGATTTCATAAAGAAATATAATATCTATTTACTAGAAATATTGTGGCGGAGTGATTAGTAGTATAAGTAAGATGAAATATAAGAGTGTAAAGCGTATAAGAATGTTAATTAACGTATACTCAAACATACAATATCTATTATTTAGTACCGTCCTTACAATACACTTATTGATCTGCTAAATATTTTGAAAAACGCTGCAGAAATCAGTACGTTTATTACATAGAGTCCTGTGATACACAAAATTGTACCAGAACCGAACCCGAAACTGCTGCATTTGGTTGCAGTTTCCGGCCGAAATATTTCTGAATATGTGCACAGAACTTTGGGGTTTAGTTAATTTGTACGTTTTAGGTAAAATAAATATCTTATCTAATGAATATTGTAAATGGGAGATTTTGTGAAGGTGTATGTGTTTTTTTACTTTTAAACCCAGAAAACACCATTCAAATTTCGTTGTAATTTGCTACACAGATAGTTTACCTTGATTAACACATAGGTTCATTATAGGACCACGTTTTCCAAGTAAAGTGTTATTACTGTGGTAGACACATTCGGAACGGGCGAAGCTGCGGGAAAAGCCTAGTATTTAATAAGCGTATCTACATGATCCGTCCCCACCCCTGCGGGGCATTGACCTTTCCCATTGTGTCACTTTTTCTGTCCTCCGTCAATCAAATCGAAAGCTGAGCCTGTAATATTTCATTTAAGGGGATCTTAGCTATTGAGAACCGTTGTTTATTATTACTCTCATTCAGTAAATACGGACTACGATACTACAACGTTGTAGGTACGTTTCATAATGAAACGGTAGGTTTAATATAAAAATACCCCACATCTAATCGACTTCTTATAACTTATGTGTATATTGATATACGTTTTACATTTAAAAGCTTTATTTTATAATAATAGGCACTAGCTGAGCCAGCAAAAGTTATTTTGCCATATAAAATTTTAAAAAAATGTTAAGGGTGGACAAGCCTTATCACAAAGGGGTATGAAAAATAGATGTTGGCCGATTCTCAGGCCTACTCAATATGGTCACAAAATTTCATGAGAATCAGTCAAGCCGTTTCGGAGGAGTACGGGAACGAACGTTGTGACACGAGAATTTTATATATTAGATTATTTTTAATCTTCGAAGGATGACATGTCACAGCTGCTCAAATTTCTGTCTTGCTGTCACGTAGGTAAGAACATGTGGTATCTATGCAAATCTATCTATAGTTTAATTAAATAAATTCGTCAAATAGCAGCTAAAAATAATAAACATAATATAACTTATCCTTTCTTGCAGACACATAAAATAGTTCCTATTTAGGCATATAAAAATACAATCGATAGTATTCATGCATAAGCCTTTGAAAGGAATTTCAATTTAGTTCAACTTACGGTCCTACAGTCGACCCATACTACAATTCCAATCTAATTGGAGCTTAGTACCAATCATAGATCCCTTGAAACGAAGGTTCTACATACTCGTAATACCTATTTATGTGTCCACGTGGCTTTTGGTAGACTTACCGGATTAATGCATTTTTTTCATAATATTAAAGTAACAAACGAGCATGCAATCCACCAAAGTAAGTGGTCATTGCTGCCCATGGACATCTGTAGGGAATTTCACATAGAACATGTGTTCTATCTGAAATCAATTTCAGATGCGTTGCTACTCCCAAAATTATGATGGTCGTCTCATATAAAAGTGTGCCGGCAATCACACCTTACCAAATAAGTTCTTTTTTTATCTAACGGAAGTAACAAATTGGCATGCAGTCCGCCTGGTAAGTGGTCACTGCCACTCATGGACATCTGTAATGAGCTTCATACATAACATGTGTTCTATCTGAAATCACTCACAGATGCGTTGCTGCTCCCGGGGATTGTGATGGTCGCCTCATATAGAAGTATCCCAGCAACCACACCCTTCCATCGAAACGCAAGAAATGATTTACGCTAGAAATAGGTATGGCGATGGTAACTTCCCGCTCAAACTATACTGGTTCTTCCACCTAGTAGAATTAACACCAGCGACTAACTTGTACGATAAGAAATCTCCTTAGTCGCTATCCTATTAATATTGTAATTAGGAAAGTTTGTGAGGATGCATATAGAATACTTATTATCGTGGTAGACCTGTAGCGAAGTCGCTAGAATAAGCTAGTCTGTAACATGTATGAATCAGACGGACAGAATGCAACGATGATATCATTAATCATATCTATATTAGGTATACATTTTTCATTAAGAGTTGATGTCTGTTTGTTTCGACACGGGTTAAAAGACGTACAATTTAAAGGACATCGCAAAGAAAAGCATGTATGCTTTTTCTTTGAAGAAAAGACAGGTGAAGGATAAACGTGGAGCAAAGATGCGGGGACAGTTGATATTTATGTACCTACATGTGGCAAGGCTTAAAAGAGAAAACCAGCTAAATGCAAGTCGGACTCGCGCACGAAGGATTCCGTATTGTTGCCTAAAAAAAGGCCAAAAACCACGTTTTTTGTATGGGAGCCCATTTTAATATTTATTTTATACAGTTTTCAGTATTTGTTGTAATAGCGGCAACAGAAATACATCATGTGTGAATATTTGAACTGTATAGCTACCACGGTTCATGAGGTGCAGCCTGGTACCAGACAGACGAAGAGCCGAGTCCTAGTAATAGGGTTCAGTTTTTATCATTTGGGTAGGGAACCCAAAAAGCTCAAAAAAGATCTACCCTTAGTCCATTAAAAGCACGGAATTCTTAATCAATTAATCTGTGTATATTAGCTTATTGAACATGACCACAACCTAATTAAATCGACGTACACATTTCAGTGAATTCCGTTCCGGAAACGGCATTTGGTTTCTAAACACGGTTAATGCATTCCGTAATTGCCAGATCGGATCAAATATCATGTATAGTACGAGTGAATTTACTACAAATACGAATATCAACGCGGGAAACTTGTCGTATCTCGATATACGTATATGAAGTGTTTATGAATAATTTACTTCAACGATCAAAATATTTTTCTTATCAGTATTATTTTAACACGTAGAAAATTATTTTCCATTCTTTCTCCAAGTATTGTTTCGTAACCGTTGTTTAAAATCAATCTTGTTCTTAATTCAATCGTATTATTTAATCTCGCTGTCGGGGTACATTCTTCAACCATAGCAGAGCTTTATTTCAAATGCTCATACGATCCGTCCCATATGAGGGTAGTATCACTCGCTACGCTCCGGAAAGTAGTATGGCGATGTGAGTGTAGTCGTTGCGACTACCGTAGTTTCGTGGTTGTGATTATGTGGCATTTATTACCCTTAGTTATTCGTGTTAATTGTAAAGATATTAAACTATTTTTGTAGTAAAAGTGTGTAAACTAAAGTGAAGCCTTCAATGTGTGCAATGTGCATATGTTGTGTAGATCGCGTGGACCGCGAGCCTTGACAGGATTCTGGAAGAAAGACGAGCCACAGACAGACCGTACGTGGTTAATCGTAAGTAGAATCTCTATTCCGATAGCAAGTTACTTAACCCCAAAATGTTGTTATACTGCCCATAATCACCCGTGGTCTCGTTTGACCGTCTTCTACATTCCCAGCACGGGAAGGTGGTTCTCGCACAAGTCTATTGCAGAATTTTTAAATCAACATACTAGCGCATTTATTTATCAATACATCTTGTAGCTTTATATTTGCCTAAATTCTTAGGATTTTAAGATTCCGTGATTAATCTTACCAAATCAAACAAATTTGCTCCAAAGATTACTTTAGATAGAATCTGACCTAAAAGCTATTTACAATATTTGAGAAATGTACAAATAAGAGTGTAAATAAAACCTACCAATCATTAGATCTGCTGAAATGGGGAAGTCGGGATCATTTAGGACCTTTCAGCTGAACGTAAACACCAATTGATTGTAGATGTAATCGGCTCGTGGAAATCCATCACTATGATTGATATATAGGTGGTCTGCCAAATAGGGAATAATACGAAAGTAATAGATGATTCTTGACATAAATATAGTAGGTATTACATATATAGGACAAAAAAAAATGTGTGCGTGTACTAGCGTACACTCGTAAGAAGTGAAACTTCTTTATGACGTTATTTTTCAAAAAATAATTTACTATATGCAACTTTACAGAAATTGGTTAAATAAAGTTAAATTAGATAAAGTTTAATAAAAGGCTTTTATTAAACTTTATCTAATAATCTAATCTATAATAATCTATCTAATATCACGCGTGGTGTGGATAAGAAAAAGATGGCGCGTAACGGAAAAAAAAGATGGCGCGTAACAGAAAAAGATGGCGCGTAACGAAACGAACGATCTTCTCAGTAACGCAGAATGGTATAAATCGTTATGTAACAAAAATACTCGTAGTTATGACCAATTCATGCAGTTTTCTCTCTCACTTCCAATTCGGAATGTTTATATATGAATGTGTATGTATTCAAATTCAAACAGATGACGATCACGCGCATCCGATTTTACGAACTCATAAATGAACGCGTGGAATTTTGACGTTGTCAAGACTTATCCGTAAGGAAATAACATATTATTTTGTTACGAAATAACGTACAATCTTATTATCGAAGATTTTACAAAGTCATAAGTGGGTTATATAGTGCTATGACAATTTAGAAATAAGTATCAAGGATTTTATATCTTAATGTGAATCTGTCGGCTGTACGTACGGCTATACATATATACTTTATTTTATTATAATAATTTGATATACCTGCCTATATATATATACCTACCTATTTGAAATTCATTAACCATCAACGACAAACGACAAATAAACAAACAATTGAAGTTTCAACTTAAGCTATTATTTGAACTGAGAAACATGTCCCTACTAAATATTAATTGGGTTCAGTTCAAGTAAATAGATAGAAGTGTGTTGCGATGAGTAATTCGCGACGTTTGTAAATATATTAGTAGGTAAATGGGTTAAAGTAGGGTTTACGATTTAGCCATAAATACGAGATTAGTTTTGGAAAGTTTGTACAAAGTTTAGGCTTCTGTACACTTGGCAGATTCTTTACGAGAAATTGTTACAAAGTGTTGTCCTTATTTTTAAAAAATAGCCCACAGTTGGCAAAGGATACATACACAGTTTTTTAGGTTCGGTCATACACAGTTTTTTAGGTTCGGATCGCTGCGTATGGGTATCGTATAAGTGGGGATTTAGAACGAGTGTATACTATCATACATCATAGTCAACCCATTATTGTCACATTGCTAGGCACGAGTCTTCTTGCAGAATGAGAGAGTGTTAGTCCGCCGCGCTAGCCAAGTAGTTTGGAACTTTTTTTTATTAAAAACTGTTAGGTGGGTAGGTTTCCTCCTGATGTTTTACTTCACCGTAATGCACACGTACTTAATTTTAGAAAAATCAGTAGTCTCTGGTCTAAGGGATTTGAACCTCGGTCCAGCCGTTCGAGTGGGCAAGTTTTAACTATTGGGCTATCTCTGCTCACCCACGTGTGCACTCGCATGTCACATATATGGACATATACTTTGGCCGGATACAGATTTGGTGTAAGATACGGGTCAGCACAAATACAATGGAAGTCTGGAGTTCAAAAAAGCTATTTGTAGCGTTTCAGTTATAACTTATAAATATATAAACGATCATGGATCATCCATGGGATATTCTCCTATACCTGTAGAAGTGTGTAAGGACTAAAACAAATGTCTATTTTTATAAAAAGCAAGGTGATGGTGATGACAATTATGGTGAACGTAGATATAAGATAGCCGATAGTACTAAGACATGAAAGAGAACACAAGAGATGAACAAAGAAAATCTCAATATGTTAAAATTTTCTCTAAACTGTTAAATATTTGTAATTTGTAAATTATGATTACAAATAACAAATATTTAACACAAAGATACATCTTATAAAATAATCGGGTTATAAGGTTAAATCG
Source organism: Spicauda simplicius (assembly GCA_949699795.1). Lineage (NCBI taxonomy): Eukaryota > Metazoa > Arthropoda > Insecta > Lepidoptera > Hesperiidae > Spicauda > Spicauda simplicius. The sequence continues at coordinate 7,484,976 of OX453070.1, read as the reverse complement.
TGAACTGCTTGTACGTGCGCCAACGGCCTAATTACCTCTGTAACGTAAACTTCGGAACGATATAGAAAAGGTGAGTTTATATCGTAACAAATAAAAAAGTTTAAATTTGGATAGTAGGAGCACATATATATTATTTTCCCTCAATTTTGTAATAGCTACATATAATTATTACAAAACTGAAACAAGAAATCGAAGCACTCACATATCGTTAACAATGATTCAAACGAACGATTAACAAATGATCGATTTTGATAGATTGATTTAAATCTTATACAAGCAAGGATCAGCAGAAAATCACTACTGTTCAAAACATTATTTATCTAAACAGTTATGCAACCCATCATTTAACGCCTTTGAAGACATTAACTAAACTTCTTGATATTTTTCTTTGGCGTAATTAGGAAAGATCAGCTGTAGTCTAGTATAAATATGGCTGGTAAAACTACATTAACGAATGAAGTCGGTCAAGGGTTCCTTTATTATATTATAGGGCGAAAGGAAACTGGTTATTTTCACGCCTATATTTAATATGTTCAACAATAAAACTATTTACAAGAAAATAATACAAACTCAAAACATCGTCTCGATACTAAACTAACAAAACAATAATCATCTTTTCTACAATGTCATAAAATAATATTCTTCTAAATTCGAAATATAAAATTATAAAAATATAGTTTTCTGAAGAGTAAAAAGTATGTACAAAAAGAGGTCGCTACAATATCAATACAAGTATTCTACGTACGTGAGTATATACTTCCCTTACGGTTCTAAGTGTTTATTTAAACGTACCACACCACACTGCAGCGAGAAATGGCGAGCAAGCTGTGTTACGTAATACCATCGCTACAGGTTTTTGTAGCTACGATTGGTTTCTTTGCCATTATTGTCTCGCTGCTGGGCACGGGTTTTCTCTCAGAATTAATAAGAAAGTTTTAGGCATAGTTTACCGCATTGGCCAAATGCGAATTGCTAGACTTCATACACCTTTGTGAACTTTTTTTGTCAAGCACTCATTATTAATTTTTAATACGAACATAATTTAAAAACTATTAGTGGTGCCTAGGATTTCAATGGGTTTACAGTGAATTGCCTTAGTGATAGAGTGGTTGGCTTCTTAGTGATTCTTTCTTGCTTTTTTGTCCCACTAAATTAGCATGCCACTTTCCGGTAAGTGGTCACTGCTGTCTGTAGACATCTGTAAGCAACTTCATGTAAAGTAGAGGTTTAACAAGGTCGCCAAATACGAAAATGAGCTGGTGAAGTATTGCTTATACTTCCATTGTAGTCACAATTAAGTCAATCGCGTCCACCGTTGATTAAAATCGTTGATTTGGACGGCATGTGGTTCATACAGTTTGCGCTCACCCACATAGTTAAGTTGTGGTTTCGTTTGATATTAGCATGGTAGAATATCTATAATAAACACAGTGGAATGAATTGCCAACTTCGCGTATGGTTTTGAATATTAATCCAAAGAAGCGCCTTTAATATTCACATGACACACGACGGGTAGAACAGGTACTGCAAGCAAAATAAGTGGACCGAAGTGTCTAGGAGCTGACAAACTCAGGCAGATAAGTTTTTGAACTGCTATCCTGAGCTACATTTCCAGTAACCCTATTTTTGAGCTAGATGTTCATTTGGTCGCATATCTGATCTACATATTTTAACCTGATTGTCCATATTTTTGCAGTTGTCTATATATTTATGCCCGGTAGATTAAACGGCTTAATATAATTGATCTTGACAGAGGATAATTTTATGGCTTCAGTTTGTCGTTTGTCGTGGCAACCCCCGAAGCTCACTTTTAGTCACCTCTTTTGATTCACACAGGATACCGTAGCCCTATTCTATTCAGTGCTGGATTAGTCACATAGCAAGAGTAGCAAATGCTACTGGCCCCGCGACTAGAGGGGCCCCGCGGCCCACCACCTACTATTTAAGTATTTTTATTTTATACTATCTTTAGTATCCTGAATCTTAAATTGAAAGGAGTAGATATAGAAAGTGTTTTTCCCAGATGTTATAAATTTTCCCTTTTTAGATCCAGAAACTATTGGACGCTATAGGGCGACTTCTTCTTGGATCGGGTTGAGCGCATTATTGGGGATGAGCGCATCTAACGTTTAGATTTATTGTGAAGATAGGCATAAGCATTTATTCAGACAGTTCTACGTCCGTACGTCTACAATCGTTAGATCTAATCAAATTACACCTAACGTTTAGTTTATGCGTGACCCTAAGAGCTTTAATATAAATGGCTAGTACTATTCCGAATGTCTGCTACCTGTAGCACCTTCGTAACTTATTCAGTATACAACGAGAGTTCGTTGATCAGGAGTCTATAGTCTATACACGTATAAGGAAGTTCTGGGATGTTAATATGGAAAGCGCCGGCAAATATTTAGTCACGTCATTCATAACGTCATTTTGTTTTTATGGTAAATATATTTTAATTTTTACAGGTGGTAGAACCAGTGTAGTTCGACCGGGGAGGTACCACCGCCACACCTATTTCTAGCGTGAAGCATTTTTTGCGTTTCGATGGAAGGGTGTGGTTGCCGGTACACTTTTATATGAGGCGACCATCTTAGTCCTCGGGAATAGCAACACATCTGTGATTGACTTCAGATAGAACCCATGTTCTGTATAAAGTTGATTACAGATGTCCATGGGCGGCAGTGACCACTTACCATCACGTGGACTGCGTGCTCGTTTGCTACTTCAGTGAAATAAAAAGAAAAAAATACTTTCATTACCGTGTAAAAAAACATTATTTTAACTATATTTAAAAAAAATGGATATAAATAAGACAAACCCGCTGAGTTTCTTGCCGGATCGTCTCAGTTGAGGTCGTATTCCGATCCGGTGGTAGTGTAAAAAAATGTAACTGACAATTTGTAAGTGCCCCCGTATGCCTATACAAAATATAGACATTGTATTTCATTGTAAATACACTGTTAGCCTAATGACATATTTCTTCCCTCATTCTGATTGTATGGAATTTGAATACCAGAGAGGCAATATTATGGTAGTGCTGCTTCCCAATCAAAACCCTTCTATAATGTAGGATTTATGTACGTCAGGGGACAGGGAGCTAATAGTTTCTTTATGTATGTACGGATGTATTTCTGGACTTATCTTTAAAAAGAACTCATGATTTGACTACTAATCTCTTTTATAGCTGTCAACCCATCGTCAAAAATGCATTTGACTGATGTTTTATAGGATTATACCGTCAAACTTCACGACCGACGTTTCAGGACGATGTATTAGCAGAAAATTTTCGCGTGGATTCGAAACTTTCTTGACAGATATAGGAAAAGACTTCGTGGTTTTGAAGGGTGTTATAAGGAAAGCATAATTACAAACTGGGTACCTACTGAGGGTAACGCTTGTGATTAATTCCTCGTGTAGAACTTCTAAGAAGTGAACTCGGCTTAAGGAACGAATAATTAAACATGCTTTATGGTATTATTATCACATATATGGTAATTTCTCTTGCGTCATGAGACATTATGTTATTTTATATACAACAGTCAAACTTTGTGTAACTTGTTGTATTTTAAGTAGAGTTGCAAGAAAGAACGGTTCGACCGGGGTACATCGTCACACCTATTTAAAGACTAAAGTATTTCTTGCGTTACGGTTGTAGAGTCCAGACTATCTTAGTACCAGGCAATATCAACGCATCTGTGATCTACTTAAGGTAGCACCTTTGTTCTGTATGAAGTTGCTTACAGATTTCCATTTACAAGGTGGTCGAACCAGTGTACGTCGACCGGGGAAGTACCACCGCTACACCTATTTCTAACGTGAAGCTTTTCTTGCGTGTCGTTGGAAGGGTTTGGTTGCCGGCACACTTTACCATGAGGTGACCATCATAGTCCTCCGGAGTAGCAACGCATCTGTGATTGACTTCAGAACGAACCTATGTTCTATATAAAGTTTATTACAGATGTCCATGGGCGGCAGTGACCATTTCCCATCATTTGGACTGCATGCTCATTCAGATAAAAAAAAATACAGTTACTTTCCATAAGGTAGGCTGCATGCTATTTTACTATATCATTACTAATTGCCTTATTTTTTTTTAATTAGGTATGATGGGTGACTGTAACCAATTCCATCAATTCTTGATAGAAGAAGCGTAGTGCATGTACAGAATCACGTATTATGGAGAGTGTCTTACTCAAGAAGTAGAATATGTACAGAGTTTTACCTATGCATATTAGGTTAAAAAGGGTCATATGATTGGAACTTCTTATATTTTTATTAAATGCAGATATTTAGTATGATATCCAAATTGTTAAACTCTGAAATTTTTACCTATTGACAGCTGTCGCGTATCCGTTACAGTGCTTCACGACATCTGAAATAAAAATATTTATTTTAATCGGGATTTTACAAACATATACACGAGTAAAATAAAGAAATAAATAAAATTCAATTTTAAACTAGTTGTTATTAATACTAACGAATCCCACTTGCGTTTCATTGCACTTATTGCAATGTAACATACGTTCAATATTTCTGCATTTAAAAATAAAAACAACGATAGATATGTACATCGCAATATGGCGAAAACACTCTAAAAATGTACGAAAATACGACTCGGTGCTTTTACGTAGAAGTCTGAACATATTTTTTCGTAGTTTATAGTTTTTTATAAGATTGAAGTAGTAAACGAGCATGAAATACACCTTATGGTAAGTGGTTGCTGTTGCCCATTCACATCTGTAAGCAACTTCGTATAGAACAAGGGTTCTAATTGAAGTCAATGACAAATGCGTTGCTGCTAGGAATTAAGATGTTCGCCTCATACAAAAATGTACCGACAACTACACCCTTCCATCGAAACGCAAAAACTGCTTCACGATAGAAGTAAGCGAGGTGGTGGTACCTCATTGTGGTGGTCAAAACATTGTTCTATCACCTTGCCTAAGGTAGGTAGTAAAGTGATTACAAAGAGCAAATCATTAAAACCAATGCGGTATTTATGTAGCGTCATATCGATTTTAACCGACATCCTAAAGCAGAGAGGTTACATATTCGTCGCTCTAAATTGTATATTTTCACCATTTAGACTGCCACTCTGATATACATGAAAAATACCGCAAAAAGATTCTGGTTTACTTAGGTATTTTTGTTGTTAGAGACTGCCAGCTTGACAGCTTAAACAATTTCATAACGCATAGCTGAGAAGCTCAACCAAAGGTATGTAATATGCTCCATGTGGTTGCTATCAGGATATAGTACAGTGTTACCAAATAAAGACATAGTGATGACACGTTGGACAGCGATAATATAAATGACTGTAAAAACCGCAGAAAGACCAACAATTAATTTCAATTGCCTTTTCTGTTTAGGAAATTCGTTTATTTAATCTATTTACTGTAAAAGTATTTTCAACCTCATTTGTCCAATTAATTAATGAATCATTTCATTACCTAAGGTATGTTTTATACATTATTATACGTAAATATAGTAGTTTTAATATTTAAAATCAGTTATGAGTGAGTTTTTTCATAGTTTTTCTCACAATAACATAAGACGTTCAAAAATAACAAAAGTGTCATTATTATAAATATTATTATAAGTAAACCATAAGAGCATAAATAGTTAGAAAAGTTGATAAATAAAAGTTTCATCGTGCTGATTTCGGAATAAAAATATACATATAGGTAAATACTTTTATACGTAAAAATGTTTAAAACTCGAAAAAGCGTGTAAACGTATGTACAACGTAAATAGTAATATTTCTTAGGATTAATTATTGATATTGAAAAAAACATTTTTTGATTTGTTTTAGAGATGTACTAACTTGGGATAAACACAAATTGAATCAACTCGACTTAAAATATGCCAGTTGACTAATAAAGTTAACTATATGCCAGTAAGAATCGTCAAGTGACTGACTTTTTTTTTGTGGTCCATACTTGAGTCCTTTTTACCACTGTTTTGGAGCTCAAACTCAACTCAAGTTACAACGAATACATTGAGTTAAATCGAGTTAAGCCTAACTCGAGTTAGCAACTCGAGTTGACCATCGCTAGTTTATTTGGTTTCTTTATAGTGAAATTGAATAAAACTCAGACTAATGAAACTCAAATTATGGCGAGATACATGCATGTATTGGATTAAAAGCTAAGTTTAGTTTTTACCCGCAGCTTCGTTTGCGTTGAAGGGATGAATAAATATCAAAGATCCTTACTTTCCAATAGAACTTATTCAATGTAATTCAATAATACTATATAAAATATGTTTTAATCAAAAGCATCTTAGCCTTAATCTAGCGTTTTCCTGATGTCTTCTACAGATCATTGGTCCATCTGTTTGGAGCGTAAGCTGTATAGCTGCCAGTAGATTATAATTCTTTTTTTATACTTTAACCTAACGATAAGGCAGGCAGGCTACCCGATGGAAAGTAGTCACCGTCGCCTGTGGACATTCGCAACATCAGAGGAATCGCCAATGCATCGCCGGCTTTGTAGGACAGCTCTTTTCGCACCTTTCTTGAAGAACCCCATGTCATAGCGCTCCAGGAATACCTTAGGAGGAAGCTCATTCCATAAGTTGCACGTCCGTGGCAAAAACGAACCGAATGATAATTGATACCGAATCTCAAAACATTACAAGTAGACATCCACTGAAAATATAAACAAAATAAAATCCGAATCGTTTACCTGGTATACTCGGAATATTCTTCCCTTGTTCTATTTTTGTCTGAGCCTGGCTTCGTGTTAATTAGCGTGCTTTACTTTTAAATGTTTAACATGCGAATACGAAATAGGTCGGTCGTTGCCACCGATCCAGGTACGGGAAATAGACAATGAACGTAAATAAGTTTCGTGTGGTTTTGTTTTAAATAAACACCGATATTTTCCTTTACCTGTCTTTATTGTTACTGGTGAATCCACACGTTTGTGTAGAAATTTGGTACATGTTGTCATAATTATAAAATTAATATAATTATAAGATAATTAAATAAATTAATTAAACCTAAATTTAAATGTTTAATTTTTTTCGTGGCTTCATTTGCCCTATAAAACTTCTCATAGAAGAGTTAGTAAATAAACTCTTAGATTAATATAACATTTTCATGCAAATAAATATTAATTGACATTTGACTTAAATTTTTTCAATGTTTTTATTTTCTTAGCGTTCTTATCTTAAACGAATATACGGAATTATTTTCGTATATTTCGTATAAGTTAAAAACACTTAATTGTTTTAGGTCACTTGTTTTTAGTATGACGTGGTCTGCGTTGTTATGTATGAAATGTTAAACACAAGTAAGATTGAAATTAACATCAACATTTATATTCCAAGCTTATTATTTTATCTACAACACTTATTCTTTTGTTCGCAGCACTATGCTGCGTTCTTAAAAATGAAATATTTAATGCTTTTAAGATATATGACGCTTTGTTGGAAGATTTATGGTGACATAAAATTGTTCAGTGCTCCCTTAAATATATTGGATCGCTTAATATTAAACGCTTAATAGTTTTCGATTTCTCTAGGCTTCTTTACATTGATACTAGATGTTTAAGATATACAGATAATAGTTTTTAACACCATTTAAAATGAGTGTTGTTTGTTTTTTTATGTTTTACTTAATCTAATAAATTGGTAAACATCTGATATAACTTTTTTTTACATATGTTACAATTTGATGTTATGCTTTCTTTACACGGTTGCGATCCATAGGGTTTAGATTATTTAAACTTTATCCTTTAGACTGACAAAAACACATTTATTACAAAAATTAATATTTTGTAAACAATAAATATATTGTAATAAATGTGACTGAATTTTTATAAATTCTGTAGAGATTACAAATGTCCTTACTTAGCGGACTCCTACTCAACTTATTTTAAGAAAAGAACGTAACTAGTAAACTTTTGTAAATAATTGCCCTCATAGCAATTAAAAATAACGAATGAACAGACAATATTGTTGATCTCAATTTTTTTTGTATCTAATTAAATACCTTTTCTCCAATAAAATATAAATAACTGATATTTATAAATAGGTATATTAAACTAAAATAACACGTTAATCAGGTTTGTGAGGTGTTATGAGCATTTGCGTCAGCATCATTTGCGACACCCATCAGCTTTGCGACAATGAGTCGCTAACGTTAAACCTAATAAAATAATCAACCATAACAGTTTCAATAAACCAGACTACTCGATTTGCTCTAAATCGACTAAGCAGGTAATCTATCATCTGCTTGTCACTTCTAGCGTTGTCACGTCATGTCGACGTCACGGTACGCCGCGGCGTCTCGGTGCCGTGCGGTGCCGTCACGGGCTGAGTGCCAACAGATATTTGAGAAGTTATGAATCTGTATACAACTTGTTTTGTAGAATAAATAATACTGTGGTAGAAATTTACGTACCAAATTTTATATCCTTATGCAGAAAGTCATGAAGTTTTGGTAGCGATCCCAGTCAATGAATTTAGTTTAAGTAACTTCTTGTTAATGACAAACCCAATAAAATAATCAACCATAACATTTTTATTAAATCGGACTACTCGATTGCTCTAAATCGACTAAGCAGGTAATCTATCATCCGCTTGTCACTTCTAGCGTTGTCACGTCATTTCACGACGTCACGCACGGCGTCTCGGTGCCGTGCCGTGCCGTCACAGGAGTGCCAACAGATATTTGAGAAGTTATGAATATACAAATTGTTTTGTAGAGTAATTATTACCGTAGTACGTATTTACATAGGTACCATTTTTATATCTTTATGTAAAGACAATAAACTTCTGGTAGCGGTCCCAGTAAATGAATTTAGTTTAAGTAACTTCTTGTTTATAGAAAATGTATGTATAAGTTTTACTAAGTGTTTAAAGTAAAATAAACAAGTTATAAAAATAAAAATAATTAAATACACACCAGTGCGTTGGCAGAAGAATTCGGCTGTTCCATCAGCAACCAAACAGTGCATGATTTAAATTTAATAATATTTTTTATAATATAATATTTTGCATTTTTGTCTCGTTGTTATGCCATTTCTTTCTTGAAAGGGTTTAAGTAATAAGTAGGAACTTATTTCACTCCCTTCTGTACGCTTCCATCTGGTGTAGAATTTTAGAAGATAGTTTGTATATTCGACACTCGATCGATATACGTTTAAGAATATAAAGCTAATAGCTAAAAGGATTATCTATGAATAAACATTATAGATGGACATTGAGAGCAAGAAATACCTACTACGCAAAGATACGATCTAGCTGAAAATAAATGACGCGCTTAATAAGATAATTAGCTCTGCGCTCGTTTGCTATGATGTCCTTACTTGAAGATATTCTACGATATTTATACTGAGTTTTGTGTCTGTATTTTTTTAATGTTATTTAATTATGTTAAAGTATGAGTTATTATGAACTTACATGTGTGAAAACGAACTGTAATAAGGACTCTTTTAAACCTAGGTTTGGGGATACTCATTTGTAACCACATGCACGTATGAAGGGGGTTGGTTCTAGGGTCACTCATTCCACTGAGTAACATCAAAACGTCAATTTTAGGTGAATGTTTCTAACAAATTATAAATACAAACGTCTGTGAGGATACACGTATGTTTATTACTCACGCGTTTTTTTGTTTATCTGACCGAAGTAGCAAACGAGCATGCAGCCCACCTGATGGTTAGTGGTCACTACCGCCCATGGACATCTGACAGCAACTGCATACAGAAAATGGGTTCTATCTGAAGTCAATCACACATGCGTTGCTACTCCCGTGGACTATGATGGTCGCCTCATATAAAAGTGTACCGGCAACCACACCCTTCCATAGAAACACAAGAAATGCTTCACGCTAGAAATAGGTGTGAAACTTGTATGAAATCACAAATACGACCGGCCGGATTACGTTGAAATTTGGGTAGTTTTACGTACGTAGTTTTACATGCAGGGTACTGTTACTGTGGTATTCGTGACGAAAAACGTGCGAAGCCACAGAAAAAGCCCAGTATAATAATAATTCAGAATCTAAGTTTAATCTTAATTGGCCAGTTGTCGCTCACACGGACGCTGTCTTTGAACACGTGTTTTGTTACAAAGCGCCATGTTTTTTATATTTCTATCACATGTCTCACACATGGGCATTATATGAGCCGTTTGATATCTTTCGTCTTTATTATTTTTTACAAGATGTGTGAGTTTAAGAGGGGTCGTGGTGAGAAATGATTGCCGTTTATAGTATAAAAGTGAGTAATTACGGTTATACAAAAAAACTGTTTTATTTTTAACCATTATTGTATTTTTACCGACAACATTAAGGAGAATCACTCACTACATAAAATTTTACTGTATCATGAGAAACTATTTTTAAATATGGACTTCGTCGACTTTAGGAATATTTAGTAAACCAATAGTAAACCAACCAAGCCATACATAGCCAACCATATTCAAGTCATTTCTATTTTTGTTATTCCTTTTTTGTAAATTTGTAGTTAATTTATGAACTAAATAACTGTGTATTAGGCAACAATATATACAACATCTACATAGGAAACTGGTATATATGTATATTATACATTTTAAACGTGAGTTTAGTCACATTAAAGGAAAATATCCGGTAAGGTGCAGAAGTTGGAAAGTTAAAAGTTGAAAGTTGTAAGCAAGCACATTACTACCATGGAAATAAAGTAACTTACTTGGATAAGCAAGTTTGCAAACTGAGTAAACGCGAAATGTAACAGAAAATTAGCAGACATTTGCAGGAACTCGTGAGCAATCCAAGAAAAAATGGTCGCGAAATTCTTTTGAAATTTAAACTGCTCGTTAAGATCTTCATTAATTTAAAGTATCTATTACGAGAAAACCCGTGTTCCCGTTTCCCCTCCACTGTCTTTAACTACGCAATTATTCCGAGTGAGATGTTCCCCGCAATTCGAATTCTCTAATTCTCTTCAGGTTCTTTATAAGGCATGAAACGGTACTGACTTTTTAGTTCAGCACGCAAAAACTGTAACTGTTTTTAGTTACATGAATTTGAAGTATCACCTTGCTGAGAGAGTCTAATCACTGTCTTGCCGTGGATAAGGCATTAAATCAGGATATGGGCAGTCAGGATATTTTGGTTACCCGCACGAACTATAGGCAAAAGCCCCCATTGGTCCCATAAAGTCGATCACAGATGCTAAGGATCCGTCGATTAAACGATAATGATGTATTGTCAAACAATTTAAGCTAAACCAGATATCTACGCACATCAGGTCTCCAGAGAACACGTTATATTATAGGTTTAATAATTCTATCATTGTGATATTACCGACTACTGTCTTCAGCCATTTTACGTTAAATTATTTTTGACTATGAAAAGTCTCCCTGTGTCTTCTGGTGAGGCATATAAAGTATTGAAGCCATGCTTTTTCACAACTTGTAACCTATAGGAACCTTTTAACACACACCTTTAAAGGTCCCTTAATATATTTGAATTCGATATGTCATTCAACCATACCGTTTGATGGTAAAGTGCCTCGTTACATTTGGTTTTCACCGTTCGCCTATATGAAAAGGTTTTCCTTTGATCTTCTATTTCGATTATATGACCTTTGAATGTTTGTGATTGGTGGTTTGGTTAGCTTTACGAACGACTTCGGCTATAATATCAGTATACCTATATAATAAAAGTGCGAGTTACGCGTGTACATCGAAAAAAAAATTAATAATTTCGCAGACTGAAAATAAGTAATAGTAGACATTTCTATATTTTTTTCCAATTTGGCTGCTTGCTATAACTATGACAAACACAATCAGTTTCTTTAAGCCACGAACGCGCAAAATAAAGAATTTACTTTCTTCCGAGGTACACCCGGAGAGTTATGACATAGGATTCTTGGAAATAGATGCAAAAATAACTCTTCTTCAAAGCCGGCAATGTATTGGCATTTTATGAACTTCAACAACTTGCACTTAAGTTCACAGACTCGGTCGAGTCTGACACCAAATTTCAAAGTCAGACAAGCCGAGTATGTCTTTACTGTAATAGGAGCAGTTATTTGTAGGTTATGAAATTTTATTACTTACACACAGCGTATTATCCTCAAATAATATTTTATAATAGTAGATTATAATTCATATATGTGATATCAATTAATTACAATTGACTTTGTAATGAATTACATTTGAAATTAATAAAATTCGATAGCACAAACCATAGTGCCCCCAATTCTTAGACTTTTCGCTTTCGCGCGATGAAAACCTGACATCCAGTGAACGTCAAAGTCGTTTACACATCGCTTGACATTTAGTGAATCTCAAACCATTACATTTACTACCAAAAAGATTTTTTCATAGGTAAACATTATATAAATTAATAAACGTAATGAAGTTATGAATTATAATAATTCAAATGGTGACGAATTAGAAGAATTTATACTCGTATCAAAGGAAGAGATGTGCGTAGGAACTTGAATGGAATATGTTGGAACTTTTTTTATTAAGTACATCGTTTAATTGAATGCGTAGTATGATAGATACCATAGTAGGAAAGTATACGAAGAGACGAAGCGAAAGCGTGCTTTACTTTAATAGTTTTTTACTTTTACTTTAATAGTTTGTGCTTGCTCATATCGTACTATTTGGTTTTTGTAGTCCAGTTTGATAAGAATGAGCTTTCTAGTCTTGCCTTATTGACAAAGGTGTTTATCGCTATGCATATTTTATTTCTCTTCAGTTATTTTGTCATCATTTTAGAATCAAAACAGCTATTACAATTTTACGTTTATCGTTGCAAGTAGACATAATAATAATAAAAAATGTCTGGATTACTAAAAAATAAAAATGGCAACGTATATTAAAACACTGATTGTATTTTGAGCGAAGTAGCATAAACTGTAGCTATTTAGTAATTAATTAACCCAACAAGCAAATATCATTTGTACCTATCATAAAAAAAAATAGACAAATTAATTGCTTAGCGAGGGATAAGCAATTAATTTGTCAAAAAGATTTGTTGTAGGTATTCATTTTTTGATTCACTATGCCGGGCACTAAGAGCATGACTACTGAATATAAAGCCGGGCGGTCAAAAGATTATAAGTATATAAACTTATTCGCAAATTCTCTAAATGCTGATTTGAAGGGTGTACTACAAATGAAAGCCATTCAAGAATATCTTTATTTAATATGAAATTATTCTGAAAAAGATTATTATTTATGTTGAACTCCCAAGTTACTAGTAAAATTGCGAGTTCCTGCTTCTTCTATGGTTGTCTTCATGCTGTAGGTATATTTTATTTATGCTGTATATTATTTTCATACTACATGTTGCCTGACGGAAGGTTGACATAACGGAGATGAACATATTGCCAATTAGACCTCATCCAGCAGAGCAAACAATCAATTCTTATTTTAAATAATATGATATTATATGAAAATATAGATTACTAGCTGACTGGCAAACTGCGTTTCGCCAGAGAATGGTCAGATTTTAAAATGAATACAAAATTGTCAAGCTTATTTTTGTTTTCAGATAAATCCAGACACTAATACCATTACTAACATTTATATTTTATGGTATGGTATTTAAGTTCAAATTGACTTTAAGCATAATTATAAATCTTTAAACTTGAAACTAAAAATATTGTCGTTAATAACCAATTTTCTCTCGTCTATGCATTTCACTTTTTAATTAACGGATCTAATAGTCTTATCGCAGTTATAAACCCATCATTTAGAATATAACTACCTATTCAAGGATACTTGTTTTGTTCTTAACATCAATCTGCAATCTAAAATACAAAGTTAAATAATAATAAAGTATCCTTTTTTTAAGTAGTGAAGTTATTCTAACACTTATTATTCTTCACCTGTAAAAATAAAACAGTAATATGTAATGAATTCAACTTTTTTCATGGGCCAATAAATCCCACTCATTTGAATCAAGATTCAATTCCCACACAACGCTACAAGGTATGTTATTACTTTCATCATTTAATAGAATTCTTTTAATATAGCTGGGGATTAAAAAAAAAATAACTATTATCACATCTGGTAAATATGCAATGAGAAGAATTATATGGAACTCGCTTTGATTTGGTAACATTATTTGTGTATAATTGTGGGGCAAGTGCTGCATGCAGAATTAGGAATATCTGGCACGCTTAGTAAAATTGTGTGTTCATACTGTATGTTGTCATCATTCTGTACATTTTCTTTGTGCTGCATGTTCTCCAAATGTTGACTAGATTCTAAGTATGTTGACATAACATTCAACCAGACCTCACCCAGCAGGAATGGCAAACATACTTGGTTCTTATAACCTAAAACATTTTTATGAGAGATTAATAGCCGATGTCCATTAGAGGCAGTGGCCACTTACCACTGGACTTTTTACTGCTCGTTTTATACTTTAATAGTTATTGTAAAAAATAATATAAATACTAAATCTGGCGATTCAAATTAACTGTTAGCAGAAATATTGCAGTAGAAGTTAAATTCAATCATAGTGGATTCTCAGATACAATAATATGATACCTCATTTTCCTCCTTCCTGGTACAATTAGGGTATACCATGAGGTGGCCCATTAAATATTTGTTGCCAGTTCCTCTTATTAGCAAAAAAAATGTGTGACAAATATCCATCTCTTAGGTACTGAAATATTTAATGAAATATTAATTTAGAATCTATTAAAATCACAACAAATTGTATTTTATGTTTCCATAGTGACAATCACTATCATATTTAAAAGGTTCAGGTGTTACACAATCCGAGTTCCTGGCGAAGAGCCGCCACGGTGTTTTCATGCGGGCTAGACAGTTGTTTGGAGTCACTAATTGCTGGGCCGAGATGGGTCATCATTAGCACTGGATGGCTCGCACAACCAGGTGGCGAAGCTTGATGCTATCCCTAGTGCGCCGGTACCTGCCTCTTCGTTGCAGACAGCTCCAAGCGCTAGTAAAGCCCACGATGGAAAAGAAGTTACTCACACCAAACGTCTCCAAAAATATAAGTGATATGGCTGTTATGTGACTTCCTTCTGTGTTTTCTGTCTCATAAATATTACATTCTTTTTTCCTCAGACTTTATCACCAGTAGGTATCCTTTGTAGTTTTTATGTCATATAGTGCTATTATTTTCAGTTCCTGTCCAGTCAAGAATCTTTATGTTGTATTTCTTTACTTGTGTTGTAAGCGCGGTAGTTTACATGTCTTCGATATCAATGTTTATTTAAACAAAGAAAACAATAATTTACAATTTTGTACGTTTTATTTTTTTAAACTAACATCTGTCAAATTAACTTTAGAACGATCTATGGATTCCTACGTTTTGGCCCATTTGACAATCAGTAATATGTTGTATAAAAACCTATATGTAGTAGTTCATATACTTAATATGCCCATAATTACTAATAATTTTTGTGTAAAGTTTGTTTGTGTAAATTTAATATAAATGATTTCTTTCTATACTGTTGGTAGGTAGGAGTTATATTAAGTCACTTATTTATTATATACTAGCTGTACCCGCGGCTTCGCCCGCGTAAAAATGAGTGTATCGCAAAGTTTTTCCCGCAAAAATCTCGACCCCGTTGAAATTATATGATAAAAAGTAGTCTATAATTATGTTATTCCACAACCTTTTCTATAGTGCAAGTCCTATCCAAATGAGTTTAGCCGCTCAGGCGATTACCCGGACATACAAAGAGTAAAGAAACGAATTTAGAGTATGTATTTGTGGTTATGATCATAATTGTTATGTTAAAATTTTTTTAAAATTAGACAAATTAGAATTTTAAAATTAGACGATTGTGAACCGCCTTTCTTTGAATTAATTAACAATCTTAGTGGTCACACAATACCAAGAAGCACCTTGTAAACCAAATCCTGCTCCACATTTAAACCAAAACGCATCGATTACAAAGATTGATTTTAACTTTTCCGCAGTATGTTTAAAAAATTTCAGGGTTATGCTGCAGGGTGAAGTGCAATGTTTGTACTGGTCTAGTACAAAAAAACGCTATTCTTACAAACTTATTTAACATTCGTGTCCTACTCAACACTGGACACTATCAAGTGGTCAGATTACTCTAATAATGCACACGCATCGGCGGCCGGCATGTATTAGCATGCGCGAGCGAGACGGTTACCTACCCCTGCCGAGAGACACATCTTTATTATTTTAAATCTCTAATATCTTTAAAAGTATTTATTTGATGCATATAGTGTAAAAGCTAACGAATGCATTTATTTATATAAGGATTAATACCGAACAGAAGAAAACACACTCGAAATTATTAACGTAATATTTTTAGTTGAAATATGGAACATAAAAAAAATATTGTGACTTAACCATAAGTTATAGAGATATACTATCGCGGATTGATTTTATATTTAAGGTAGCAATCCAGTGTTTCGTAGCCCTTGACGCAATTATTAGTATTCAACATCAACATTTAATTTATCGATAGACTTCGTAGTTGTTTTGTAAATAACGCCACCTATCGCATTCAATGTAATTGGACATAGTAGTTCAACATAGATCAGGATAGATGGCGCAAGTATACCTAATATTTAACTCATCGGTAATTCCTCGTAATTTTATATTGTGGGTAAATTAAATCAAATTTATTTGTATGATAATTAATTGTTATCGATTTATAGGTATCTATTATTTCATAATGAACTAAGGATCAGGATGACATCAGGGCAAAATGGCTAATATGGCGACAAACAAAAGTCGCGATATACCGAGTTTTACAGATATATGTTGTCGACTCAAAATCAATATTTTTTAATGTTTTATTATTGAGATAAGTTTTCAATCAAGTCTATCTTGCCCCTTGACGGAATTTTATTATCGTACCCTTTGAAGGAAGTTATATAATTTGATATCTCTAATGACTTTAAACGTATTTATTTGATGCATACAGTGTAAAAAACAATTTTGATCTTTATTAAAATTACGAAACTAACGAATGCATTTATTTACATAAGGAAGAATTACAAGAAGTCCACCAATTCGCAAATAGCCAGCGTGGTGGACTATGACCTAAAACTCTCTCATTCTGAGAAAAGACCCGTGCCCAGCAGTGGGACAATAATGGGTTGACGACGACTTAAGGATTAATACTGAACAAAAGACAACAGACTCGAAAATAACGTATTATTTTTAGTTAAAATGTGGAACATAAAAATAATTATTGTGAGTTAACCTTAAGAGATATAAATATGCTATCGTGGATTTATTTTATAATCAAGTGTGCAAACCAGTGTTTCTTAGCCCTTGACGGAATTATTAGTAATTCAACATCAACATTTAATTTATCGATATTACTTCGAAGTTGTATTGTAGATAACGCCATCTATCAAATGTTCATTCAACATAATTCAACAGAACAGTGATAGCGCAAGTATACCTAATATTTAACTTATCGGGAATTCCTCGTAATTATAATCGTATCTTTCGCATTATAAATACATTTTCATATTATAAACCCATATTATGGGTAAATTAAATCAAATTTATCACATCTATTTGAATGATAATTAATTGTTACCAATTTATATGTATTATTTCTGAACGAACTCACGATGACGTCCAGGCGAAAGGGCCAATATGGCGATTGTCATTTGCATTGGAATTTAACAAAATTCGCGACATACCGAGTTTTACGGATATATGTTGTCGATTCAAAATCAATATTTTTTAATGTTTAATTGTTCACATAAGTTTTTAATCAAATCTATCATACCCCTTGACGGAATTATTAGTACACCTCTATGTCAAAAGCCAATATGGAGATTGTCATTTGCATTGGAATATAACAAAATTCACGACATACCGAGTTTTACGAATATATGTTGTCGACTCAAAATCAATATTTTTTAATGTTTTATTATTCACATAAGTTTTTAATCAAATCTATGATACCCCTTGACGTAAATAATAGTACAGCTCTTAGTCAAAAACGAACTACCATACAAACATTTATGCTCGATTTTAACATTTTCAACCCATTTTTTGAAATAAAAAGTAGCCTTTAATGGATCCCAAGGTCACCACTATCTGTGTACACAATTTTATAAAAATCGGTTCAGTAGTTTTGCCGTGAAAGAGTAACAGACAGACAGACAGACAGAGTTACTTTCGCATTTATAATATTAGTAGGGAAGTAGGGATATTTTGGTAATTTATTCATATATACTTTAAAATCTAAGTTCAGACAAGCCTTCTCGAATAGTGCTAATCGCGATGAAATTGGGCAAAGTTATGAGAGGTATTACATATTTATATATATAAGTACATACAGACATAAACACAACATCATAAAAAAATCATAGGAGAACCTTCCTCGGACGTCTAAACATCGAAATTCGATTGGAAACTCGACTTATGTAAAACGGGGTAAAACCAATAACTTCCTGACTATCCACAATTTTTAATTATCTTATCAACAAGTCAAAAAATCTTTACAAAAAGATGTAAAATCCTATCAAAAACAGTTTCACTGTAAAAATAGCACCAAATTCAAAGTCATAAAATTGTTGAAAAACAATCAAAAATTTTACAAAAAGTTATGAAATACAAGCATAAAATACCCAAGTTATGATTTTTTGATAATTTAATATTGAAAAAGTTTTGTTGCAACCTTAAAACTTAACAAAAATCGAATTTGGTGTGCGTCCTTGAGAACTTCATTTTTTTAGGATCCATTCATAATACTTTAATGGTAAGGTAAAATACACTGTAACTGTTTAGGAACCTACCTGCTCACTCCATGTATTTGTATTTATGCATTTGTGAATATAGATATACAAATACATGGAGTGAGCAGATGCGGATTCCTGGGCAGTAACTGAGCAGTATAACTTACTTATGTATAATTATCACGTCAATATTACATAATAGGTAGTATCGAAAACTGAATGGATACGATTTGAGTTAGATGAAGCTGAAAATATGTTGGAATAAATTTTTCTGTGTTCAGTATGTTCTACTTGTAAGAATGCAGCGTATCTACTGACTCAGATGAAAATTATCTCGCACTTCCCACGAAGATAAATAAAATGAAAGTAAAGGAATAAGAACGGTATTGAGAAATTACTTGCAATACATCCAAGCAAATTTGCGGTACTGAAGGACGCACGCCAAGTTCGATTTTTGTTAAGTTTTAAGGTTGCAACAAAACTTTTTCAATATTAAATTATCAAAAAATCATAACTTGGGTATTTTATGCTTGTATTTCATAACTTTTTGTAAAATTTTTGATTGTTTTTCAACAATTTTATGACTTTGAATTTGGTGCTATTTTTACAGTGAAACTGTTTTTGATAGGATTATATGTACAGTTCCGTCTTCGTTATATTTAGTATGGAAATAAGTATTCTTAACCTCGATCATACAGTATCTATGAGCTCCGTGGTTTTTGTGTGAAAGAGTGACAAACAGACATACAACCTCACAAACTTTCACATTTATATTTTTAGTAGTGAGGATAAATCACTAAATACGTAAGTTGCATAGTAACAATACAATATTTTGAATTTTAAAGCAATTATAAACGTTACAGTTATGTAGATAGGCTACATTTTGCATGTTTGCAGTCTACGCTGTTACTGTGATTTTTTTCTAGAAACTACATCGGAAAAGGAAAGAGTGACAAACAGATATACAACCTCACAAACTTTCACATTTATACTTTTAGTAGTGAGATTAAATCACTAAATACGTAAGTCGCATCGTAACATGAAACAATATTTTGAATTTTAAACCAACTATAAACGTTACAGTTATGTAGATAGGCTACATTTTGCATGTTTGCAGTCTACGCTGTTACTGTGATTTTTTTCTAGAAACTACATCGAAAAAGGACACTTAGCTACTAAATAAATGCAATATTCTTTCCATCGGTTTTCACTTTCAATCGGTCGATAGATAATGAGACTGTTTGGTACTGTTTATTACGAAGACTATAGAAATTAGATTATTTTATATTTTAGAAATATAGCCCTCGGCTTCGATGTTTTCAATAAACTTAATATTATGTAATTTTTATAATAACAAATATATATTTAGTTTAGCTGATATTAGTTTTAATTATAACGCTTTTCATGATAAAATAATGGAATACCTTTATTTTATCTTTATTACTTTTTTAATATTGTAAATTGAATTTTAATATTACAAAAAATTGATTAATAACAAAGTAATCTAATTAATTTTGAGATTTTATTATCATTTTGGTTAGAATGAAAAAGGATTTGTAACTTAGAAAATAATAATAGATTTTATCTCCAGTATCGAATCAAGGAGTCCTAAATCATATAGACCTTCTGTGGAGAACAGAGTTAATTGAACCGTTGTAATAAATATTGGGAGCAGTGATAGCCTAATGGTTAATAAAACTCGGCCGATTCGAATTCCACGAGCGCACTGCTGATTTTTCTAAGGCAATGTGCGCATACAGAATTGAATATCACAGTGTGGGACCTCTCGAAACTTATCAAGAAATGGCGCTACTAGTATTCTGAAACACGCTATCGAAGTATTCTCAATACCCTGCATATAAACAAGTTCCGAACAACTATTGTCGGAGCACGGTCGCTCCTCAGGCATGTTCACCTGCATGTTCACCACCAAAACAGCTTTACAGTGAAGGAAAACATAGCGAGGACACTTGTAAATCTAAGTGTTCTTAAAAAAGTACTCAAAGGTGTGTGTAGCCCATGAATTAGCACTTGGCCGGCGTAGTGGATTATGACTTAAAGATCACTCAATTAAGAAGATGCTAAGAGTAAAAATATTATTACTTTCATTAAGTTATTAAACGTTAAGGGCATATGCCTAATCGTAGCTGCTACTAAACACTTAAATGTTTTCTACACCCAAACGCTTTCTACACTCATTGTCCCACATTAGGATTTTCTCTTTTGTCGTGGGTACCAAGGATACACAAACACTGAGACCCAGAATAAGAACCTAAATTCATCATTCAGATACCTATCTGACCGTGGATCGAACCCGGAACCCATTGCGTGTCAGGTAGTGTGACCCCTCCGCCACGCGGATCGTTTACCAACACGTGAGACACAGGTGGAGACTACATTACGGCAAATGATTAAAGTACAATTTCGTTCAGATTCAATACAAATACAAATACGATTTTAAGTTATTAAACTTCGGTGGATGTGTAAGTTCTATGGAAATTAAGGACGTTAAGGCTTACTAATGAAAGAACGGTATGCTGAACGTGTTTTATCTAAATGTGGGGGTAGAAATTGATGCAATCTCTAAAAACTGAATGTTATTGTTTCGGATATAATTTATATAACACTAGCTGTACCCGCGGCTACGCCCGCAAGTATCAATGATACGTAAACTAATTTTGGTTCTACTAACATTTAAGCGGCGCTCAGGTATGTTTATAGTTTATCTTTATTAAGCATTGTTTGTGGTTCATTACATTAAAATTTGAATTTGTCGGCAAGGAAATCCAAATTATTTTGTACTTTTACCTGACAGAGGTTAAACCTCTATTAATTTCATATAAACTTTGTGACACATTGATTCCCAGGCGGGCGAAAGCTTTGCATTTCCGATACTAAATCTTAATATATATAAATTACGTGTCACTTTATTTGTCCGCAATGGACTCTTAAACCTCTGAACCGATTATAATAAAATTTACACAACGTGTGCATTTTGATCCAACTTGAAAGATAGGATAGTTTATATCTTAATTTATAGATTTAATTGCATTAATATATATAAATTACGTGTCACTTTATTTGTCCGCAATGGACTCTTAAACCTCTGAACCGATTATAATAAAATTTACACAACGTGTGCATTTTGATCCAACTTGAAAGATATTTATAGATTAAATTGCAAATATATTTTTTAGCTTCAGCTGTTAGCTTTATATAATCCTAATAAGTAACATTTCTTTATCCACAGCAACGCGTGGCCGGGTCTGCTAGTAATATATAAAAATGAGCTGGTTATTAAAAAAAAAAAACTAAAATTAGTATTTATGAAAACTACAGATTATAATTATAATTATAATAATAACAATAATGTACATAAGACAACTGGATTCGAACTCCAGACCTCGCGTTTTTAATCCGCCCGAATGGGCACCACACGGCTGTCACGATTTTGATAACAGATGCGAAATTCACATACTTATGAGTAAGTACATCATCTATTTTGGCTTATTTTGACACACTTTGTTATTCTAAAATTAATTTAAAATATGTTGTTATTTAAATGCATGTTTTCTATAACATTATTTATAATGAACATATCATAAATATAAAAAGAACAATGTTGACCTTGCTCGTTTGTTATTAGAGCCAAGTGTTCATCAACCATGCTTCAATATTCATAAATGCAATTATTTATCACAAAAGTTGCAAAAGCTTCTTTATAATAATAATTCATGATATAATTGTTATATCTTATTTAGATACTGCTCGACTTATTAATCTTAGTATTTTGCTTAAAAGACTATCAATTGTATTTTGTCCTTAATATTTATTTTCGCTAAAAATATACGGGTGTGGTCAATAACATAACTTTATTTATGCAATAATAGTTAAGAAACTATTTATGTAACATGAATATGGAGTGACAAATGGAGTCGATAATTTTATTTTGAAACAATGTTAAAATATTTTATCGCCTTTGAATTATTGGATTCGTATAACTATTTTACCTTAATAGTATGACGCGCCATCTGTTATCAATTGCGAATCCCTGTACTCTAAGAGCGATTTTACATTAGGTCGCAAGCTGCGCGGAAATATTTCATAAATTCATAAATTAAATTAAAATCAATTTGAATCACATCTATTTTTATGATAATTGATGGTTACAAATTTATACGTATTATTTTTGAATGAATCCAGAATGGCATCCGGGCGGCCATTATGGCTACTGTCATGTCACACTACTGTCATGTCACACAATCATGTTTACATTAGAATTTAACAAAATACGCGACAATCCGAATTTTACGGATATATGTTGTCGACTCGAAATCAATGTTTTTTTATGTTTTATTATTTAGATAAGGTTTTAAGTAAGTCTATCGTACCCCTTGACGGACTTGTCAATATGGGACTTTGTCAAAAACGAACTTCCATACAAACATTAATGCCCGATTTTAACGCTTTCAACCCATTTTTTTCGATAAAAAGCAGCCCATGTCCTTTCTCGAGGTCAACACTATCTGTGTGCCCAATTTCATAAAGATCGGTTCAGTTGTTTAGGCGTGAATAAGTAGCAGACAGAAAGACAGACAGATAGACAGAGTTACTTTCACATTTATAATATTAGTAGGGATATACACTACGAAATTTCTGAGAACAAGAGGCACATACTACTACATGCGTCATTTTATTGCTCGCGAATATTTCTTTTCAAACAACTTTTTAAGATAGTGCTAGTTCGTATAGGACTTGTGGGCGTGGTGCAGGCGCGGCGGATATCTTGATTTTTGTTTACAATGACCATCGGTGCCTTTAGTATGACGTTTACGTAAAACAATAAGGTCTGACCAGTAACGAACGAACGAACGAAAACGTAAGAGTAATCTGCATTGCTATTTATGAGGAAAACATAAGCAAAGATTGTTTTGAGGCAACGTGATAGACTCCTACTAAGGGCACAGGCTGTAATACCGCTGTTAACACTTTTTTATAAGATTGAAGTTGCAAATAAACATGCAGTTCACTTAATAGTAAATGGTCTGCCCCCCACGAACAGCTGAAAGCAACCTTCGTTGCTACTCTCGAGATCTATGATGGTCGCCTCATATAAGAGTGTTCCGGCAACCACATCCATCGAAACGCAAGAAATGCTTCACTCTTGAAATAGGTGTGGAGAGTACCACCTCCACACCCTGGTCAAACAACACTGGTTCTACCACCTGTAAACGTTGTAAGCTGATAACGTAAATTAATCGTTAAACAAGGGCAAGATAAACAACAAAAAAAAAAAAAACTAACAAACAACAAAATAAACAACAATTAAACAAGTCTTAGGCTATCAGATCAGTGATAGCCTAATGGTTGAATCTTGCCCTCTCGATCGGGAGGTTCGAGGTTCAAACCCGGGCACGCACCACTGATTTTACTTAAATTATATGCGTATAAGAAATTAATTACTTTTCGGTGAAGGAAAACATCGTGAGGAAACCTACACACCCGAGAGTTCTTTAAAAAAAAAGTGCTCGGAGGTGTGTGACGTCCACCAATTCGCACTTGGCCAGCGCGGTGGACCTATGGCCTATGTATAACTCTCACATTCTGAGAGAAGACCTGTGCCCAGCAGTGCCACAATAATGGGTTGACGACAATCGTTAAACTTCTCTTATTGTAATGAGATTTAATAAGAGAAAACAGTAGGTCAATAGTAAGAAAATAATGCGTTTTTAATGACTTTTGCTGTTTCCTCAGCAAATTCCCAATTTAGGCAACTAGGTTACATTTTCATAAAAAGGGTGCAAGTAATGGTCGAGGGTTTCCTTTGTAGTTTCGATAGCAGGTCAACTGGAAATGGGCACCCACGCGTTGTTATCTGTACATTCCACTTAAATTTCAATTAGATTGTGCGAATTGTGCCAAAACTATTGAATTCATTGTGAAATCGAAAAACGAAAGATCGTGTGCTATTTTCACAAAATCTAAAAAAAGGATCGGTTTATAAAACGATTTTTATTTGTTCTTGTTTAATTTTTTACTTTTCTTATGATTTTCGTTCTTCCTTACATTTATTAAGTTTAAAAAAATGCTTGATGAACAAATATGAAAAATGCCTAACTCCATTTTGTAAATGGAACCTTTTTAGAAGTAACACAACATTAAGAATAGTGACATAAAAAATCTTCTGTCAGTTATTTATAATTTTAATAACAATAGAAAGGAATGGAAAGTGAACAAAAGAACAAGTCAGAATAAAGATGGCTCTAAATATAAACGACAAGGAGTGGGACGATAAGTTGTAGTCTGAAATGGAATTCGAGATCAAACTTGTAAACAAATGTTGCTATTTCAAATCAAGAACCTCATTACTGTAGTTTCTTTTTACCCGACTGCTTCAAAAGGAGGGTAATGTTTTTCGATGTATGTCTGTATGTATATATGTTTATGGTTCACGAATGTGTAATGTATGGTATAGATTATATGTAATAGCCTTTTTTTTTGTTTTCGAGGGGGAAACCTTCAAAAGGTACCCGACGCCGTGGGAGCGACGCAGGGTTATGGTTATGTGGGATTTTTACCGCACTAAAACCCCCCCGGTGGCCGTCCTCGGCGCTGAAAAGGAGGACTCAGGGATCTCGAAACGACTTCAACCGGAATCCTCCGAGCGCGCTGCCCCATCGGGCTCCTCCCAGATGGGCGGCTGGGCCCACCGCTCCGTCTAGTCTTTACGACGGTATGCGACCACACATACCGTCGTCCTTCCCGGGATTGACTGACCGAACGGTTCGAGCTCCCACTCTTCCCGCCCGCAACCCCGGAAGCCTCTTTTAGTCGCCTTTTACGACAGGCAGAGGTTACCGTAGTCCTATTCTGGTCCCGGAACTACAGGGACAATATGTAATAGCCTACGCCAGTCTTTCCCAAAGTGGGCGATAACGCCCCCTTGTGGGCGCTGGAGAGGCCTCCAGCGCCCACAAGGGGGCGTCATCTTTCCGAGCATCTTTCCGCCCCCTCTAGGCAGAGGGGGCGGAAAGATGCTCAGAAAAAATTGGCGTGCACTGATATGATGATTTGGGCGTTGGGTTCTCCAATTTGGCGACCCTTTTTTGATCGACAAACTGCAGAGATTGACTTAAATTTCGCGACGTTTTTTTATTGGTCGACAAACTGACTGACGGGACTGAGTTTTAATTTTGATTTAAAAGTCGAGATGTCTGGCAACGCTGATAGATTTCATTAAATTTCAATCGAGACCAATATGTTATTAAAGTTTTTAAGGTGAAAGAAAGCACAGGATGCTACAAAATAACAGAGTTGCAAAGCGGGCGTTAGACGAAATGAGTATATCTCTGGTCTACGCTAACGAACTTTCGGGGGTCTGCTAGTTGTAAAAAAGATATATCATTGCAATCAACTTATTTTGCAACACATTGGCTATATAATTTTTAAATATGGCGTCTGCGATCAAAGAAAAACAGCCGGAGAAGGATGAGTTTTATTAGGTATCATGACGATATGGGTATCAACTGGAATCTTGTGAATATACTACAACAAAATATATGTAATATACTCCAAAAATATTAAATAAAAAAACGTGCCGCACTCGGGCACTGCCGCGGTAAAGCTATTGCATAGCATTTTTTATTAACTTATGTAATTATAATTATATATTTATTTATGCAGTATTTTTGTCTTTAATATTAATTCAAGTCTTTTTCTTTGATACTATGCATATATTTTCTCACAAATAGCTGCTTACATATTCGTCTGATTTCTGAGCAGTTCGTCTCGATTCATGCGAGCTTCATACTGTCGTACGTCGTACCTTATACATACACGTTAAGCGAACGCTTGGCCGCGCTACATGGAAGGCGGAGTGGGAGTGTTAGGTTTTTTTCATTACGGAATTTCATGATTCGGTCGCCGCGCTACAAGCCTGCGATTAAAGCTATGCCATAGCTTAGAAATATTAAAAAACGAAACATCCGATTGCAAATTTTACTTTTAGCAGTCAGTTTTTGTTAAGATAATAATTTCTTATTTACACGAGGGAAGTAACATACGAGTAGGTACTTTATACGCAACTTCATGTAAAATATTTATCTGAAGTTTATCACAGAAGCATTACCCTTGAAAATAAGATAGTCATTTTAGTGTTGTGGAATGCATTAAAACAACGACGTATCCATATCGTAAACACACAAAGTCCACCATTTCGCACTTGGCCAGCGCGGTGGACTATGGCCTAAAACTCTTTCATTCTGAGAGAAGACCCGTGCCCGGCAGTGGGACAATAATGGGTTGTCAGGAGAAACACACAAAGACATTGCAAGCTGTTTTAACTCTTAACGTAACGTAAAGATTATCAAAATATACTTATATATAGGCACATTTGTAATGAAAATCCTGTATGTTTTGGTAAAATTGTAGCAACTTTCGTATCAAACGAATATTTATAATATTTACTTGTTCTTATGTCACATTAAAGTGTTCAAGGCATTGATATATCTTACTTTAAAGTAGTTATTTCTATATAAGATTTCGACAACAAATGTTAATGGGTTTATTGTTTAGACAAAGTAACACTTTTGTTTACATTTTTCATCTAGAATTCCATTCCAGATTATAATTGGCTTGTATCAAAAGTCTATTTTAGCCGATATTAAGGAAATGAAAATTTTTGTTGGATGTTAGATATATCAAACTGTTTTGTCGCACAAACTGAATTTCAATTTTGATAAAAATACTATTATACTACTACTGTAGAGCAGTGGCAGTACTACTACTGTAGCCTAATGGTTGAATCTTGCCCTCTCAATCGGGAGGTCCGAGGTTCAAACCCAGGCACGCACCACTGATTTATGTGTGTATTAGAAATTAATTATTACTGCTTATCGGTGAAGGAAAACATCGTGAGGAAACCTACACACCCGAGAGTTCTGTAAAAAAAAAGTTCTCGGAGGTGTGTGAAGTCCACCAATTCGCACTTGGCCAGCGCGTGGACAATGGCCTAAAACTCTCTCATTGTGAGAGAAGACCTGTGCCCAGCAGTGGGACAATAATGGGTTGAAGACGACTACTACTGCAGTACTCTTAAGTTAGAGTTAAAACGCAATTTCAAATGTTTATACTATATTATAATGCGAAATTGGGAGAATATATTTTGGAGTATTAAAATTGTTTACATTAGAATCTACAAAAAGCGTCTCATGTAAATCACTACCACAATAACTAAGGGAAGATTAATGGATCTCAAGGGAAAACAAAGGTAAAGGATCTTTC
The DNA here is from genome assembly GCA_949699795.1 of Spicauda simplicius. NCBI lineage: Eukaryota > Metazoa > Arthropoda > Insecta > Lepidoptera > Hesperiidae > Spicauda > Spicauda simplicius. Next base: position 7,457,016 of record OX453070.1, on the reverse strand, counting down.
ACACTGTTTGATCATAGCCTACGTCAGAGACGCGTACAGACCTGCGTCGTAAGTTCTTGTTATCGTCATTAATTCTTTTAGACTTTCTAAGCTCTAAAATTTTTATGATCAGTTTGAAAAGAAAACCTATACAGAACCGTCGCTGGTCTGTACCTTTGTCTGTCAATTCAACATGAAGCAATAATCTTAGTCTAAAAGTAGTAATGGACGTTATTTTTATGTAGAACTCCTGTTATATATATATATATAGTTGGTAACAGGTGTCCATAAAAGGCAGTGCCCATTTATCGTGAGAAATGAAATGAAATAAAATATAATAATATTAATACTTTTATAACAAGCTTTTATTTCAATGCACTAAAAAGGAAAAAATAAACTTTGTAGTACTCAAACCCAACATTTTCTTGCATCGTACAATTTCCCATCATATATAAGCTATTTCCATCATATAAAAAATAAACATGTCGCAAGATTAGACATAAACACACATACTTACCCACAAACATAGTAAAATTATTACATAAAACCTTTTAAAATGAAATGAAATGTCTTATATTTTTTTACACTACCACATGATCGGAACACGACCTCAACTGAGAAAATCTGGCAAGAAACTCAGAGGGTTTGCCTTTTTTCTATGTATAACTTTTTTGTCATATTGTTTTTACATTGGTTACAAAAGTTAGGCCTAGTATCAAAGAGATTAGAGAGAACTCCAGTATCGAGGTAATCGGCATACTCTATTTTTTTTTTGTACAATGGAAGTAGCAGACGAGCACGCAGCTCACCTGATGGTGAGTGCACCTACGGGAAAATTTAATCAACTTCATATTAAACTTAAGTTTCTATTTATTGCTACTTACAAGACTAAGATCTTCGTATTATACAAAAGTGATGCCAGTACAGTCCTCAACTGAAATGCAAGAACTTTTTCAGTATAAAAATAAGTGTGGCGGTGGTTACAGTGAACCAAACACGTTTTGCAACCTTTTAAAAATATATAATTTTAGACTAGTATTATCGCGGAATTGATACATTTTAATAATATCGGCAAAAATAATTCTTAAAGAATTCAAAAACCGCATATCGTGAGTACCCGTTGATTATTAAAATCTTTTAAAAATATTTAAGTCCTGGTAGCAAATTTTTTCACTTTTTTCGAACTTAGCAAGTTTATTAAGTCTTCAATTTTCAAATGCTCTACGCACGCTATTATGAACGCAGTCTTAGCGGGCTCTCGAGAATAGAGATTTAAAATCTCGTGCGGAGCGGCTAAAATTGATCACAGCAATTAGGTGTCGCAGCCCGATAATAGATTGTTTATGTTGCTGAACAAAATGGCTGCTGATTCGGGCGTAGAAAATAATGGGCCGTGCTGCGAGCCGTCGAAAGATATTGAGCGAGGATCCACGGAACAAGTGAAATGGAGCTATTTATATATAGCTTTCACTACGAGTAAATAATGCTTTTTGACAGTCAGTCACTAATTAGATGTTATTTCTCGAATCAAGTTTTCTTATTCATTCATTTTACACTCGAGTTATTTCCATAATATTAATACGTGAAGCAAAACTTGTGATTCGTTTTTAAGATACTTGCCGCAGACGGAAGAGTATGAAAATACGCACGGTTATAGTTGATGTACAGAAGCACTGCGCAATGCTAATATATCTTTAAGAAAATGCATAAAACATACATAAAATGAACTAAAACACATTACACACACTACTTTGTATTTGATATAAACACATACATAATAAACGAAATAGAACATTCAATGTCTTACTATGAAAACACATAACGTCAAAAATGTTAGATGTCTTTGTCAAAATACATGCTATTGCGTTTAAATGCAGTTTAACTGACTCTTTTGATTTACCTTTAACGGGTGCATTCAAAGTAACTTGAAAATGATTACAATTTATTTGAATTTGAGAAATATTCGTGCTACATGGAAAATATGAAGTTTAGTTTTTTAACTTAAATTACGGTCGAATTTCGACCGTTGCGACGAATGACTAGATCCAATTAAAGTATACGTAGCCCTAGTTAAACTAAAACAGAATAACGAGATGCATTCCGATATTGAGATATTCTCTACAATCCGCAGAGGTAATATAAAGTTGATGATTGCAACAACTTCTTTTACGTCGTATGTATTTGTTAGAATATTTATAAAAACTACTCGCAGGTCACCCAGAAAATAATCATTCGATCTGTGACTAAACCCAAATAAACACTAAACGTAAAACAAGTTAGTGACGACCCGTGTGGCGCAGCGGTTGCCGTACCGGTCTGACGCGCAATGGGTCTCGGGTTCGATTCCCGGCCAGACAAGTATCTTAATGATGAGTTTAGATTCCTGTTCTGGGTCTGGGTGTTTGTGTATTCGTCTTGTGTGTGTCCATGGTACCCACGACACAGGAGAAAATCCTACTGTGGGGCTATGAGTGTAGAAAGCGTTTTTTAAGCGTGTGTTTTTTTTAAGTTTAGTATGACATTATAAGTTATTAATCTATACTATATATAAGGCAAATATTTAATTAATACAGTTTAATGTACATATAACAGAGCTCTCTTATATGCATTTTGTCTGTGTATCTAATTTCAAAACACACCCTATATGGAAACCAAAGTTTAATTGACTGCTCTGCGTTTAACAGCAATAACGCATTTCTGTAATATTAAAATGTATGCAAAATTTTGTTGATTTAAACCATGCCTTGTCTCGGTGGATGAGCGGGGTACCTGTAACACAGGTCTGGAACCTAGTACCGAGCCCCAGCGACTTTTAAATGTGAATGTGTTTAAGTCAATATTTTTTTTTGTTTTTTTTTAAGTGAAATTTCTTTAGGCGCATGAGGGTAAAATTTTTACAGATGAAACGTCACGCCGGTATGCAACGGAAGTGTCGGAAAAGAGAGAGAGAGTGATCGAGACCGATTGAGAGAGAGTAAGACAGGGCGAACGTAGCATGAGCAACTAGCCGTGGAGTGAGAGTAGGGAGCAAGCGAGTGAGAAAGATTGAGAGAAAAAGTGAGACAGAGCGAACGTCGTGTCACGCCTTTTTCCCTTCCTCTTAATCTTGGAAATTTAAAGTTTTAGATTTGTATAAATATAAACGAGATTTATAAATTAGTTCGCCCAAGAAGTTTCACTTCTGACATGTGTACTTTGTACGCACGCATGTTTTTTTTTTTTAATATATCTATTTCTAACATAGAGCTCTAACATTGTTGACCTTATGGCATGGTATTCATGAAATTTAAGCAAGTAAAATTTAGTAAATCTTTACCCTGTACGCTGGTGCAGTTATTATTAAAGTACCAACAATATACAAAATCGGAATGTTTACTTTTTCACCGTAATTAATGACGATGTATACAATAAAAAATTACGACCTTTACTAATAATATCCCAATTAATAGGTACATAGGAAATCAGACCTCGTTCTTATAGATTTATATAGTTTATTTGCTTACTAATAACATTTTACTATTCAATAAAGCGGAATGCCGCTATAAAGTTACGTAATGCCGAGGAAGGAACTTGCATAAAAGTTTCATGAACTTCGCCGATATGGGACAAGACTATTTGTTGCCGGTTCAACGACCTTCGGTAATGTGCGGCTTACTTCTATGAGTACATGAGTTGTCGAAAATGTTTTGTCTTTTGAACAAATCTGTTCGCAGAACATACTGAACAGATTTGTCTGTGTTGTTATGTTAACGTCTTTTCGTGTCATATGTGTGTATTTTTATATCATCTCATTATATATATTTTGAGAGCAATGATAGCCTAATGTTTGAAACTTGCCCTCTCGATCGGAAGGTCCAAGGTTTAAAGCCAGGTACGCACCACAGATTTTTCTAAAATAATGTGTGTATTAGAATATTATTTAACACTGCTTTTCAGTGCAGGAAAACATCGTGAGGAAACCTGAACACCCGAGAGTTCTTAAAAAAAAAGTGCTCCAAGTGCTCCAGTGTTTTTCTTAAGTCCACCAATTCGCACTTGCTCAGCGCGGTGGGCTATGGCTTAAAACTCTCTCATTCTGATAGAAGACCCGTCACTAGCAGTGGGACAATAATGGGTTGACGAGGGACATATTTTATTTAACCCAAGCCCGCGGTTTTACCCGCGTTAAAAATGCAACATCATACTTTACGAAATCGGTTACAGATGTTCATAGGCGGTAGTGCTTACAGTATGGTGGACTGAAAATTCGTCTGCTATTTCAACGCCTGTAAAAAATATACAAGAAGAGAGGGAGGAAAAGAAAAATGACTTATGATCAAAGTACTGACGCGGATTTCCTTGTTTATTTTATTTGTTTATGCATACACAAAGAAATCAAATATAAAGAGATTAAAATTAACATTAAGTGCAAAGGTACTGCTTATATGCTCTTCCAGCAGACCTGAGACTGGAGTTTGAGATATTGTACTGGCAACTGTGTAAACGCAGTGGTCCCAGGTTTTGAGCCGGCTTGTTAGTAATCACAGTGTGCTAATTTTATGGGTGGGAAAACCACAACAATATAGGACATACGTCGAGAACCTAATGTAAGTAGGTACAACAACGTTCCTAAAATGTCTTGTACATTAACCGCTAGCCCCTTCATGGGTAATAGTGATGCGAATCGAATAGAATTTTGTGACTCGAGTCACTCGAGCCACAAAATTCAAATATAGCAAATATTACTCGAGTTATACTATACTGGACTGTACAAGTCACTTGAGTGAAATCCTACGCGAGTTACAATTCAAGTAAGTTTTTTTGGAATACTTTTTTAACATGCGCCAATGCTAGGAATATCAACAAACACCAAACTAAAAATTAGGCGTATTTCACACTTTTATAGACTATTGTTAAATCAATCTATTTCCTTACTAAAATACGAGAAATATGACATGAAAGTTTAAATGGCCGCGGTTTCTAAAACCGGCCAGCACAGCGTAGATAAAATAGAGTAGCCTAGGGATATCTAATAATATCTATAACAACTCAACATATCTAATAATATCTAATAACAACAACCAAAACCAACTCGGTACGCCGAGTTGACTTGGTAACCCGAGTGCATAGACACTCGAGTTTACATTTTTTCAATCGAGTGCCTTGTTAAACAAGGCAATCCAGTGACTCGAGTAAAACAGTATAGTCGCATCCCTAATGGGCACTGTTTGTTTAGGAGATTAAAACCTCAGACAAATCAGGGATTTGGCTCCGGCCGAGTGTATGCTTGGCCTAACCGTCATTTGGATTACGGCAGCTACATTAACCTTAGAGAAGATTGTTTTATTTTAAAATCTATATATTAATACGTGAAGCAAAAATTTGTGACGTGTTTTTAAGATACTTGCCGCAGCGGAGCAGTATGAAATTACGAACAGTTAAAGTTTATGTAGAGAAGGATTGCGCAATACTAATATTTTTGTTCAAATAACACATAAAACATACATAAAATCAACTAAAAACACATTACACTCACTACCTTGCATTTGAGACAAACACATACTTATTAAACGAAATAGAACATTCAATGTCTTGCTATGAAACACATAACGTCACAAATGACAGATGTCTTTGTCAAAATACCCGCTATTGCTTTACAATTTGTTTAAATTAGAGAAATATTAGTGCTACTTTGTACATTAAAAGGTTTAGTTTTTTCATTTATATTAGGGTCGAATTTCGACTATTGTGATGGGTGACCAGTACATATTATTTGACTACTTTTTAATAACTATAATATACTTAATAGTCCCAACTTTAGCTATAATTTCCTATTTATGTTACCAGCAAATGACTAAAGTTTACTTTAAAACTAGGCTATGTAGTTTCTGGGTACTAGATTCAGTATATTATATTACTCGACCTATTACTATTACGCTAACTACTATTATTGAAATATTTTGATAACAATGATTAAACATTTATTTTTTAAATTCCATTATATTATGTTTGTTGCTATATTGAAGTGGCAAACGAGCATGTAGTATTTAACGATAAGTATTCATAGCCTCATCCGTAGCATCCGCAAGCAAATGAAGTTGCTAAATATAATTGGGGTTCTATGTTAAATCAATAACGGATGCACTATTATTCTGGCTAAGTTGGTCATCTTATATGAAAGTGATCCGACAATCACAATGGCATCGTAACGGAGGAACTGCTTTACGATAGAAGTAGGTTTAGGGTGAGGTTAGGACTAAACTAACCTACCCGGTCGAATTATACCTACTTGTTGTACCTCGCCAAAATTGTTGATATTTAAAAAATACTATGTGACAATCATTTTTATTACACATTTGGATAAACCCAGGACAACTTACATTAATACAGTACAAATGTACTGTATGAATGTAAGTCCCAGTTAAGCAAAGTACAAATAATGAAATTAAAGAATATTAAGGCCGTTGGGTAAAGTCATTTCTCACTATAATCCGGGCGATATATTCCTGACAAATATTTCCGAGTAAAGGTTTTTCTCATTTAGCTTATAATCAGGTTGCCAGGACTTCCAGGAATTTGGGATGCAGAGTACTTTGCATAAGCTGGCAATGAATTATATGAAACTCCAAATTATGTCCGGCGAAAGGGCATAAACGGTTTAATTAAAGATTAATTTGTCATTATATCCCTATCATTCGCAATGGCGTACATCAGAACGTGGTAATTAAATTATGGTACAGAGATATCCATTATTGTCCCACTCCTGGGCGCGGGTCTTCTCTCAGAATGAATAAGTTTTAGGCCATAGTCCGCCGCTCTGGTCAAGTGCGAATTGGTGGGGTTCACGCACCTCCGAGAGCTTTTTTTCTAAAACCCTCGGATGTGTAGGTTTCCTCACGATGTTTTCTTTGATCGAAAGCATTGACCTCCCGATTGAGAGGGCAAGTTTCAACCATTAGGCTATCATTTCTCATAACGGGTTGTACCCACAGAGATACCCATTACATGGGTTCGTCGTCATTCCATTATTTTCCGACTGCTGGGCACGCGCTTTTTAGTCCTACCTCACTGCGCTGGCTAAATGTCAATTGGTAGACCTAATAAACCCTTAAAAACTATCATAGTCGTTAAGAGTTGTAGCGAAGAAAATCAGTCAAGTTTATGGGTATGCAAATTACTGCTAATTATCTGAAAGTTTAAGATAAATCAGCTTACCGATTATAATATGTAAATTCAAGGTGAAACAATATTTTAACTGCTCGTTTTTATTTAAAAAAAAACATATAAAAGATGAATAAACAGTAATAATAAACATTAGTTTGTTTTAATTTTGAAAGAATGTAGTGGTAGTGGCATGGTAACATAAATATAGGGTAACAAAGAGCAGAGAAGATGATAGTCGCATGTACTCAGAATATAAAGTTTATGATAGTAATTTACAGTTTTTCTTGCAGCGAGAGCGTGGCCTAGAAATATAGCCTATGGCACTTGAGACGGAATTAAGGGTTCGTTCACATTACGTCGGCCTCAAAGTTTGACCGTTCGCCAGTTGGCTGATATTACTTTTCACATTATAAAAAAATAATCAATCAATCTATCTAAGCCTAAGTTAACAAAACCTTCTCTTGTCGATTAGTGTGAACGGACCTTAAGACTAACGACATCTCATACTTCAATATCCATCAAATGATTTAGGCACAGTAAAAACATGGGAAACAGTATTGAAACTCTACAAACATTCAAAAAGGGCACACTCACAAAAACATATGGATCGACGAGGCCGCTAAGGAGTTTTCGCAGTGATTCAGTAGCGAGTCTCGCGTCAAGATAAGTTTTCACGTTGCTATTTATTTCCGCAATCTTTTAAAAAATGCCATGACTCGTGTACGCTCCCGCCAATATTTGTAATAATTTACGCCGTAATAACAGTTAAAGATTTACAAAAAGTCAATGATCTACAAATTATACCAATATTAAACAGTTTTCCGTATTTAAAATTATAATAATAGTTATCGTCATGCTGGGATTAACCGACGCCGTGAGATTACCTTCACATAATATTAGTAAACTGCGTAGATATTACAATTCGATTGATTGATGACTACAGGACAGCAGACGCTAAAATAAAAATTAATAATAGTGTTATTAGAAAAATTAATCGTAATGAAATGGTAAAAAAATTGTAAATTACAATGGTCTGATGTAAAAGTAATGTATGCTGTTATTTATGCCACATTATGTTGTAGTATTTTTTTACAAATAAATATTTCTTTCTTTCTTTCTTCTTTCTTTAAAAATAATATAGAGACAACCATATTGCTTCAATAGGGTGTAGGTAATTATTTTATCAACTAGGCTTAGTTTCCATACTGTTCTATATTTGTACTGTGATTTAGGCAATAGAACGTGCCAAAATTTACATAACTAGAAAAACATTATCATCCTTCAGATAGAAAAGAAAAATAAGAATTTCGTAGTCCATATAAAAAAGGAAATGTTTTGTCAAACATTTTCGTCAAGCTGAAATACCTATGATATAAATTTGTCTAACGAAATAATTTTTGTAGTTATTGGAGCGAATATTGCTTTAGAAAAATCCAAATGTAAAAGGACTACACCGGGGAATTCTATTTAAAAATGTAGTTATTTCTTTATTTATTATTTTTGGATAATAATAGGTACATTACTACTTTGATCTACATATGTTATATTTATATCAAATTAATATACTTATTATGTTCCATAGTTATCGTTTATCTTTCACGTCATCTTTCGGCAACGGGTAAGCATAACATCACTACATAGTATAAAACAAAGTCGCTTCCCGCTGTCTGTCCCTATGTATGCTTAGATCTTTAAAACTACACGATGGATTTAAATGTAGTTTTTTTAATAGATAGAATGGTTCCAGAGGAAGGTTTTTATGTATAATACATGCATAATATAGTGGAGGAACACTGATCATTTTGGATTTTTGACTTTTAGGTGGAACGACGTTCGCCGGGTTAGCTAGTCAAATATAAACTTAAAAGATATGCAAAAAAAGTAACTAGTACCATACATTTACTTAATGTACTAAAATCGGACCTTGAGTATATTTTCGTCCGGCGTTGAGGTCGATCATCCATCAGGGAGACGTTTAGGAGTTAAGGGAAATTGACCCTGCGTTGGTTCGATTTCGGATCATAGCGGGTGTGAAAATAGGACAACCTTTCACGTTTCTTCAAGAATTCCTCACATTTTTTTGTATTCACCAAGAGAACGCTATTCATCGAAGTTATTTTATGGATATTCCATTTTCTATTATGTTCGACGCGCGTGTAAAATGTAGATCCTCATAACGTTAAAATACAAACATTTGATGAGTTTATGTGAAATCTAACTTAAGTTATAAATTCCACTCCGATTTATTGTTGCGTAAAAAACGGAAGCAATTTTATTTATAATTTTATTATGTATTGCTGTTTATTTTGTATTTGAAATGACATTCGGAAAGCAGATGATCTTATATTTTCTAATTATTATTTGAACAGAAAACAAATTCTATTACAACTGTGCTCTTCAATCCGCGAATTGGCTAGCATGTAGGTAAATAATACATTTTGATTTGAACTTTTATTCCGTTGCATAATCTCGCATTGATATTTTATCAACTTATTACCTATTGATAAAAAATTGAGAATGGAACTTTTGCCGCTAGACATTATCATTATCATTACATAGTATAAGACAAAGTCGCTTCCCGCTGTCTGTCCCTATGTATGCTTAGATCATTAAAACCTGCGCTACGGATTTTAATGTAGTTTAATTCAGTGTTCTAATAGATAAAGCTCGGCTGTAGTTTTAGAAAGAGAAGTTAAAAGACTTCATGTACCATACAAAATTGCCGAAAACTGTCAAGTGTGTGATTTTCCTTATTTTTTTTCACTGTTAATTTAAACAAAACACTATAAGATGAAACGCGGCTCTACGGATTCTGAGGTTGGATTTCAAATCTACCATATCACTGAATCGCGTAGTGATGTGAAAAAACAACTTTTGTACGTTAATTGGTTTTTTATAAGTACATTTCATTTCTCCCCTAATAACCTATTTTCAGTACAAAAAGGCTCGCAATTACACGCTATATAACGTGCAACCTAACTCCGTTTACAGCCTCATGACAAATAGGACATGGCATCGTAAACGCGACCTCAATTCAAGTATGTTTATGGGAGCTTAAAAAGCCGTTTTATTTTCTCCACTGAAATCGGGATCATTTTAAAATGTTCCAAATGGGAAAATGCTTATAGGCTGTAAGGTAAGTTAGGAAACTGTGCTAATGTTCGGGGTGTAAACGGGTGGCTAGATACACATCAAATTTAATGTTAAAAATATAGGTAACAATCTATTTCCTTTGAGAAGTCGCTTAAATAACGAAAATATAAGTTTGTTTGTATACATTAGATCTCACTATTTATGGCGATATTTTATAAGTTTACATTTTTTTATCTGATTGAAGTAACAAACGAGCATCCCCCTGATGGTAAGTGGTCACTGCCGCCCTTGAACATCTGTAATCAACTTCATAAAAAACATGGATTCAATCTGAAGTCAATCACAGATGCGTTGCTTCACCCGAGGACTGAGACGGTCGGCTCAAATAAAAGTGTGCCAGCAACCACACCCTTCTATCGAAACGCAAGAAGTGCTTCACGCTAGAAATAGGTGTGGCGGTGGTACTTCCTCGGTCGTACTACCAACACTGGTTCTACCACCTTAAAGACCATCATTATAATATATCTATATGTATATAAAAGTCCGACTGACTGATTGAGTGATGTAAAATCACACAACCTAAACTATTGAGGCTAAAATCACAAAGTTTAAACAGTTCCTTTTATAACGTTGGTACCCACTAAGGAAAGATTGATGGTTAAAGTTTGTTTCAAACTCCTCCAATTTAGAGGCAAGCACTATGAAAAATACTATTTGGCTTCCTGGTTGTAAATAATGAGGCACTTATTTTCCCGTTTTTGGGAAATGTAGCTTTAATGGTTAACCCGTTTTCGTTGCATGCAAGATGGTAAAATTACAATTTATGAAATTTTTGTTTTGACAATATTACCTTTTTTTTATAAGTTTGAAGTAGCAAAAGAGCATGCCGTCCACCTAGTAGTAAGTGGCCACTGCCGCCCATGGACATCTGTAATCAACTACATACAGAACACTGGTTCTATCTGACGTCAATCACAGATGCGTCGCTACTCCCGAGGACTAAGATGGTCGCCTCATATCGTGTCCCGGCAACCACACCCTTCTCTCGAAACGCAAAAACTGCCTCACGCTAGAAATAGATGTGGCAGTGGTACTTCCCCGGGTGGACTACACTGGTTCTACCAGCTATTAAAGTATCCGTTAAGTAAGGATACGATTGTAAGAGAGATATGCAGAGGATCGAATGCATGGCTGGTCACCTTCAATAACATCTGCCGCATGTTAACACGTTACTGGCCGATGCCGAGGTTGCACCACGAGGAGGTTACTCAATCAAAGCAATCATATCCTTACCAATATTATAAATGTGAATATAAGTTTGTTTCTTACGTGGTAGAACCAGTGTAGTTTGACCCGGGAAGTACCACCGCCACACTTATTTCTCTCGTGAAGCAGTTCTTGCGTTTCGAAAGTAGGGTGTGGTTGCCGGCACACTTTCACATGAGGCGACTATCATAGTCCTCGGGAGTAGCAACGCATCTGTGATTGACTTCAGAGGGAACCCATGTTTTGTATGAAGTTGATTACAGATGTCCATGGGCGGCAGTGGTCACTTACCATCAGGTGGACTGCATGCTCGTTCGCTACTTCAACCTTATGTATAGAATATACACCATCGAATGCTCATAAGTTTTGTGATATTAAGTATCATCAAAAATAATCAGATCAATTCAAAATAATTAATTATATACATAGCCAACTCACTTATCTTATTACTTATTGCACCGTACTATATTGTAAAGATACCCTTATGCTAATATTTATTGTTCAACTTTATATACTTCAGAGCGACAGCATACGACATATTAATGGCTTTGTTTTTTGTGGAGATAGTGTAGTTTTTGTTAAGAGACATTACTATATAGCCGAGGGCTTTGAAGATACTGTTTATTGTTTACGACGTAACGCTTAAGATAGATCAATGTGTAGTTTTCTCGTAAAATTTAAACATAACAAAGTGTTATCGCTTATATTAGAGTTTGAGATAAAACTTGTTTATTTCTGTTTCTTCTATGGGGTTTTGGGTGCTTCAGGTATGAATAAAGATATTTGTTTTTAACGTTGGTATTGTATCACCGTTGTGTTATGTTACACTAGCATTTTTCCGCGGGTTTCCTTGTGTTACCACAAGTCATAAACTAAATGTTTTCGAAATTTCAGCCAAAACAGGATCAGTAGGTTTTATTTGAAGAGTAATAAACATACAATCATACCAACAAAAGTCCGTCTTTATTATTATTATTATTATTTGACTGAAGTAGCAAACGAGCATGCAGTCCACCTGATGGTAAGTGGTCACTGCCGCCCATGGACATCTGTAGTCAACTTAATATAGAACATGGGATCCATCGGAAGTCAGAAGACAGATGCGTAGCTACTCCCGAGGACATGATGGTCGCCTCATGTGAAAGTGTGCCGGCAACCACACCCTTCTATCGAAACGCAAGAAATACTTCACGCTAGAAATAGGTGTAGCGGTGGTACTTCCCCGGTCGAACTACACTGGTTCTACCACCTCGAAGATTTATAATATTATGTTACAGAAGTAGAATTGGATGGCCAAAGTAAACGACACATTATGTACAACATCGTTATATTCTCACGATTTTACACGTATACAATTTCAGAATACATTCGGACAGAGTAACATCTTACACTTGCGAATTATTAGAATGATCCATATTACGATAATACCCTCCCTTTTATACTAAAAATGGCAGGCGTTAAGGAAACCGTCACAGAGACAAAAACATTACTATTAATCTATTACCTTATATAAAATTAAATATATGCATTTATAATATTTATTTATATAACCATTTATTTATGATGTGACTTCTATTGATTTATGATATTTATAATAACATAGCACGATCAATTTAAATACAATCATTATATAGATTCTTATTGATGTTTATAACTAATGTAGTCACGAGTTTAACAGTAGTGTCCCCAGGCAAGCTACTTGTTGGTTTGTAACAATTAGTATGATAGAGTAATGTAGAAGAAAACGTGATATTGCATTAATTTCCTAGTACCTATACTTTAAGATTTGATCGCAGCGTCATATATTGAGAAACTTAATTTAGCTGTAAAGTTATAATATCTATAAGCACATGATTCAGATATTGTAAAACATATATAGACGGCGGCACCACCATACCTATTTCTGTCTGATAATATTTTGCACTAATCTATGTCACATTTATCAATATGAATTGCACAGCTTGGTGGAGAAATCACCAGGCCTATGCCGGCTGTGAGAAAAAATACATGCGCAGCTGGGCACATATAAGTAAAACCTGGTTTCACTGTAAAACATACAAATTTTTAAACCAGAACAACCAAAATAATATTATGTTTTAACGAAATCGTAAAGATCATTTCTGCTCCGATAAAAAGGGTCAGCCAAACAACAACAGAGTGGCTATAACAAGGGTAATATTAACCCAGAATTTACCTCAGATTTTGCCACCTAAAGAACGACATACATACTCGTAGGTGTATCTTTAACATTGTTGAAGTGTGAATATCAGTTCAAATAAAATGCGCACCGCTGATTTCTGAAGCTATTATTGTCCCACTGCTGGGCACGGGTCTCTACTTAGGTTTTTTTTGCAAAAAGTGAGTCAGCGAGTCTGACACTACCCACTCCTGCCGTCACGTCTCCGACCGTGATGACAGGAGTGGGTGTGCCTAAAGGCACCCGATGATAAGTGGTCACTGCCGCCCATGGACTTCTGTAATCAACTTCATAAAGAGCATGGGTTCTATCTGAAGTCAATTACAGATGCTTTGCTACTTCCGAGGACTATGATGGTCGCCTCATATAAAAGTGTGCCTGGTGCAATATTTAAAACGGTTAGTTCATAATATAAATCAAGCTTTTCAAATAATAATTGTACATAGTCATGATTCATTTTTGATTAATGTTCATCCGGGACCAATTTTGGTTACGTAAAATTATTAATTTCTCCCTCGTAAATTGGATTTTGAGTGCAATATCAGAAGCTGTGGCAAGCACTGTATTTGACTTTTAGGCAACTGATTTGCACGAATGTTTTTTGAAAACTACATTACTTTATTTAGCAAGCATTTCCTTGCGGTGTGTGTCCATACAATATTTTCAAAGTTAAGTGGTATCAGTTAGGAGTTAAATAGGTGAACGATAAATTAATTAGTGCCTACATATCACTACTCGTAATTCACGAGCACTGTACTAGTAATTGGGTATCGTCCCTTAAGATATTTTGGACGTGTTATAGACGGCTAAAACATTTAATTTGTACTCGCATTGAATCATCGAGACGAAATAAGTTATCGATCTCTTATACGAACAGGCTCAAGTGTAGAGCATCACCAAGACTATTTATATTGTACACAAAATACGAGTAATTACTATCTCGGCAAGTCTCGTATTCAACTTCTAGGTGTCTACCTAATGGTAGTTCTACTAGGAAGGCACTACTGCCGCACATGTTTCTAGCGTTGAGCAGTTCTTGGGATTCGGCGGAAGAGTGTTGTTGCCGGTTCTTGTTGGAGTGTTGTTGTCGCTTTCTTGTAAGGGGACCATCTTAGTTCTCGAGAGTAGCAATGTATCTGTAATCGAAGTCAGGAAGGATACCTATTATAAAGACACTTACAGATGTCAATGAGCGGCAGTACCACTTATCATCAGGTGGGCTGTTTGCACCTTTGCTACTGAAGCTGATTTAAAAAAAGGAACTACCGGTACTTTACGCCTTTTATTTTATTTCTAACACGACAGAAAGATAAAACACATTCTGGTTCTTATATATATATCTGCATTTATCTCTGGCGTTATTATATACATTCACGAGAAAAACCTCGTTTGTTTTTCACTGTAAAAAAAGCTGTAAAGGTAGACTCAATAAAACAGAAAAACAAGAGTTTACTCCGTCTAGGGATGGAATGTTACATAGTTTGCAAAGTAACAAGTTTAGGAGCGAGTTATTTTTCGCATATTTCGCGTTTTTATTAGCAAAGTTTAAAGTGCACATCGTTAAATTAGAACAATCATTTTGTATTACGCCATTTTGCTTTTTTGTTGTTTAACGACCGCTTTTTAAAGTGGTCGATGTTAATTTGCCACGCAGAGGGTTTTGGTTTCGATTCCCGGGTAGGTCAAACGTTATAATAATGATTTTACTTTTTTTAATGTATGACTGTGTATAAATCCATACGGCACAAACTAACTCAAAATAATTTCATATCTTTTTAAGTTAAAGATTTACATACCGACAAACAGACAAACAAAAAAAAGTAAATAAACGCTAGTTAATAACAAATGATTTTAAATTGCGACATCTACATTGCGTTTTATTATTTTTTATTGATTGCAAACCTTAATGTGTAGAGGGATAAAGAGGACGGACTCGGCGAGAGCGGAAGGCGGATCAAGTAATCCTTGCCTTTAATATCTGACCCATTACTAGGTGCATATTGTTAGTTGAGATAAGGGTTAATGTCCAAATAACTATTAGTGGTATTTAAACTTACCAAAAGCATCCAATAACGTTTTACGAGTTTTACCTTATGTGTAGGCCAGAGAGAAGATACGTTAGGTACTGCATCTTAATTAACACAGTTGGCGTTCCCGCTCTATGTCGCTTCTGTATGTCCTGCGATAACGAAACGGTCCTACTTATAACATGCATTGGAAGCCAAATAATTTAAATAGAAAGTATTCATTTGCGAAATATATTCAATATAGCCATTACTTTTAAAAAAGCTCTTGAGTAATACTGAAGATTCGGTCCTTTGCTTTGTCGCAACATCAAATTTCGCTCTTATTTTTTTAAGGACAAACGAATCCACTAAAAATACACGTGAAGTGCGCTCCTATATTCCATTGCTTATTCATACATTATACCTTTATATTACGTTCTATCTAATGCAGACTATTAAATAAACATGCATAACAGTGCTCGTATCGTAATAACGCTTAATTGCTGAATGCAAATACGGAGTCTAGACTAAATAGGACACTAGCGACATCTAGGTCATCGACTCTCATTTACGGTTGCAATATCTGAAGGACTCCATAAACTAGCGTCTATTTGTGATCGCGTCAGGTTTGCCAAGTTAGGGGTTTTTCCCCCAAATTTAGGGGATAAATAAGTCGGGTGGGGATTTTTAGGCGTGTAATTTTTTAGGGGTACCTTTAGGGCTTCTTATAACTTCAACATATACCTAGGTGTTTTTAAAGGGAAATGTCCCGCCAGTATATACGATGACGATGACGAAAAAAAAACAAACTACACCCGATGACCACTTTTTTCGTCGTCAGAGATAAATCTACTACCTAATTCAGAAATACGGGAGATTGCGAGGAAGAATTCCAATTCCGTAATTCATTGGGGAGATTTTAGGAGTTTTTTTATGGAGGCTTTAGGGTGTACATTTTTGAGAGTTGGTAGCCCTGGATTGCGTTCGCGTTTGCTCAGTAACTTGAAGTTCTGCGATTCCATTGGTAGTTGGTTGGTTGTATAACTTGTTAACTACTGTAGAATAGAGCTTGATATACCTGTACAAAGTGCAATTTCGAAGCAAACGTGCTCAAAAACTTTTCTATGTAGGTATATAATATGCACTGTATAATTTTGCAGCGAGTTACTCCAAATCTACAAATTTACTTCTGCTTATTATACAGGTTATATATAAGTATGTATATCTTTTGAAATGTACTTGGTATTTTATGAGTGTTTTTAAACATAAGTCTAATTACTATAGACGTTCTGATAATATTTATAGAAGTCCTTTAAAACATTCGCAATAAGAATACTGAAAAACGGCAGATAAAGAAATAGCGTTCTGCATTATTTATTATTAGCATTTTATTAGCTTCACCTGTATGTTTGTATGTTTGTAACCGACTTCTTTGAGCGCGATTTTGACCCACTTTAAACGGCCAGATTCTCTTCTCTTCTCACTCTTCTCATATCTGTTAATAAAATATCTATAACCATTGACACCATGCACCCCACGCTTTTTTTAAAATAAAATATTTTTTTTTATTCACACTATTATTAATTTATATTCATTGAAATTTTTAACACTATTTTCTTAATTTAAATTTATTTTCTATTTTTTAGTTCGGTTTTCTATAAAAAGCGTGTTTTTTAGTTTCTTTAATCTATTATTTATTTTTATGTGACTTTCGCTCTCTTTTTACCCGACTGCGTAAGAAGTAGGGTAATGTTTTCCAAGCATATGTTGTATGTATGTTTATTTGAAGTTGAAGGTAGTAGAACAATCGTTCGACCGGGTAAGTAACAAACTAACGGTAAGTTAGGGGTGTCCATGTTCGGTAGTGACCACTTACCATCTGGTGCTCTGCACACTCGTTTGTTACTTTAATCTTATAAAAAAATCTTTGGCACGCTGTACGGCCCAAACGGTGTGACGAATTTTATCATGTATGATGTTATTTGGATCGAGTTACGTTGTACAGTGACATAGGCTGCATGAACTTTAAATATGACATCTGAACTTTAAATATCGGTGAAAGGGAGATAGGGAAAAATGTTATTTTTATTCTTATTTCTTTATTTTTTATTTTGATAATAATACTATTGATATCATTTGAGTTTGGTTATTACGTTGTTAGTGAATGCGTCGTATTTTAATTTCTAATTTTATCTCTGTGATAAGTGTTATCTCTGTGACTTATATCGTCGGTTTATTAAATTGTTTTCAATGAACTTCGTTCCTAAAAGGTTCCCTAACTGTGAACGCATATTTTTTATTTATCGCGTTGATCTATAATCACTTCGTTAATTTAATTTTCTATTACTTAAAATACGTGAAATGCAATAAATAAAGCAAGACTGACAGGGCTCAGATATAAAGTTAAGGTAAAATATTTGAACGCGTTACGCGGTCCTAAAACCAACAAATTTAACCTAATTAGTGTTTTTTCAAACTTGAACTGCTTAATCTGTTTAAATTTTAATTAATCACGCAAACGAGACGGTTGACAATTTTAGTAGAACGCTTGAGGACATTAATTTATTCCACATAATCGTTTAAAATTAACTACAACTTAATATAAAATAAAGTATTCAAATATGTAATAAATATATTTTTTTATCTGATTGAAGCAGCAAACGAGCATGTTGTCCACCTGATGGTAAGTGGTCACTGCCGTCCATGGACATCTGTAAGCAACTTCATATAGAACACGGGTTCCCTCTGAAGTCAATCACAGATGCGTTGCTACTCCTGAGGACTATTATGGTCATATAAGAGTTTGCCGGCAATCACAACCTTCCATCGACAAAAAACGAATAAAAACTTATTCTGAATGGGTGGACAAGAGTGGACACGGTGGACCAGCTAGCTCTATCCTTAATTTTATTAGTAGCATTGGAATCACTTTTGCACTTTTACATTTTGCATTTAGCATTAAGATAATCGTTAATTACGGCCAAAATTTTAAGCGGTTACGAACAATTCTCTTAAATAGAAGTACCTACCTAAGATCAACCTAATGAATAAAACGTTTATGTTATATCGTTCCCAATAATAACTTTTTTTTTCCGTCACCTGTCATTGATATAACAAATCTTTTCACAATCAAAAACACAATTATTTATTACGGGCGTGATCAAAAAATTGTGGCGCGAACTGCCGCCCTCTGAATCCTCTCGTTACGTCACACGCTACACAGTTCAAAATACAGTTCAGTATAAGAACACATCAGCGCAGTCAAAAATAATGACGAAGAAATCTGCGGTTGTTGATCCTCAATTCCGGCTCTAACCACTGGATCGAACTTCATAAACCACGGGTGATCTCCACGTTTAGTAAGAAAGCAATAGAGATCAAAAAACATCTTAAGAACTTTAACAACGTGGAATCCGGTGGTTAGTTTGAGTAAATCCCATATAATGTATGTGGTATGTGGTGCGTAAGGACACAGTTTGTGTTGTGTCGTGATATGGAACCAAAAAAAGAAAAACGAACTAAACGTAGGGTAGATAGGTTAGTTTACGATTAGTGCATGTCAACGGTTTCTTCAAGCCACCAGAGTTTCGACGTGACCACGATCCATGCACCTGGGTCGAAATATCGGCGGAAAGAAATTCAAAAATCCGAGCTTAGTACTCTTTATCATTTCTGCTTAACCGATTTTCTTTCTCTTTATCTTTTGCGTCAATAAAAATAAAGTTAAATTTTAGTTTACGGTCAAATGCCAAAGCGACCACTTGTACATGTACCTTTTAAATCAAGTGGCATTTCGTCTATTAATACATAAATGTAGTAAAATTTAACAGAGTACCGCCACCACCATTTCAGCATGGCAATATCATTTGATATGCAAACCACATATAAATCAAGCCTAAACGTGCTTGCTACGACATTTCAGATAAAGGCCGTTGTCATTATCATGCTTCCACGAACAGAATTTCGGCCGTCCTTCCAAAAAATCCCGATGATTCGTCATAAGCTATTGGTAAATTGAAGAAATTCCTCATCGTTTCTATAATAGGATCTTTATGGCCACATCACATTCACGTGCAGATGAAATAAATTGTGACTGGTGATATGTGTAGAGCATATATCATTAGATGTCATGGAGTGTATAACATCTGCCAGTTCGTATACGTTCGTTCTTTGAAACAAATGTATTTATTTGAAGTCATAACATTTATACATCTTTTGATGTATAAAATCGTCCTGTATATAAGGTATAGAGTTACAATGGTTATTATAGTTTTGGCTTTATATTTTACAAATATTCCGTTGTGATCATCACTCTCAGGTCTTAATCATACAGGGTACAGGATATTCGTCCCTGTAGCCTCGGGGTCAGAATAGGGCTACGGTATCCCCTGCCTGTCATAAGAGGCGACTAAAAGGGGCTTCCGGGGTTGCAGACGGCTAGAGTGGGAGCTCGAACCGTTCGGTCAGGCAATCCCGGGAAGGACGGCGGTATGTGTGGTCGCATACCGTCGTAAAGACTAGACGGAGCGGTGGGCCCAACCGCCCATCTGGGAGGAGCCCGATGGGGCAGCGCGCTCGGAGGACTCCGGTTGAAGTCGTTTCGGCCACCGGGGGCGTTTTAGTGTGGTAAAAATCCCACATAACCCTGCGTCGCTCCCACGGCGTCGGGTACCTTTTCGAAAACAAAAAAAAAAGGGTACAGGATATCAATATGTAAGTGATTATTGTTACTCACTGGCAGATTTGAGAAATGAGGGAAGTCTTGATGGCTGGAAAACAAAAAGGTCTCCCGAAACAAGGTAACTGCATTGCTTAGGTTGAGAGGAGGGAGGGGGGTATATAACTTCTAGTCGAACAACTATAGTTTACAGGTTGCATGAGACAAAGTGTATTATAATACTTTACTCCGGTTACCATATTCCGATTCCCGGCCAGACAGGTATTTGAATGATGAGTTTAGTTTCCTGTTCTGGGTCTGGGTGTTTGTGTATTCGTCTTGTTTGTGTCCTTGGTACCCACGACACAGGTGAATATCCTACTGTGGGGCTATGAGTGTAGAAAGCGTGTTTACAGCCCACTTTATTCTAGGTGCTAGAACTAGTGATGTAGTAGCAGTTCTACTGATGAGGTAGTACAGTCACACTTATTTTTATCGAGAAGAAATTCTTGCGTTTCAGTGGAAGGACGTGGATGTCAGCTCACTTTTACATGTGGCGACCATCCTTAGATAGAACTCCTGTGCTGTATGAGGTTGCTTACAAATGTCCATGGGCGGCTGGGATCACTTGCCATCAGGTGGATTGCATATAATAGTTTTCATTCCTCTTCTACACGTTACACTGTTCTTCTCCACTACTCTTCTATATTTGTAAGATTGAAATACTGTACAGCAAATGAACCATTTTTCTTATATCAAATTTCAGCTCAACACTTTATTTTCCTGGCATTTTATGAATTCCCGCTAAGACCTTTCAAAGCCGAAACTGACATTTATCCGCGTTCATTGTGTGATATAAAGAAGTGAGCTTTTCTGTAACGTCTCATTTACAGTGATAATAAATTATATAATGGTTCTGAATATAGGATTTTGTCATAAGTTAATCCACAGTAAATATACCTACTGGTAAATTTAATTTAATGCTTTAGGATAACGGTTTTTGTATTAAAAATGCTTAGTTTTTGCCACCTACACCTAATTATGTGGACTGTTTTTATCCAACGAAAGGTAAGTTTGATTCGACTAGGGAGATGTCGCCGCCGAATCTATTTCTATTGTAAATCAGTTTTGCGTTTTGATAGATGGGCGTGTATGCCAGCTAACTTACACACTAGTGGACTATTTAGCCTTCAGCATTTTATAAAAATATTTTCAATGGCACGGACAGACATCCAATTAGGATAAAGAACCAAATAACATACCCAAACAGCTACTGGTATTCTATGTACATAATTATAGTCTCATTACTTCTCCGGGTAGTTTTATGTAACTATTTAATATCTTTTGGCGTAAAAAACTTATTTCCTATCTTATTATCTAAGAACATTGCTTCGAAAATAACATGAAAGAATAAGAATATAGCCAGAAAATTTATTAACCTGTTCAGTACAATGAAATATAGATACGAATCTATTTTCCTAAGCCTGTCCGCGCCCGACCACAAAACAGCGGGATTCCGGGCAACGAGGTTACGCACAATGGAAGGTTAGTTGGGGTCTTTAAATTTGCGTGAAAATAAAAGTAATCTCTGAACTAATTACTAAAATTAGAACTTGCTTTAGAGCTTTGTTTTTTATAAAGACATACGATTTGTTCACCAATTCGCACTTGGCTAGCGCGGTTGACTATCGCCTAAAACTCTCTCAATCCGAGAGAAGACCCGAGCCCAGCAGTGAGACAAAAATGGGTTGACGATATAATACCGTACATACAATTTTATTAACGTTAAGTACAAAGAGAAATTTAAATGAAATTGTTTTGTCGTTCATTTACAAATTATCAGTAACATTATTATTTCTTACACAACCATCGAATTAGAACGCCACCTAATCTGAATAGACCCAGCAAACAGTTTAGCGTGTTTCTCTTTCCGTTATAGTACCTTTATGCTTTTTCTAACATCTTTTATATATGGCAATAAAAGCTAGATCATATTCTATACATGAGTTAGTAATGATCGAAAAATATTTGCTGTTACGTAGTAAAATGTCAATAAAAGGCATTTTCAATATTATTAGCGTTTCTATATATTTTAATTGTAAACATAGTTGTATGCGTCAGGTATTGTGCTGCCCGGCTACATCGTTATCACAAAAGCTTTAATATACCCTTGCCCACTATAATTTAATATGTACCTAATTGTTACTTTGACATAATTTTGAGGTGTGAAAATTTTGAGATAAACAAGATAGAGACCCTCTCTATAACACTGTAGGAAAATTACCTCTTCTGAAATCATGACTTTGCAGTGTTAACTTTAATGTGAAAGCAAAAATAAAGGCGCTAATATTGACCTCTATAAACGAAACTTATTCTCACTTAGGTCATTGAAAAACTGTTGCCTAAGCTAATTTATAATAACTTAAAAATAATAAGCGTTTCTAAACGGAAAGTTTTGTGAGCATTTACAAACCTCAGCTATTCAAGAAGGCTGTTTTTGAACATTTAACGGAATATCAAACGTTTGCTTTGTAATAGGTTCGTAATAATTTTATCAGCCTGTTTTTGCAAGCGCAAATTCTGTAGCCAGCCGAACAAGTTTCCAAACTTATTGAAAAGACAGGCGACAAAAACTTCGATGCCGTCGAAAAATGATATTTTGAGGAAAAATATTGCTTATCTTATAAGCTTGAAAGCTTAAACGTTCATAGTTCCGTAATTAATTTCATATTACAATTTAGAAGTATTACGGCAATTGTTTGACTACAATAGGACTGTAATATCTTTTTTTTATCTGACGGAAGTAGCAAACGAGCATGCAGTCCACCTGATGGTAAGTGGTCACTGCCGCCCATGGACATCTGTAATCAACTACATACAGGGTTCCATCTGAAGTCAATCACAGATGCGTTGCTACTCCCTAGGACTATGATGGTCGCCTCATATAAAAGTGTGCCGGCAACCACACCCTTCTATCGAAACGCAAGAAATGCTTCACGCTAGAAATAGGTGTGGCGTTGGTACTTCCCCGGTCGAACTACACTGGTTCTACCACCTTTTTATATCTTTATTTTTACAAATTACACCAATATCTAGCTTGAAGCAGTACTTCAGTTTGAGTGGTCTGGTGTGGTTGCCGGCTCATCTTCAAATGAGGTAACCATTTTCCTCGAGAAAAGTAAATTAGTGACAATATACACTTACCGTAAGGTAGACTGTATGCTTGTTTGCTAATTCAATGCGCTTAACACTATTCTTTTGAGGCAGAAATACTTCTTTTGAAACACATTTTAAACGTATTTTGCCGACGCTAGAACAAGTTCTTAAATTTAGTTCATATTCAACGTGATCGTACTAAATTTAATAATTTCAACCGCCTATGTGAACTCGTAAAGACGAGCTCTCCTAATTGATTTAGATTTAATTAAGGATTTCGAAGTTCAATGGCGTCGTGACTGCTCAAATATATGGGTTATTCAATTACCACTCATGAGTAATTACATCAACTCGCAATCTTTGAATAAATTGCGTTTATTGAATAAATTTGTTAAATAAATAAATTTATAAGGCATTTTGGGATATAAATTAAATTAAATGTCTTTATTTTGTTAAAGTCTACAGGGCCACTTACAAACTGCCCGTTACAATATTTTTTCTTACACAACCTGATGTAAACACGACATCAATTAACGTGCATTATCTATATCTATACTAATATTATAAATAAGTAAAACTGTTTGTAATTTTGTTTATAGATGGTAATCTTCGGAAATATTCACACAATCATGAAAATTCTTTCAGAACCAGAAAACTACACTGTTCAGGAGAGCTATAGGCTATATTTTATTGCGATTGGGCGAAATATAATTAACGTTCAACGAAGTGACCACTTGACATCGGTTAGACTGCACGCTTGTTCGCTAATTCTATTGGTTTAATATTTATTTTGTAGTTTTACTTGTTACAAATATTAAATTGTCTATTTTTTGTAAGAGTGCTATAAATTCTAAGATGTCTTCAAAATCACTACTTTAACGTAGATAGTAGTTGAGATTGATGTAACTTAGTTTGTTAGTTCTAACCTTATTTTATCTATTTTAAGAAAATGTTCTCTTTTGTAAAAGTACCTTATCTAGTCGCATTTAACAAGTAATATAAGGGATTAGAATGAAAGAAGGACCAATTTTGGTAAGTTCTTAATCGCTTAACATACTGTAAGCTTCCAACTTAGACTTTTTAGTTTCTATCGGATCGAATCGGATAAAAGAAATCACTAAGTTCCTAAGCATCTTTTATTACCCGATTGCGCTAAAGACGGGGAATTTAGAGCGTATGTATGTTTGTGTGTTGAAGGTACGTACATTTGTTTGACACATGTTACATCCCAAGTGGGGTTACAGATTGCAACATTTGACATATCATTCGAACTAGTCACAACGGTCGAAATTCGACCGTAATTTAAATTAAAAAATTAAACTTCACATTGTTAAAAGTAGCACCAATATTTCTCTAATTTAAATAAATTGTAATAATTTTCAAGTTATTTTGAACGCACCCGTTAAATATAAAAAGAGGTTTAATTCTGACATTTCTGACGTTATGTGTTTTCATAGTAAGACATTGAATGTTATTTATGTGTTTGTAACATATGCACGGTAGCGTGTGTAATGTGTTTTAGTTGATTTTATGTATGTTTTATGCATTATTTGAAAAAAATATTAACATTCTGCACTCCTTCTCTACGTCCACTATATCCATGCAAAATGTCATACTAATCAGTCCGCGGCATATTACTTAGAAATGCTTCACAAGTTTTTGCTTCACGTATTAATGTAATAACAATCAGTCGATTCGAATATTACTTTATTTAGTTTCGAATATTAATAATAGTTTGCATATTCTATCGTACTCGTTGACATTCACCTTAAGCGTTTAGATCGTTAGGGCCGGCGCACATATGACGGAGCGCAGCGCAGAGCATGCCCGCGAAATTTTCTAAACGAATCACACACTAGCCGAAATTCGCGCAAATTACTGCGCGCGCGGTCGCGCTCCTGCGCGCTACCTTTCGCATGTGTTCGCCTCCATGCTCCTCAGAAATAAATTGCTGGTATTTAATTTTGGATATTATTTCTAAAGGGACAATGACGTAATAGTTTGACAGTTAAAAATGCTCTGCGCTGCGCTCCGTCATATGTGCGTCCACCGTTAGAAGCAAATGTATTTGTCCGATATCATAAGGTCACGAAATTTCGCTGCAAATTGTAGCAAAATCTGACAAAATTCGTTTAAACCTGACGCTTTTATGGCCGAGAGGTTAAATTACGAAAGACTTCACTTCATAGTAAAGTGAGCTCGGTGAAGTTACGTACTTCCTCACGTTTTTACCTCACTCGTAATTAGTACCTAATTGGTGAATTTACACATGTTTGCTAATAACTACGCCTAGCTTATTAGTCGTTTTCTCAGGAATATATAGTTCAATTTGCTAAGTGAATTGTTCATTGTATTCATTATTTTTGACTAAATTAGTAAGTTTTCTGAATCACCTGGTCAGTGGAGTGCTTATTGGTCTTATACACTGAGAGTTCCGGGTTTATTCCTTTGCCAAACAAACACTTGAATGATGAACTTAGCTTCGAGCGTTGTAGTTCTGGGTGTTTAAGGTCTAAAACATCCATGAGACAAGGTTTATGATAAAGAATAGAACTAGTCTAGAATGCTTCAAATCAAATGATATTTCGGAAGCATTCATAAGAAAATATCGTTTTATTTCTGTAGAAATAGATTTAAATCATTACTTAGTCAAGATAATAAATTGAGGATAAACAGATCTTTACTTAAAGCAACGTCTTAATTATCAATAGATTGAATGAATGGCATCAAATAAATTCGTCCGTAGAACTAAATTGTAAAAGGTTTGTTGAAAACAGAAATTCGGCAGCGTTCTTGTACGCCCTAAACAAGGGATTGATTCTGTTAAACGCGGGCGCGGAGGCCGAATAATACATGAGCGTCGGCAAGAAATGTCAAACCAATAACCCTGGCCGGTAAGTTTACACTCAATTTATGACAGGGCTGTCACAAAACTACTTCTATTACAAAAAGAAAATTATTAATAAGACCGAAAAACCCGAATGCAAAACTTACAATTTTCTGTTGAGTATTATCTTTTTCTCACAAAAAAAACACCAATTCGCACTTGGCCAGCGCGGTGGACTGTGGCCTAAAACTCTCTCATTCTGAGAGAAGACACGTGCCCAGCAGTGGGACAATAATGTGTTGGCACCACCACCATAAATAGGTATTCCATAAGAAAACTTGAGACTAGACTTAGAATAAAGCTACTAATATTTTTAAGGCTAAAAGTACTTAATGGGGCTTACAACTCTGTGTAAGCCCCATCGCTACGGTCTTCAAAGTCACTTTTGTCATTTTTTAGATTTACATGCAGACTGCAAGACAGAGAGTGGCAATCGACTTTAGAGCGGATATTTTACAGTCTGAGAGTCGACCGTGTGACATCTACGTCCATCATCCTTTTAATCAAAACAGTAATATTTTTACTTTAAGTTTTAAGTTTTACTTTTTTAAATTTGGTCATTTATTATTCATTCCGTAGCCGATTTATGGTTATTTCGTATTGTCTCAAATACACAGAGGAATTGTTTATTAATGTAGAAATATGTGTACCTATGTACCTATAAATTTATTTTTAATTATAGTGACTATCACAATTATTTTTAATTTGAGATATCTAAATTTGACAAAATTGATCCTATTTACTCTTTAGACATTTTAGTATTACTAAAGGCTACCCTTTTTAAAATGGGTGTCATTTTCAGAATGGGTGTCTTTTTCAGAATTGTAAGCCCTGATGTCGTTGAACGTTTTCTAGATATTACACCGCATCTCGTTATGAGTGCAGGCGACGCATACAAATCAGTTCGGCAAATACTCAAAAGCACCCTTCTTTCCCTTTTCAAGTAGATTTGTCACAAGTTCTTAGTTTGAAGAGAGAGAGTTTGCTCTTTTTCGTTCGATACGATTCAACGTAAGATTGAATTTATTCTATCTTGTTTAAGCCAATTGAAAGATCTGAGTTGGTTTAGATTGGAAACTTTCGTACGTAGATATTGTATGATTTAATTTATGCAACATGTTATTAGCAATAATTATGTACTGTATGTACTTTCTCGAAATAAATACTTTTTTCAATGTTCAGGGCAGAAAACTTAAGGTACCTATTGATTAAGAACTAAGATGGTCGCGTCATATATAAGTGAGCCGGCAACCAGACCCTTCCACCGAAGCGCAAATTCTGCTTCAAGCAAGAAATAGTGGTGGTACATCTCCGATTGAACTTCTAGTGGTTCTGCCACTATTGGTGCTACCACTTAGTAGAACCACTTAGTTTCACCGAGAGGAGACTCATGTCCGGTAGTGGGTCAATAAATAATAGGTTCATGACTTTTAACGCGCTTTTATTAGCTTTGATTTATTGATTA
Organism: Spicauda simplicius; assembly: GCA_949699795.1. Taxonomy (NCBI): domain Eukaryota; kingdom Metazoa; phylum Arthropoda; class Insecta; order Lepidoptera; family Hesperiidae; genus Spicauda; species Spicauda simplicius. The sequence continues at coordinate 7,429,167 of OX453070.1, read as the reverse complement.
GGGAAGGTGGTAGAACCAGTGTAGTTCGACCGGGGAGGTATCATCGCCACACCTATGGGTAGCGTGAAGCATTTCTTGCGTTTCGATGGAAAAGTGTGGTTGGCGGCACACTTTTTATATGAGGCGACCATCCTAGTCCTCGGGAGTAGCAACACATCTGTGATTGACTTTAGATAGAACGTATGTTCTATGTGAAGTTGCTTACTGATGGCTATGTGACCACTTACCATCAGGCCGACTGTATGCTCGTTTGCTACTTCATTATTATAAAAAAAAACTTGGGTTGTATCTATGTTTGTACGTAAGGGAATCTTTGAACTCAAATTTCACGGGTTTCCAGAATTCTGATTAATTTGAAACTTTGCTCACTTTACAAGGGCCGAGGACAATAATATGAAAAAATTATCCCGATTTAATTTATTTTTCTTTTACAATAAATTGAACTAAAAAGAGGAAAATAAATATTACAGTAATACACTAAAAATACGTTTTTAAATCATATCAAAATAAAAAATAATTCTTAACAAAAATTAAGAACAATATTATAGTGAAAAAAGCGTGAGGCGTGGGGCGTAATATAGTTTCGATTGCTTGATATCTGATAAATATAGCACAAGCGCCTTGCTTGCCGTGCTTTCCTCACAACAATATTAATATTTTCTTGCATTATTGTATTTAGCTTTTTTTAAGAAATATTTTTTACTTTTTAGTTTAATATGGTTTAGAAGCGGATTTTTTAAGTTATTTTTTTTATTTAATACTTATTATTGTATGACTTAGATAAATTAAAGTAAAATGCTATAGATAAATCTGAGTAATCTGACCACACGGAACTGCAGTCGCAACAAGATTTATGTGATCGACGTGCACCGGATATTGGTAGTGGTCGCTCTGAGCTTTATTTCCTTCCCTTTTCACTGCCAAATGTAATTCTATCGACGTAAAAGGATTGGAAGGAAACGTGGCAAAATCAAATATTTCATCCGATTTACTAAGCTGCAATGCGATCTTGTAGAATGGTATTCTTAAAAATAGTTATCGGGCCATTTTGTATGTATGTTAGTATACGCAGCAGCTTTGCTTTCTATTGTTTGATTTTAAGCGTATCATTTATTTGAAGATTTTTTATGAACAAAGGCTCTTGTTCTTCAGGAAACAAACGACGAAAATCTTATTTTTTAATGTTTTGAATTATAACTACACAGTATAAAACAAAGTCGCTTCCCACTGTCTGCTGTATGCTTAGATCATTAAAACTACCTTACGGATTTTAATGCATTTTTTAAATAATAGAGTGATTTCAGAGGAAGCTTTTTATGTATAATACATGTATAATGTAGTCAAGAAACAAAGATAATTTTAGATTTATGATATTTAGGCGGAACGAAGTTCACCGGGTCAACTAGTCAAAACAATAAAGGGTTATTACAAAAGTACTGAGCGATTTTTTTTCTATATATACCACGCGAGCCGTATCTGATAAAATGTTGGTGATATCTATTATACTACTCACAAACGTACATCGTTCGTACGTACGTTCGTAAACTTGAACGTACGTTTTCAAGGTGGTAGAACCAGTGTAGTTCGACCGGGGAAGTACCACCGCCACACCTATTTCTAGCGTGAAGCATTTATTGCGTTTCGATAGAAGGGTGTGGTTGCCGGCACACTTTCACATGAGGCGACCATCATAGTCCTCGGGAGTAGCAACGCATCTGTGATTGACTTCAGATGGAACCCATGTTCTGTATGAAGTTGATTACAAATGTTCATGGGTGGCAGTGACTACTTACCATCAGGTGGACTGCATGCTGCCACTTCAGTCAAATAAAAAAAAAACATCGTTGCAAAGGAATAGTAAAGATTTGAATGAATGGCACACTCGCTTGTCTAGAACAAACAGTGGGTAGTGCAGGCGAGGCTCTATCGCAATACACGTCCTGTGTCGTAAGTTGGTGCAATGGTTGGTGCTTATTGAGCGAGTACATTGAAAGTGCTTGTGTATTCCTTAAGTTTCGTCCCTGTAGCCTCGGGGTCAGAATAGGGCTACGGTATCCCCTGCCTGTCCTAAGAGGCGACTAAAAGGGGCTTCCGGGGTTGCAGACGGCTAGTGGGAGCTCGAACCGTTCGGTCAGGCATTCCCGGGAAGGACGGCGGTATGTGTGGTCACATACCGTCGTAAAGACTAGACGGAGCGGTGGGCCCAGCCGCCCATCTGGGAGGAGCCCGATGGGGCTGCGCGCTCGGACGATTCCGGTTGAAGTCGTTTCGTTCGAGATCCCGGAGTCCTCCTTTTCAGCGCCGAGGACGGCCACCGGGGGGGTTTTAGTGCTTTAAAAATCCCTCATAACCCTGCGTCGCTCCCATGGCGTCGGGTACCTTTTGCAGGTTTCCCCCTCAAAAAAAGAAAAAAAAGGTAAATCAATGCTTTTTTATTTATCACATATTTCTAAAGGCACTTTAAGTGTCGTTGAATTTTGTATGAGATACCTACTTCTTTGTTAATCTACGGTAGTGAACGAGCAAGTAAATCACTTGATAAACGCTGTTATTGTTTTTTGTCTAAACGCTGTTTACAAACTTTTTACACTCATAGCCTTACACTAGGATTTTCTCCTGTTTCGTGACTGCCACGGACACACGCAAAGACGAATATACAAACACCCAGACATTCTAATTCATCATTCAGGCATCTAACTAGCCGGGGATCGAACCCGAAACCCGCTGCGTATCAAACCGTAATTGTGAGCGCTCTGATACTCGTATTGTCCATTGGGATGACAAATAAACGCCAAAGTATAAACGAAACAACCTCAGACTTGATAAGAGCCCTAACTGAGTTCATCTACAGATGCAAATTGTAACGTCTCAATACGTAACTCTTCCTTACCATTCAAAGTCAGTCAAAATATAAAACAAAGTCGCTTCCCGGTGTCTGTCCCTATGTATGCTTACATCTTTAAAACTACGCTACGGAATTGAATGTAGTTTTTTGATAGAGTGATTCTGAGTGGTTTTTATGTATAATATTTTCATAATATAGTAGATGAACACTAATAATTTTAGATTTTTGACTTTTAGGCGGTAGGAAGTTCTCCGGGTCAACTAGTAGTGTTATAAATCAGAAAAAGTTGTAGCGATGGTGTTTCGGAAATCAAACCAAAAAAGGCTCTGCTACCTTCAATGCTGTATCTTACATCTTCTATTTCGTCATTAAGTTCTTTTACACATTCCGTCCATAACTGTAAGTAATCAACCTTCTTTTTTACCAGAGGGAAACTTTCAAAAGGTACCCGACGCCGTGGGAGCGACGCGGGTTATGTGGGATTCTTACCGCATTAAAACCCCCCGGTGGCCGTACTCAGCGCTGCGTGGGGGACATCAGGATCTCCCAAGGAATACAACCGAAGTCCCCCGAGCGCGATGTCTATTTCAGGCTCTGCCCTGGTGAACAAATACGCTCAATGCACCTTCTGTTATTTACGGTGGCATGCAACCACAAATGCAACCGTCCTTCCCGGAGTCGCTTGGCTGGACGGTTCGAGCTCTCACTCTAGCCGCCCGCAACTCCGAAAGCCAGGCTCGTACGACAGGCAGGGGATACCGTAGCCCTATTGGTTCCTAGACTACAGGGACAATAAGTAATCAACCTACCTCGTAATTTTTAAAGACTGAGAGAGGGCAGAGATTATAATAATTTATTCGTTATTTTGGAATTTCCAAATTCCTTCTACGGTTGTGTCGTTTAAGGCCATTTTGGTCGGACTACAAATTTATTGTAACGGTACATTGTTGTCATAAAGGCATTCGGAGTCCCGGCAGAAGCCTTTCCTTCCGTCCATAAATAACAGGTACTTAAGAAAACGATCTAGGCTTGTAATAAAAACAATAAGGACGTTGTCTCGTTCTTTCTAGTAATAAAAGAAAAAGACAGTGCTAGACATTATAAGCGACATAGTTTACGATTGTCACTTATTATTCTGTTCAGGAAAACCGTGATTTTACGATCTTTTCGATTGATGGTGCATCACGATCTGCATCGATTCGTTCCACTGTATTGAATGCACAAGTTTAGTTGTATTTTTATATGTTTCAATGTTTTCCATTTTATTTTAGTATCATTTTGATCCTTGGTGAATCACGACCTACTCTGAGTATGATGACGATATTATATAAGGACGGTTTATCGAAAATGCACCACAAGTTTTTGCTTCACGTATTAATATATAGATATAGACTTCTCTTTAACGATCAAAACATCATTAAGTCAAAAAGCCAGTGTCTGTAAATGTCCTATCACGTTTAATCCACTTATGGGCGTAAGAAAAACAATTTGTTTAGCTATATGTCCTCACGACTTCTTGGGATGATAATAAATCAATCTTGCTTTAAGCTCCTTTACTTATCGAAACTATGAAAACTTTACGTTTTGATATACAGGATGTAATATCAAAAGTACTTTACCTATTAAACCTCGTCAACCCATTATTGTCCCACTGCTGGGCACGGGTCTTCTCTCAGAATGAGAGAGTTTAGGCCAATGTCCACTGCGCTGGCCAAGTGCGTATTGGTGGACTCTACTTTCTACTATCTCATACTAAATGTATGGGAGTGTTTAATGTAAAGTCTTTAGATATTTGTAGCTTTATTATTAAAAAGTTATTATTGCCATTTTACTCATTAGGTAAAGTACCTTTTTTATATCAGTTTAAAGTTTTATGATATCTGCAATAGTTACGGAATAATCGCCTGTGCACACTTAACGATTGTCCTGTATATGTACATTGCAAAGTATAGCGAAACGTGCAAACTAACAGCGTAATTCGAATTGTTCGACCGTCTTAAACGTGTGCGGTTTAATTGTATTATTCTTGGCGCATCAAGATTTGTACAATTAGTTCGCGATTATTACGTTGCCCTTAAACAATGATCGTTTTCATTTTGACGAGAATTGACGAAAACGAAAGTAATCGTGCAAACTATACACACATGCGTATGCATCGAATCGTTCAACTGTTTTGTATGTTATGTTGTATGTTTAATGTATTTTTATACGTTTTATTGCCTTATTGCTTAGCGCTGTGTGAGAGCCGCGTAGCAACTTTAGTTTTTATTGTGGTTACTGATGAATAAAACACCACATGTTTGTTTATGTTTCAAATTATTACAAACAAAAACTTTAAAGCTTAATGTCGAGAGAAGTTATACAAATTACGCCCTTGGCTCTACCCACGTGTGGAATAATGGGTGGATATTTTATTTTGTATATGGAAAGTTTAACTAGTATTTTCAGAATGAAAAGTTGTACTTATTTATAACATTGAAGTAGGAAACGAGCATGCAGTCCTGATAGAAAGTGGTTACTGCCGCCCATGGACTCCTGTAAGCTGTAATATAGAATATGAAGTTCTATCTGCGTTGCTACTCCCGAGGACTAAAATGTTCGCCTCATATAAAAGTGTGTAAAATATTTTTAACGTAAAGGCAACAAAATAGAGTTTATAAGGTTATACTACAAATAAAAAAGTAAACAGAAAGAGATTAATAAGCAATTAATAAGCTTACTATAAGGAATAATCGAAGATTGTAAACTCTATCTAAGTAATTTCAAAATATCATTTATTTGTATATATACGATTTATTATCCGGTCGGTTATTTCAATTATGGGGCCGTAAAATATTATTGGATTAAATTATTAGGGGCGAGAGTGTTTTCATTTCAACACTCGCATGACCGCGTTTTTATGACCGGATTAGTTTGGGTAACGTTAAAAAATATAACATGTGTTACGTTGGGAATATGTGATAAGCGTAGTTTTACTTACACCGGGTTATTTGGTTTTTGTGTACTACTTACGTATGCAAGGGCACAGCTTAAACTTTTATGACCTTTAGTTTCTTTTGACGACCCGCGTGGCGCAGCGGTTACCATACCGGTGTGACGCACAATGGGTCCCGGGTTTGATTCCCGGCCAGAAATGTATCTGAATGATGAGTTTAGATTCCTGTTCTGGGTCTGGGTGTTTGTGTATTTGTATTGTGTGAGTAAATGGTACCCATGACACAGGAGAAAATCCTACTGTGGGGTATGAGTGTAGAAAGCGTGCGTGTCTTACTTTAACTTGTCTGGAAAGTATAAGACTATCAACTATGCTACAAGCAGGCGTTCTCGGTAATCAGTATAATTTCTAAGGAAGTGTTTCTTTTCTTTTTAGTTTTAGTTTTGATTTCACTAACAAAGTTGGTATTTCTGAGCTAAATGTATACTGAGTTTTTCTAAAAAGGAAGCTGACTTGAGTGATTTTAAAGTGATAGAACTTTGCACTTTAGTAACATATACGAGTATAGCAGTGTTAGTGTGGCTAGTACTATATGATTTATATACTACTAGTTGAATCCCGCAGCTTCACCCACGTTATCAAAAATCGGTTGTCCCGTGGGAATAAGATATTTTCTCACAGTAAAAATAGCCTATAGGTAATAGGTATATTAATCCAGAGTGTCCCTATCAAATTTTATGAAAATCGCTCCAGCCGTTTACACTTGTAGAACTAACAAACATACACACTCACAAACTTTCGCCTTTATAATATTAGTATGGTGTATAGACTTTATTACGTTTTATATGTGGTAGATTTTTTTGTGGTTCGATTCTGGAAGCACCACGCGTGCTTCCGATTTGGCCCAATAACTGTAGTGTGTGTCTAAAGCTAATATCAGATATAAATTTCTTGTCAGTGGTTGTGTATGACGACTCGTGTGGCGCAGCGGTTACCATACCAGTTTGACGAGCATTGGGTTCCGGGTTCGATTCCCGGCCAGACAGGTATCTGAATGATGAGTTTAGATTCATGTTCTGGGTCTGGGTGTTTGTTTATCCTAGTGTGGGGCTATAATTGTAGAAAGCATGTGATTTCAAACTACATCTTAATATTAATAAGAATATTACAAATGTGGAAGTTTTGAGGATGACGGTTAGTATATTAGGATTATTAAAGTTATATTATTATTATTTTTATTTAGTTTTATTAGGATGTGTTTGTTAGTCTTTCATACAAAACATTTTTTTTTGTGATGGGGAAGAAACCTCTAAAAGGTACACCGAAGCCTTGGGAGAGACTCCGGGTTATGTGGGATTTTTACCCACTAAAGCCTCCTCGGTAGCCCTATTCTGATCCCTGAACTACAGGAACAACAGTAAGTAGTGTACGCATACAAAGACGCAGACAGCCGCTAGTGACCTATAAAAATAATTCGCTTACTCTGCACGGACACAAGTTCGAGGCCACTTATACTATTATTAGAGAACACACCTCTTAACTGAAAACGAAATGGAAACAATGTCAGGTTATTTTTCCATCGTTTATTAGTTTACGGGAACCTTAGAAACTATTACAAGGGCGATATTATTTATACCCAAAGTATACAAAATCGTTTCTCTTGTATTAGATGCAAATGTTTTTGATTATAAATTACCGAACCGAGAAGGTTACAGCTTTGTTAGAACTAGGGTCGTCAAAACTTTGTAAAATGGAAACAGTGAAGGAAATATTGTTTCAGTATTTAAATAAATTGGGTTGTTTATAAGTTTGTTTCAAGTGATAAATAAGCATATAAAAATGTATATAATTTTTGCCATCTAATTCCTTTTAATAAAAATATTATTTTGTAGGTAAAATTTGATTCCCAAAAGACAACCAAAGTAGATTGGTTTTAGCAAGATTAAAGAAAAGTATTATGTCGTTCCTCATAATGTTAATAAGTAATATTTTCAAGATACTTTAATTATGATAGTAGGATAAAGATACTTAAATGTTGTACGTTGTATAATATATGTGGGAACCCTAATTGGACTTGAAGCAGAAAATTATGCACAAACTAATGACGCAAACCGGTTTTGTTAGTGTAATCCTCTTCTATAACAACTACAAGTTTTCGTGCAGAACATTTCATCTCACAGTATTTACATCTTCAAATTAAAGTACTGAAAAAAAAAATAGTTTTTCTTTGTTATTTTCTTTTCTTGACTAAGAGGTTCTTAGTAACATATACCTAATAATAGTCTCAATATTGTCCATGTAGTCTCAGTACTAGAATAGAATTAGGGAGACTTCTGTTTGTCGTAAGAGACAACTAAAAGAGGACTTCTGGGGTTGCGGGCAGTAAGAGTGAGGACTCTAACCGCCTAGCCGGCGGTCCCTGGTAGAAAAGCGGTATACGTGTATGTCCTCGTATATACCGGATGATGTTGTATACTTCAACGTCACCTAGGTGGAGCCCGCAGGGATCACGCGCTCGGAGGTTCCCATTAGTATTGTATGTAGCGCTGACGAGGGCCAAGAGGTTTAGATGTGGTAAAACAATCTCACGAAACAAAGCGTGTTTTCCAAAGAAATTTGGCATCTTTTGAAGGTTTCCCTTCCATTAACAAAACAAACATTGTATATACCTAAGTTATATAGTTATACAAGCACGCTTAAAGAGTCGTCTATTATGATATGAATTCATTTACCAATTAACACTATAAGGTCACTTGCGAGTGACGTCAAAATCATGCTGGTTCAAATATTTGCAGCTTTTTTAAGATGGGTGAATCCGTCGTGGTTTAACTCCTATTTCTGCCTAATAACAGAAGTGTAATGCGATCTTGTTTAATACTGAAGGGTGAGGTGAAGTTTAGTGTAGGGTGGTTCTGAGACCAACGTCCGATAGGATTCTTAATGTCCATAGACGGTAGAAGCCCTTTACCATAAGATTCATTGCATCTATTTTTATACAATATAGGTATATTGTATAAAAATATTGAAGGGAAAGAAGACAAGAAAAAATAGCTACCACCCTGTTCTCAAAGTGTTACGTAGAGACCTTCAATGTGGTCAAGTAGCAGTAAGATCTTTAAAAGTTTTCTTTAAAAAATAGCTGGACCTTTCATACCAAGTTTCTAGATAACAGTTCATAAATAATTATGGGCAACGTTTAAGAAGCCCTGTCAGCGGGGGTTTGATTGCACCTCCTTCATACAGTAACTTTAATTCACCAGATTCTTCATTTAAGGCATTCTTAGCGCTGATGATGCGAGACGTTGCTTGTACTTTGTAAAGAAAATATCCACTAGTCATCAATTTTCTCAAAATTAAATAAATTGTAATCATTTTCAAGTTACTTTGAACGTTAAAGGTAAAAAGAGGTTTATTAGGTAAGCTGCATTTAAAAGTAATAGCGGGTATTTTGACAAAGACATCTGACAATTATGACGTTATGTGTTTTCATAGTAAGACATTGAATGTTCATCGATATTCGTTTATTATGTATGTTTTTGTGTCAAATGCAAGGTAGTGAGTGTAATATGTTTTTAATTTTATGTATGTTTTATGCATTATTTGATAAAAATTTTAGCCTTGCGCAATCCTTCTCTACATCAACTATAACCGTGCGTTTCATACTCCTCCATCTGCGCCAAGTATCTTAAAAACAAACCACAAGTTTTTGCTTCACGTATTAATATATAGATAAGTACGGTAAACTATACCGATTTATTCATTAAACATAACCTCGCTCGAAATAAATGTATAGAGTTTTGTTCATTTATCACCACCCCTGCGACAGTTAACAGTTATGAGAAAACTTCGCGAGAGAAGTATATACGTAGGTAACAATATTATTATATTTGAAACAAGTGGTTAAAGTCACACCTTCACAAAATGTCTCCCTGTGAAGAGGTGAGCGATAAGCGATTAACAATATTCGCTAAGAAAATATGTCTTTAGCTTTGTTTTTATGACTGAAGTAGCAAACGAGCATGGACTGCATGCTCGTTTGCTACTTGCCTGATGGTGAGTGGTCACTGCGATGGACATCTATAAGCAACTTCATATAGAACATGGGTTCTATCTATGAGTCTCAAATGCGTTGCCACTCCCGAGGACTATGATGGTTGCCTCATGTGGAAGTGTGCCAGCAACCACATCGTTCCATCGAAAGGCAAGAAATGCTTCACGCTAGAAATAGGTGCAGCGGTGGTACTTCTCCGGTCGAACTTCTCTGGTTCTACCACTTTAAAGCTTATAAAAGTTTGTACACAGTCATCTTTAAATATTAGCGAAGCTGTTACCTGCTAAACAGAACACAGTAATTTTATGCCGATGTTATACCTAAAGTTGAAGGAAGAGTTTCGAAAGTCACGGCACACCTCGAACGAACGAAACAAATGTTTCTTGTAGGGTTAGTATATTAAATCTTCAAAGAGCTTAAACGATTTACGTAATTTTATATACCTAAGACGAATGATATTTTTATCTCAAACACATTTTTTTAAATATCTGACTGAGGTAGCAAACGAGCATGCAGTCCAAGTGCATGTTGCCCATGGACATCTGTAATCAACTTCATACAGAACATGGGTTCCATTTGAAATCAGTGGCGGTGGTACTTCCCCGGGCGTACTACACTGGTTCTATGACCTTGAAAAAAATCTACTACACACACACACATGTAGATAATCTACTAAGAATTAAAGCTCATCTCAGATGGAGTCATATACTTTCTCGCAATATTTAAATTTTCGCTCAATATGTGGTTATGAAACAAATCACTTAACTCACGTGTTACATAAGGGCCGAAGTTACATTAGTACATTACATTCAAAGCTTCACACATGTATTAAAGCCATACCAGTGTTCCAAAGTTCGCTAAGTTTAAATACATTTTAATTGTTAAGGTTACGTCGAGTGAAGTTATAGAATGGTCTTCAAATTTAATATGGAAGTATCAAATAGTGTATAGTAGTAGCAGGTAGGCGGTGTGCAGTTTGGTAGTTACAGATTGTATTAATATAAAAAATATAACCGTACTTATATCGATGTAACTAGCTTGCATTGGGAACTGCTACTGATATATAGTTAATCTATAAATACGTAACTACTTCTAAGGTCTAAGACTTGGAATTTCCATATAGCTCATGCGGAAAATCTCTCCATTCGAATCGGAATAGAATAACGCTTTGCACTGCTGTTATCAGAATGTAGGTCCACTTATTTTTATTACTTTCCGACGACAGCATTACCTTCGGATCACAATAGATTTTATGTATACCAGTGACTAACTTAGATTTTAGGAATAGCGACGCAACTGTTACCGATATCAAGTAGATCTCCTTTTCTTCGGAATAATAAACTTTAAGTTTCTTAAAGTTGTTTTGTTCCAAAATAAATGGGTATAAAAAAACAACAAGCCACATTGTTATAGGCAGAAAGAAATCATATGATAGAAATACATAATATTCATCCATCCATCAGTATTTTGTCCATTGCTGGACATAGACCTCCCCTAATTGGCACCACTCCAACCGGTCTCAAGCGTTCAGAATCTACCTGTTTTTGCTGTCTTCATGTCATCAATCTATCTATTCGGCGTGTAACCTGTGCTCATCAACTACATAAAGAATAAATTCAAATTCAATTTATTTGTCAATTTCAATTTATAAGTATTTCTACACTCACTTTCTACACTCATAGCCCCACAGTAGGATTTTCTCCTGTGTCGTGGATGCCATGGACACACACAAGACGAATACACAAACACCCAGACCCAGAACACGAATCTAAACTCATCATTCAGATACCTGTCTGGCCGGGAATCGAACCCGGGACCCACTGCGTGTCAGACCGTTATGATAACCGCTGCGCCACGCGGGTCGTCAAGTCTAATTCAATTTATTGTAAATAAGCCGTACTCTGGGCGCGTTGCTACGTCATCACAAAAAAACACACCAGAAACCTTCGCGAGCTCATAATACAACTTTGCTCATCACATGATCAAATGAATAGTTTACGACTTTATAGAGGATATACAGACAAACATACATTTTATAAAGAAAAAGAAAGAAGAAAAGGCAATTTACATACATACATTGCTAAGATACGACGTCATGCGTACTGAATCGTTATTTCCGCCCTATTTATGGAAATAGAACAGTTGGTGTTGGAAGTAAGAACTGTACTAAAATTTGTAACACGGTCATTCATTCAATAAACCGTGTAATTTTTATTATTATCCTTTTACTTACTTGCTTATAAGATTGACGTAATAAATATACATTTTTCGTAAATATTCCGACCGTGGACGACTATAAACAACTTCACGCAATTGTTACGTTCAAACAACATAAACGCAATAGTTACGTGGCTACTCCCGAGTGGTAAGATGATAGCTTGATATAAAAGTGGGCCGGTTACTACACTCTTTGTTTGAAATGCAAGCACTGTTTCACGCTACAAATAGGTGTGGGGTGGGTGTTATGAAAATGTTGTAGCACCTTTAATTTATTACAATCTAGCTGAACCCCGCAGCTTTGTCCGCATTAAAGAAATCGATGTATTGATTGTGTGTGGGAAATACGTGAGAATAAAATGTTTTCTCACAGTAAAATGTAGCCGATATGTTAATCCAGAGAGTCAGCTAACTCGCTACCAAATGTAATGAATATCGCTCCAGCTATTTAGACGTGAAGAAGTAACAAACATACACACTCACAAACTTTCGCCTTTATAATATTAAGTATTAATATGAATAGTATGAATATGATGACATGATGATGATCTGATATAAATAAATACATATTTATATCCTTCTACATTTTCAATATATGACATAATCATCTTCAAAACATATTACATAAAAATCTAACATCTCAAATATGAAACACTTAATTGAATATAACAAATGAAGATCTCTTGAAGAGCTCGTATATCGAAACTGAATTATAAGACCGATGCTATAACGATTCAAAATTAATGACGCAGCCGTTAAGTGTCAGCGGACCCTAATAAAAGAGGAAATATTACGTCCGATATCAGGAAAAGACAGAAACGGGCGAGGAATCTTAAAATCGACTTGAATCAAATGTATGAAGCATAAAAAATGTGTCTAAATGAAATCCGGTGCAAGTCTTTGTTATACAATAGATTTGACTCTAGCCCCATGATTTTTTTAACCAAAACAGACAAATTAGGTGATACTAGAAGGCTCGCTTCTTTGTTTTACAAGATGGGAGAACCAGTGTAGTTCGACCGGGAAAGTACCACCGCCACACCTATTTCGAGCGTGAAGCATTTCTTGCGTTTCGATGGAAGGACGTGGTTGCCGGCACACTTTCACATGAGGCGACCATCATAGTATTCAGGAGTAGCAACGCATCTGTTATTGACTTCAGATGGAACCCATGTTCTGTATGTAGTTGATTACAGGCGTCCATGGGCGGCAGTGACCACTTACCATCAGGTGGACTGCATGCTCGTTTGCTACTTCATTCAGATAAAAAAACAATAGATATTACTCCAGAAACATGACATTTCTTCTATGTTTATTATTCAAAACAGAGAAAAAGAGGGTGATTCAAATGCAAAATATATTTTTTATAAGTTACTTTCACGTCTAAATATCACATCCATTAGATATTTCCATCCATCCTCTCAACTATCACCTTGTAGAGAACCATTGGTCCGCCTTCCCTAATAAGGATTAAAATCAATAGTTACCACGTCTGGAATGCATGTCTACTGACAGCATTCCGCAGTAGATGTTGATGTAGGAAGGAAGACGTTGCTGTTACATAAGAAGACGTTGTTGCACATCTATGATTTTAGACTAGTATTATCGCGGAATTGATACATTATAATACTTAACGGGTACTCACGATATGCGGCTTATGAATTCTTATAGAATTCTTTTTGCCGATATTTCGACCCAGTTGCACGGATTTGCAGTTTGGCCGAGACCACGATCCATGCAACTGGGTCGAAATATCGGCAAAAAGAATTCTATAAGAATTCATAAACCGCGTATCGTGAGTACCCGTTAAGTATTATAATGTTGTTGCACACCGTCTACATTTTGCCTCATAATCCTATGACATCTTCGGAAAAAGAGGCACACGAACAACTAATCATTTTTCATATTTAATAACATAATATAGCCGTTCAAAATTTGGTAACTTTCAGAGCAAACCCATTAATACTTCAGCGGTGCTGACGATATCATATGGGATTCAAGAATTTTTTACCAGAATACATTCTGCTGAATTACAGCATTCCATATTTTTATGTACGTTGTTACAAAATAACATATGTTTCGAGTTATTTAACACATTGTGACTTGTATATCCAGTAGAATGAATCACCCTTTTTTATTGTAGCCTACGATTTATTTATACTTACAGCTCTGTTTAAGCAATTAGAATAAATAACTTGTAGCTTGTATATTGTTAGTGGTCTAAAATGGGGACAAATTATTTTTCTAAAACTGTTTAATTTCTCATAAGTTCGACTTATCAGAAAAAAACGGTTCTACAGAAATATTGATGAATAAAGAATCGCTTTCTTAAAATTTCATTTATCATATGTGGCTACTTCCTGGGCAGGGAATATACCAGTAACCAAATTCACCTATCATGGTTGAAGTCTTAAAATTTGGTTAATGTCAATTCGGTTTCCTAGTTGGATTCCTTCTGTTTTATCGATTTAAATCGCTTTTTGTTTTGAGACTTAACACTTGTATTAATCTAAGTCAGATCTCTGTTCTTATATACAATAAGAACATAGAATTTACTTACTTTTATTAAGAACTACAAAAATAGAATATCAATACAATGGCGTGTTATATTTAAGTAATGATGTGCAAAAAGCTGAGACATGTGAGCGCACTTAACTCTTTCATTTTTGTGGCCGCAAACAAGTGTTCAGCAAGTCAGAAATACCGTTGTAAACTATGTGTTTAAGAAGTTTGCGTGTGGGAAGTTGGCAACTTTGTATAAATACAATGATATAAATAAGGGTAGGGTTGCTGGTGTCTACACGGAGACAAATGTTCTGCCGAAATAACGATAGTTAATTTGTGTTTTAAAAAACTGCGGTCAGAAGCAATTAATAATTATTTAGTTATGTTTGGGTTGAAGAACATTTTTCGAGAATTACAAGCCCATAACATATTTTTAGTTACCTATCATGCTGTGTCTTTTTTTATCAAATTGAAGCAAATGAATAAACTTCACCTGGTGGTAAGTGGTCACTGCGACCAAAGACATTAGTAAGCAACTTCATATTTAACAGGGCTATCTTAAGTCAATTACAGATGCGGAGTAGCAACCCGAGGAGTAAGATGATCGCCTCATATAAAAGTAAGCCGGCAATCAACAACTTTACCACAGCAGTAGTATCATACAGTATTTTAACTCAGCCATGTCCTTGAATTATATACCTACAGATGCGCTGGACGAGAGTTCGCGTTAGGACTTCCCGCCTAGAGCATTTTAATTTCATCTGCATACTTGGCTTTCTTTATTCGTCGTCAACCCATTATTGTCCCACTGCCCGACCCGTGCCCAGGGTCTTCTCTCAGAATGAGAGAGTTTAGGCCATAGTCCACCGCGCTGGCCAAGTGCGAATTGGTGGACCATTCTTATTACTTATTATGTATTTATTTACTAGATTAACGTAATAAAAATGTGTTCTTTTAATATTTGAGAGAGTTAATATACAAATCGTATACAAATAATAGTTATAAATTTGACACTGAAAAATATTTTACCAACCGATATTAAGAACACTGGACGTGTTTATGTACAATTAAAGCAACCAAAAGCAGCCCAATATAGTTTACAATAGCTCTTCGCTACAGCATTACTACATAGTATAAAACAAAGTCGCTTCGCACTGTCTGATCTTTGAAACTACTCTACTGATTTTTATGCAGTTTTTTTTATAGATAGATTGATTTAGGAGGAATATTTTTATCTAAAATACATGCATAACATAGTTGAGGAACAGTAATGATTTTACATTTTTGACTTTTAGGCGGGATGAAGTTTGCCGGGTCAGCTAGTTATTTAAATAAAAGAACCATTGCTTAAAAAAACCGTAACACCAACCGCACGTCTCTACTGCACATTCGCTAGCTGTTGCGTAATAAGTACATACCGAAATCGAGGTGCGTAGGTACAACTTGCGTTTCGTGCGTTTGTATGAAGTTAAAATACTGTACAGATACTATGACCGTGCTTTTACCAAAATGCAAGAACTGCTTCACGCTAGAAATAAGTGTGACGGTGGTACCACCCGGTAGAACTACAATGGCTCTACCGCGTGATAAATTGTATGGTATCTTATTTTTTTATTCTTAATAATGATAGCTTTTTATTGAATATTACTTCGTAATATACGAAATGAGTTCCGAATTACTTCGGCTCGTGAAACTGACGTCGTCTGACGCCTTGAATATAACGTCTTGATATATTATGTAAGTATAACTTCTAAAAACATTGTAGTTAGGTTCTAAGGTAAAATAATATACAAATTTGGTTGGTCACTAGACTAGAAATTTTCAAAATATTGAAAATGCGTTAAATGCGTTGCGTTTTGAGAACGTAGTTGCAAAACCTCGGTTAAATATATTTTCCTTAGCATAATCTTCAAACTAACATACGACACACACACACGCTTTCTACATTCCAGCGAAGAAGATATTGATTTGTTTATGTATGCTTAATTCTGGGTATGTATATGCATGCACAGTAGGTACGTAAGATATCCTAGTACGTGGCTATAAGTGTAGGAAGCGTACATTAATACGGGTATATAGCGTTAATCCAGATGTGGTTTTGTGAGGTCGATGGCAAAAACAGAATTAGTTTAACACTGCGGTATATCAAATGATTTTATTTCGATCTTGATCTCATTCGTGCAACTTCGATTAAACACAAGTCATCGCATACGTAATTGGAAATTGGGACAAATTTTATGTTCTCAAGTCTCTAAAAAGGGCTATTCGTAGGTTTTTTAGTTGAATGTTCTGATGACTCTTAAAAGGGCTATTTCATAGGTTTTTAGTTGAAAGATGTTAAATAGGTATTGCGTCAAAGTTTTTTTTACCTGATCTGCCACAGTTTCTAAAAGGACAAAACTCGCACCTGATTTTTTTTTAATTTAGAATTAGCAAACGAGCATATATTCCACCTGATGGTACGTGGTGACTGTCGCTCATGGATATGTATAAGAAACTTCATATATAATCATATTATATTATAATATATTTAAACAGCTTCCATTTCTATTTTTTTACTGTAAAGCAGCCGAGTATATTGCGACATGCGTCAGATAGACCAAAAATTTTCAGTCGTCAAAAAATTACACTTTAATAAATATGGAAAAATGTAATCCACCTAGTACAGTTGGTGCGAAATAAAAGTAGAAATGTGATTAAAATTAATGAACTGCAGTAAGTCCGTAGCGTCGGCGTATGAGCCGGTCTACTTTGAGCGTATGCGAATAGAGTTTCATGTTTGTTCGAAAGTGAGAACGTATGTAACTTTACTTAGTTGCATAACTAAGTTACGTAAGTATAGTTACTTACATAACTTGAATACAGTTTTCAAACTAGGGTTTTCATGTCAGAAGAACATTGCCATATATATAACATTGTCATATATATTATCATATATATTATAATTATATTCTGTTTAAAGTCAATCACAGTTGCGTTGCTACTCCCGAGGAGTAAGATGGTCGCCTCATATAAAAATGTACCGACAACCGCACTTTTCCATCTTAAAACCTTGACGTCCTCACTTTTGACATTAACTTTGAACGCCTTCCGTGAATCTGCTTGCAATTTACAATTACAATAATGTTTTATTTACTAGTTGACCCGGCGAACTTCGTTCCGCCTAAAAGTAAAAAATCTAAAATTATCAGTGTTCCTCCACTATATTATACATGTATAATACTTAAAACCATCCTCTTCAATCACTTTATCTATTAAAGAAACTGCATTAAAATTCGTAGCGTGGTTTTAAAGATGTTAGCATACAAATGTACAGACAGCGCGAAGCGACTTTGTTTTGTACTACGTAGTGATGCGATCGCCTAAAACTAGGAGAGCAACGTTAACTATTATAACGTACGTAACTGAATACTGCCATTGAGCTGAAACCATGCTGAGTCCGCATCAACCCATTATTGGCCCACAGCTGGGCATGGGTCTTCTCCCAGAATGAGAGAGTTTAGGCCATAATCCACCGCGCTGACCAAGTGCGAATTGGTGGACTTCACACACCTCCGAGAACTTTTTTTTTTAAGAACTCTCTGGTGTGTAGGTTTCCTCACGATGTTTTCCTTCACCGAAAAGCAGTGATAATTAATTTCTAATACGCACATAAATCATTGGTGCGTGCCTGGGTTTGAACCTCGGACCTCCCAATCGAGAGGGCAAGTTTCAACCATTAGGCTAACACTGCTCTTATGATGAGTCGTATCTTCTTTTATTAACATAAAAAACAACAAAACCATATAAAATAAAAGGTAGATGCGTAACATATTAAATTAATAAAGAAATTGAATATTCACAAAGACCCAAATATTCACTAAAGATATAATAATACAGGTACTTATTCTCTTAGAATGTTCATATATTACGACATGAGATAGCAGCATGACGCGCCACGCTCAGTTCTTTTGTGAATATGTAACAATTGAACGAAAAGCCGCGCTTTCTGTCACAAAACAAGTCTAGCCAGTACATTTGAACCTCAGTGACTCACGACAAAAACATTCTCTATGCACACGTATGAAATAATGAGTTAAAGAACGACTTGTCGTGTTTCTGAAGGGATGTTTTTCTTTGTAAAGGAGTGATAAGTTTGGTTTTTCGTATAATATTTCGTCTCGTTTTATCATTTTTAGAGGCAACCCGGAGCGTTGCTAGAAATGTTTGTGACACATACTAATGTACGTATCATAAGCATAGTAACATCAATGGTATATAGAAATTATTTTATTAAAATGATACTTTTAAGTGCACCTATATAAAGATTGATGCTTGAGCTTTAATGTTATTGTAATAAGATTTTGTATATTTTTTAACCGACTTCCCAAAGGAAAGAGGTTATCTATTCGTCACGTATATATATATTTTTTTTTGTGTATGTTCGGGTGAAATGGCTAGAAATCGTCAACGTACCGACACGATTCATACGACATTGTATGCGGCTAGTTTCACAGGCAGTCCCATATTGAGGAAAATGAAAACCTTTCGGCGGTTTTCCCGGAAAATTGGAAAATGTCGGTTTCTTAAAATCTTGAATAACTTCGGTGTTTCTAAACCGATTTCCATTTTCTTTCTTTCATTTGATAGGAAATTTCGTCACACAACTTTTTCTCTTGGACATGGGTATACTGTGATGCTTAACTCTTTGAGTTATGGGGTGGAAACCACCACCACTCCTCAAGTTTTTTAGATAATTTGAGATAACTCGGCTTCTGCTGATTCGATTCTTATGAAACTTGGAATATGTATTATATATCTATGCTTATATAGGTTGACGAAAAATTTGACCTTCAACTCTTCGATCCTGATGATGCAGGGTTACAGCTATCCTAACCTATAACATTAGCTATTTGGTGCTTACATATATGTAATAAGACTACTAAGAGAAGGTGTGATGAAAAATTTGACCTTCAACTCCTCAATCCTGATGATGCAGGGGTGCCTCAAGCCTAAACCATAGGGGTTGACCATTTGGTGCTTATGGGTATGTAATAACAATACTAAGCAAAGGCATATTATAAAAAAATTGACCTTCAACTCCTCAACCCTGATGATGCAGGGTGCTGTAAGCCCAAGCCGTAGGTGATGGCCATTTGGTGCTTACGGATATATAATAAGATAGCAAGGCAAAGATGTACGATGACAAATTTGACCTTCAACTCCTCAACCCTGATGATGCAGGGGTACTGCAGGCTTAAACCATAAACGTTAGACATGTGTTGCTCACGGATTTGTAATAACATTGCTAAGCAAAGGTATACAACGAAAAATTGGACCTTCAACTCCTCAACCCTGATGATGCAGGGGTATTGAATGCCTAAGCCATAAAACTTAGCTATTTCATCCTTATGCATTCAAAATGATATTTAAATAATGTAAGGTAGAACATTAGAAAAATGGTTGTATACAGTGGAAAATTGGACCTTCAACTCCTCAACTCTGATGATGATGGGGTGTTTCAAGTTTAAACTGTAGGCGTTGGCCACATAGTGCTTACGTATATCTGATAAGATTACTATGCAAAGATAAAAAAAGAAAAATTTGACCTTCAACTCCTCAACTCTGATGATGCAGGGGTACTTCAAGCTTAAACCGTAGGTATTGGCCATTTGATTCTTATGGGTATGTAATATATTTACAAAGTAAAGACGTATAATATTAAAATCGACCTTCAACTCCTCAACCCTCATGATGCAGGGTACTGCAAGCCCAAGCCATAGAAGTTGGCCATCTGTTACGTGTATGTAATGAGATTACTAAGAAAAGATATGACATGAAAAATTTGACCTTCAACTCCTCAACCCTGATAATGCTGGGGTCCTTCAAGCCTAAACCATAGGCGTTGGCCATATGGTGCTTACGTATATTTAATGAGATTACTAGGCAAAGATATAACATGATAGTTATGACCTTCAACTTTTCAGCCTTGATGATGCACGGGTACTTCAGGCTTAAAGCATAGGCGTTGGCCATTTGATACTTATGAAAATGTAATATATTAACAAAGCAAAGACGTATGATAAGAAAATTGACCTTTAACTCCTCGACCCTTATGATGCAGGGTACTGTAAGCCCAAGCCATAGAAGTTGGCTATTTAGTGCTTAAGGATTTATTGAAGAAATGCTAAGAAGAGATGACTTATGAAAACCGTTATCTTTAATTGGGCTTTTATTCAGTGGTACTGCCTATCTAACCCACAGGTGATAGTAATATGGCCTTATGAATATATTAGGAGTTACATAAACAGAGGCAACGATTAATAAAGTTACCTTCACCTCTTTAACCCTAATAATATAGGTATACAGCCTGCCTAAACTATGTGTGTTTGGTAATTATTGTTCGCAATACAAACAATGAGTTCCGGAAGGGACATTATTATGATCACAAATTCCATTTTGAATACAATTACCTGGACGATGCAGGAGTACTGCCAATCGTGCCCTGCTCGCGGTTGCGCTCAGTTCACATGCACTGTGACAGTAATGTAAGATATCGGTTAGTCTTTTGTTTGACTTGTCATTTAAGGTTGATTTTAAATTACCGTTTCCATTTATGTATGCACTATGCAGTCTTATGGATACTATGTATTACACGGTCTCGTATAACTGATCGAAGTGTCTAGTCGTCCGGTAATCGGATGAATAAAATAAATTAATCGTCCGCTAAACGGTAAATTCGTAATAAAAATGGTCTGTATATTAAACATACTTATTATCCTCGTAATAAAAAACGTATTGAAACTGGTGAGTTAAATCATATTACTGAGATTAATAAATTGTGTAAAGCTATGGGTACACCTGATGTAGTGAATAACGACCATGCTGCCCGAACTTAAATTGGTTTTGATGGTATTGGTTTTCCAACTAAGGATAGTCAAAATTATTTTTATCAGTATCAGTTGAATTATACTCTTAGTTATAAGGTTTATATTACTTTTTCTACTTTAAATATTGATAATTATAGGTCTATTCTTTAAATAAATGTTTACTCAGAAAAAGTTGTTTTATTCGGTTAGGTTAGGTTCGAACAGATTTTTCCAATTCAGAATTTAAGGGAGGGGGCGCGGTAGCGCCCCCGACCGGTTGTGTCAAAGAAGTCTATTTTTAGATGATGACGTCAGCACATAGTTTTATTCATCCGAAAATCGGACGAATAATTAATTTTGTTCATCCGGTTAGCGGACGACTAGCAACAGCCATAACTGATTTTATCGTGACTGAAAAGCGTGAAAAAAAAATTTTTAAACAAAAAATACAACCGACTTCCATGCCACATAAAAGTAAAAAATAATTTAAATCAATGTTGGCTTAGAGCAAACACAGTACTTAGTATATAGTCCCGAAGTCGGCGCTCATATAAGATACATGTAGTTTCGTCATGATCCAGCAAAATATGGTGAGCGCCGACTTCGGGACTATGTACTAAGTACTGTGTTTGCTCTAAACCAACATGGATTTAAATTATTTTTTACTTTTATGTGGCATGGAAGTCGGTTGTATTTTTTGTTTAAAAATTTTTTTTATATATATTTTTGTATATATTTTTTGTTAAAGTTATATCCGATTTTCGGATATTTTATAATCTGGAATTCTTATGGATGACTGTTTTGGACGGAACTTAGCACGAACTCTATATTTTAATATGCGGTGGGTAAGTGTGACGAACGTTTTTTTTTATTGAACAGAAGTAGCAAACGAGCATGCAGTCCATCTGATGGTAAGTAGCCAATGCCGCCCATGGTCATCTGTAATCAACTACATATAGAACATGGAGTCAATCACAGATGCGTTGCTACTCCCGAGGACTATGATGGTCGCCTCATGTGAAAGTGTGCTGGCAACCACACGCGTATTGTGTTTAGAGACATCCACGCATCGTAATAATAGGATGATGAGGTAATTTCTTTCATATAAATGTATGTACTTAGTAAATATGAAAATGTTCTTCTGACATGAAAACCCTTCTCTGAAAACTGTACTCAAGTTTTGTAAGTAGTTACTTACGTAACTTAGTTATGCAACTAAGTAAAGTTACATACGTTCTCACTTTCGAACAAACATGAAACTCCATTCGCATACGTTCGAAGTAGACCGGCTCATACGCCGTTGCTGCGGACTGCAGTTAATTAATTTTAGTCACATTTCTACTTTTATTTCACATCGACTGCACTAAGTGGATTACGTTTTTCCGTGTTTATTAAAGTGGAATTTTATCGACGACTGAAAATTTTTGGTCTATCTGAAGCATGTCGCAATATACTCGGCTGCTTTACAGTATAAAAAGAGAAATGGCAGCTGTTTGATACTGCTTAAAGATACACTGCAATACAAGTATAAAAATTAAATGGCTCATTAAAAAGGCTCTAATATTACATTATTGTCTTTTTGTGTAAATAGTTCCTTGTGATTTTCCTAATAAATTATCTTTACTAATCTCGTCAACCCATTACTGTCCCACTGCTGGGCACGGGTCTTCTCTCAGATTGAGAGAGTTTAGGCCATAGTCCACCGCGCTAGCCAAGTGCGAATTGGTGGACTTCACACACCTCCGAGAACTTTTTTTTTAAAGAACTCTCGGGTGTGTAGGTTTCCTCACGATGTTTTCCTTTACCGAAAAGCAGTGACAATTAATTTCTAATACGCACATGAATCAGTGGTGCGTGCCTGGCTTTGAACCTCGGACCTCCCGATCGAGAGGGCAAGTTTCAACCATTAGCGCTATCACTGCTCTACTTTACTAATCAGTTCCGAATAATCATAAGAACTAATACTCCAATTATGGAAATTGAAATTAATCCCATCAACTAAATCGTAGAAGTTTGAGGTTATCAGTATCAGGGCAAATGAATCAATTCACGATCTACTTCTCGTAGAGGAAAAGGAATTGATAAAATAATTATGGAAGTTCGGAAAGTTTTCCGATAACTGGAGAAATGGAATATTTCGATCCGATTAATATAACTCAGTTTCTCATTCGTATTTACTGCTAATATTTGGGCTCCATTGCGGTCATGTTTGCCTAATTATATGAAAAAGGTAATCTAACTACTTCTGAATACCTACTGCTGAAAGTTGTACTGTTGGACAAGGCAGCTAAGTAAAAAGTGTTAAAAGTTTCAGAGGATTGTAGGTTAGGAACAAATGCGTGAATTCCGAAGTTTATTCTTATTACAAATCATGAATAGCTTTGTAAAAAAATAGAACTAAGAAGTTTTTTCTCCGCGTTTTTAAGTCTCCGAGTTTTGTGAAGTGAAAAAGGCCCCTCTCATCGGACTAGACCTCAACTCAGCTAACAGGTAGTAAATGTTTGACATACAAACTACTACTCAAACTTTAGTCATGAAACGGACAAATGTGACTAAACATTAAATTGCCTAATCTCAGTTTACTATTTACCATATTATAAAAGATATTACGAATACACAAAGCGAATTTTCGCCGTGATGCCCAAAATACTGCCGTTTGTTTGTCAAATGTTCGGGTTAACTACCAAATATGCTTGTCACGCCTTCAATCAAAACTTTTGCTATGAACGTGGTTTATTTGACAAACAGAACAATCAAAACCACAACTGCCGACCACACTTGGTCCATAATATTAGTCTCTATACGACAGACAGAGATTTCTGGATGTAATGCTCATTGTGATATAACAAATAACGAATCGGACATTTTTCTAGTCAAGTAACAAAGGATAAATAGATTTTACAGCCTTTATTAGTTTTTATTAATTATATTTATCTCGTACATATTTTTTCTATATCAGTACGTACATTGTTAAGCAAGGAATACCAACTTTTTATATAGAGGATCGGATTTTTTTCACTGCAAATTTTATAGATAATGATTATATTTTTGTACCTATAAAGTTACATAAAGAACCATTGTCCATAAATAAAATGATAAAGTTTTGGTAGAAAAAATAGTTTACAAAAGTTAAATTTCATTAAATCGCCTTCAATGAACTGCTTCTTCTATTTACAGGAGTCAAATTACGAGAGGTATTGAAAGTTTTTATTTAATTAAAAAATAAGGCATCGTCCGGTTCGTCGACCCGTCGCAAGTTTCGGGTGTCATTCTCAGTTGGACCACCAATGACGAAATCAGAAGTTTAGTGGAGTTTTCCATTTTCAATTTATCTGCCGATCGCCCCGCTGAGACGTCGACATTTAAATTAAACGTATTGGTGGTTCAAAGTTTGTCAGTCAAACGTCCTAGAACATCGAGTTTAGATTCTGCGTGTACTGGTGGTATCAAAAGACGCTGATTACCAAGTTTGCACGAAGTTGTTTGTCCTTCACTACAGTTTTAATCTTGTTTTGTGAATTTTGTGAGGGTTAAAAGTTTTGGCGTTCATATTTTAAGTACGCAGTCTGCGATGGATTAAGTTACGTCGACCTGAGGTTTCACATTTTGAGCTAGCTTTAAAATGGTATCCATTTTTCAGTCTAACGACTGGTATTCGAAGTTTGGACAAGTTATTAAAATTTGAGCTGTATTGTAATCCAAATCGCCAACGGATAAGGCAAGGTCGAGACGAACAGCGTACGTTTATTTACATAACAGGCGATGTATTTAAAGCAAACTACGTCAAACTATCCACTAGATATAGATGAGTGTAAAACTATTGGAAAGGTAAGTGTGTCAGGGATTTAGCAAAGCAAAACAAGTCTTACTAATGAAAACCAGTTAGAACTGCACTAAAACTCTATTTTAATCTGTGTTTATAAAAATACTTGTCCTAAGTGAATTTTGAAACTAAAAGCATGTGAAAAACATGAAATTTTGATAGTGAATTTCTTTTGCGATGTAGACACCTATTGGACCAAAACAATTAGGCGCATGACAGCATATATTCTATTACCAAGAGTATGTAGATATACCATTATTGAAGTGAAACTTCTTTATCGGGGTTGGAAAAAAATTTAGTGTAACCTTTTTTCGTTACGCGCCATCTTTTTCTGTTACGCGCCATCTTTTTTTTCGCTACGCGCCATCTTTTTCTGTTACGCGCCATCTTTTATTTTCCGTTACGCGCCATCTTTTTCTTATCCCTACCACGCGTGATATTAGATAGATTATTATAGATTAGATTATTAGATAAAGTTTAATAAAAGCCTTTTATTGAACTTCCACTTTATTTAACCAATTTCTGTAAAGTTGCATATAGTAAATTATTTTTTGAAAAATAACGTCATAAAGAAGTTTCACTTCTTACGAGTGTACGCTAGTACACGCACACATTTTTTTAAACCATACCGGTCCTGTAATAAATACACGAAAGTATAATACGTTTGTTTATTTATTAAACCACTTTCATGAGTTTAATATATTCGCAGACATGGAATATTTTTTTTACTTTTTATTTTTATAAGAGTACGGCGAATCAATTTTCGACTTGGGAGACAGTACCTCCACGAATAATCTTTTCCCTACCTTTTTTGTGGTTTATTGATGAGTAATTACCTGATTTAATAATAACATTTAAAATTCAACAAACACTTATTAAACTTACATTATAAAGAAAAACATATAACAATGAATCGAAATTATATAATTTCAAAGCGCAACTTAAACACGTGCTGGCTAACGTAAACACAGACGATACACGACTGTGCGTCACAAGGGGATGCGCGGGAACAGAAGCGAGGTGCGGGGTACTTTTGTTTCATGCGCCTAATTGTTGTGGTCACGTAATACTATGGATGGATTTTGTTTTATACTATAGCTCTAAAATACGATTATTTTGTCGCAAGCGTTACATCAATAAGTATTAAACAATGTGATTAAAAACAAAAAGACATCTATTTCACTTATCTGTTAACTGTTGACTACCTACTAGAGAGTAATATATTAGAAGAACCGTTAAATTCTAGGACCTTAGTATTTGCTACAATTTAAAAAATATTGAAAAAAAATATGAAGGTATGTATTTTAAGTAATATATTCTAATATATTATATTTATGCAGATGATGTTTCCGATTACTTATTCCAATTGACATACTTTTTGGATATTTATAATCTATGTATATCAAATATTATGATACCAGAGTTTAATCTAACAGTTCTCATTAAAATGCAAACAGTATTGCAACGTAGAAGAATACGAATACGTCCACTGTATAAATAATATCAAACCCCGCCATTTTCTGAGATCATATTGGAAATAGTGTCGTTAGAGCGATATCTTGGCACATGCTTAATGAAGAACGTGACTGCATCGAACATTGAATAGAATAACTATCGAAAAAAATAATATTGTCAACGCTCTTTGTTCACGGTTTTCGCTTTTGCGTTTTTTGTATTCACGAATTAAGCAATTAAGACCGTTTTCTCGGATTTGCGACCAATAGATTCCTTATTCAAAGATATATTCGGTACAAAGAAAAAAAATCCCGCTTCTTCTGTTTGCTCGTTAGCTTTCTTTCTTCTCTGCTGGTCATTCATGATGTCATTCATTCATGGCATATAAGCAGAATCTATCCCCTAGAAGGAGCTTTTAGTGTAGGTATATCAAAGTGTGAATACTGTAAAAGTCAAATATTTTTCAGTTTTTGTCATCGTCTGGAAGCTTTATGCGAAATCCCACATCGGATTGAATGTGAAAATAAGTGAGCGGACAGATGGGCTACTTGAACGCTTTTTTGCTGTTATATTTCATTTTACATTAGAGCTCTTTTTCACGTCTTTATTCACTAAGAAAAATAAAAATAGAACTTTTTCCTCCTTCATCATCATTTCTCTATGGACATTACTTTTGTTTTGTTTTAAGCTTACGAGGGGCTACATTGTAATGAAATTCTACATTCTTTAACATTATCAGTTAAAGTTGATGTGCCCTTCGAACTAATAACCATTATCAAAACAAATGATCCCTACAAGTTCACAAAGTTTATTGTACTTATGGTACAAATAGGTACATCTGCTATCGTAGTTCCGTGTTTAATGTTATTAGCTTCCATTTGAGTTCAAACCTATTTATACTATCGACAGCTGTTCTTTGAACTTTAAAATTATCACTTTGATGGCTGTTCCTTCGTTTTGTGTTCTGTTGTTTGATGATTGAAGTTGGAGATCTGTAATATTAATTTGACAGATCTATATTACTTTGACTGCTATTATATAGTTTGTAGGTATATAAAGTTTAACGACGAGTGTCATGAAATAACCATGAATACATTAAAACTAAAAGTTTGCTTGAAATCTCGCAAATTGTTATAATTGTCTTACAGTCACCTATCCCAGGGGTTGACCGCGCTCCGTAATTCTTAACATTATTGATATCTACTGCTGAGCACGTATTTTTTTTAGAATGATAATGAAAGGCCCTTCGCGTATCCTACTAGGCAATTTGAGTTCTTAGACTTCACACGCTTTTGGGAACATTAACTGCAGAGAATTCTCAAGCACGTAAGTTTCTACACGATGTTTTCTTACAACATTGAAGACATTGTACCTGAATATAATTTCCACTTCGCATTACAGCGCTACAAAATTGTTATATAACCCAGGTAATGAAAGCATGACATTTCATAATATCCTCAGAGATAAATTGAAGAAGCGGCCGATGCGGCTACAGCATTAATGGAGTCGACAGTTCTCTGAATCGGTTCCATCTGAAATGGACTTTTCTGTTAAGCCCTCGCAAAGTTTTGAAGCGGGAAATGAACTGAAATTCTTTGAATTTTATTGCAGATACTGTTTTTGTGGTATTCGTTCAAATTGTACACGTAAATCTTTGAAATGACGACCCGCATGGATACCAAACCGGTCTGAAGCGCAATTGGTCCCGGGTTCGATTTCCAGCCAGACAAGTATCTGAACGATTAGTTTAGATACATGTTCTGGGTCTGGGTGTTTGTGTATTCGTCTTGTGTGTGTCCATAGTACCCACGACACAGGAGAAAATCCTAATGTGGGGCTGTGAGTGTAGAAATCTTAAAAAAGTCGTGTTCTATTCGATATTTTCCTAATCATCTAATCTAGGCTTAAAGTGGATACCATATACGATATAAGATACGTTTATAAGATAATTTTATCCACACTCATCTCTCCCACACAACTGTTCCTTGCGTCTAGTGACAGTGTATCTTCGAGAATCAAACCATGATCGTGTGGTGAAAAGGCAGCCGCTTTGTCCAGCCAACAATTAATCACTTCTGTGGAACTATCTCAAGTATCGTAAATAACAAATAAAGCTAATATGTATATTGGTAGTAGGTAGCGCTGAGTGCCTCTCAAGAAATCGATTTTCGTCCTTAATACTACGCGGACGGAACGATAAGATGATAAATTCCTTGATTGAACCAAGAAATTACATGCCAACCAAATGCTTTGCCATTTCCTTAGTAATCTTATTATTAAATGGTTCGGTACTCGTTGTAATTAAACAATCTGTTTTATCTAAAATGATATTTCATAAAAAAATGTTTTAAAGTTTGTATTATAAATGACACTTCTAAGAAAAATACCAACTAAAATAAATACCAACAAAGAAAGTAAATATGCTAACCGGCATTTGACCAGGTTAGATGTTTTTTTTTATATTATTAAAGTAGCAAACTATAACCACTGTCTGCCTGATGACAAGTGGTCACTGCCGCCCATGGGCATCTGTGGTCATGCTATAAGAATGCTACCTAAAGTCACCCGCAGACGCGTTGCCACTCCTGAGGTATAGGAACGCTTCGGATAAATACGAGTATTTGTACTTTAACAACAACTTTATTGGTAGGCTTTAAGAAGCGCGTTTTTTTATATATTTCTCGTGGTGTATTTCTACCTAAGAACTTTCGACCGTGGCGACGGGTGACTAGTATGCATAGTTACATAAACTAATGTCAAAATTCGACCGTAATATAAATTAAATTCAAATAAAATGTAACAATTTTCACCTAATTTTGAACGCGCCCGTTAAATATAAAAAGAGTTTTATTTAGCTAAACTGTATTTAAAAGCTATAGCGCGTATTTTGACAAAGACATTTTAGATGTTATGTGTTTTCATATTAAGACATTGAATGTTCTATTTCGTTTATTATGTATGCGTTTGAGTCAAATGCAAGGTAGTGAGTGTAATGTGTTTTTAGTTGATTTTATGTGTGTTTTATGCATTATTTGAAAAGAAATATTAGCATTGCGTTATCCTTCTCTACATCAACTATAACCGTGCGTAATTTCATACTCCTCCATCTGCGACAAGTATCTTAAAAACGGATCACAATTTTTTGGTTCACGTATTAATACGTTTGAAAAAGAGCTCCCTCCTTCTGAAGCAGCTAGGCTAAGACGTATTCGATGGATACGAAATTTTCCGACTCTGATTGTATTGGTAATAAAACTGTCGGAATGTTCCTTATTTCACGAATATTCGTTAATATCTGATATAAACGCATATTTTATTTTTGATACAAACCAACGGAATGGCTAGATCTGGATGTCATAAATCAATGTAGTCATGTGCTATCGAATGATAGTGGAAATGTTACTGACGTCTTTTCAATCGCTGTTTAACTTTCATCGGGTCAATCGTTTTTTTTAGTTTAATTAATTACTTATTTATTTATTGTATCCAAACTTAAGAAGTAAAATATTAGATAATAATAACTTAAATTTAAAAAGAAATAAATTGCCAAATTAAAAATAAAAATCTGCATTCAAATTACTGTCCCTAGGATGAGTTCCCAGAATGCTGGCAATATTACCTCGTTGAATAGCAAGGCTAATTCTTTCACCGAGGTATGTGGCAGTTTTCTGATCATTCGTTGAATCTATCAAACATTTGGACAGATGCTTAAAAAATAATTTAAATATTAGATTACGAAAGAGGATTTCTGGGGTTACGGGTGTCAAGAATGGCAGCTTGGACCGTCAACCCAACGATTCAGGGAAGGACGACGACATGTGTGACCGCTGAAAATCCTAGAGTCCTGTACGTAACACCGAGGAAGGGTTAGGGGAAGAAATTCCCAAAGCCTCCCTCCTCAAAAAGACATAAACTAAAAACAGTAGAATTGAACTAGTGATTCCCCGTAATGACAACACCATTGGCGATGAAAAAATCCTGAGGAAAGTAATCTACGATTTACTGATTTCCAATAAATAAATTATTGCTAACTCACAGATAACTAGGTCACTATCAGATAATAGGCAATACTTATGATCTTATAGTATTTGTTAATAAATATAGCAACATTAATATACTTAAGTGTGCTTCACAACAAATATACAACCTGAATTAAGTCAAGGAAAATAATATCGCCAAACCTAATAACTGGGTTCGTAGAGACTACAGAATACAGAGATTATCTGATCGCCCGCCATTATTTATCTTCATAATGAACTTTTCATACAAATCCCGCTTACGTTGCCGGTCTAAAAGCAAACAATTATTTTGTATAAGGGACAGTGATGTAGCGCTGTACCCATTTTTTATGTAAATGTGATACATAACATAACAGATCATTTTAATTTTATAGTCCCTAAAACGCCATGTTTAACTGATGGAATAGTTTTTGAGCCTCACTTAGTGATAGAAAGATATCACTGTTAATTAAATAAACATAAAATAATTAATTATCCACCAATTCGCACTTGGCCAGCGCGGTGGACTATGGCCTATAACTCTCTTATTCTGAAAGAAGACCCGTGCCCAGCAGTGGGACTATAATGGGTTGACGACGAATTAATTATCACTACTACACGGTGAAGGAAGGAAAGTGAGAAAACCAACACACCTAGTAACCTTAGTCTACCGAAATGGTCCATGTCACAAAAATCTCTCAACCTGAGAGAAGACCTGTGCCCAGCAATGGGACGTTAATAGGTTGATAATAATAAAAGGGTTCCAATTTATATAAATCATCAACATTGGGCGTGGTGGGATTTTCTGTAAACAACACACGATTCGTCTAGTGTTTCAAATATTCATTATTAGTGCAAATTTTGCGGAAACATAATAAATTAGTACAGGCAATAACTGTCAAGATGTTAGGCCTAATTACAAAACAATGGGCGTAAGAACATAGACATTAGACTAAACAATAAATACACAAATTATGTACTAATAATGTAGCATAAACGAATGCCCAGTTTAATATTATCTTCACCGTGTAATTACGAGACTCTTGGCGGAGACTGAGATTATCTGATCATCTTCCATTATTTACCTTCATAATGAACTTTTAATACAAATCCCGATTAAGACGCCGGTCTAAAAGCAAACAATTATTATTTTACACAAGGGACGTTGCCTAGCGTTCTATTTATCGTTTTTAGTTGAATATTTTATACTGATTGGAGACATCTTATTTTAAATTTAAGGGGTCTTGTGGTAATTATTTGCCTGTTTGAGGTAAAACTACTTCAGGCAGAGGGAAAAAATGATGTAACAGTTTTTTATAACAGGAACGGTTACGCTAGCGCGTAGCATTCGTTACTATCGAATTATAGTTACTACTCGACCAAAACAATTAGGCGCATGTCAGTTGAAACGTCATTAGAGCTGGGGATTGCCCATCCCGATACGAAGTATATTTTATTACTAAATACTATGTAGGTATAACATTATTAAAACATACGCCATAGTGGTATATGTTCAATATTCGTGTATTTATTAAAGCACTTTCATGTGTTTAATATATTCGCAGACATGGAATATTTCTTTCATTTTTATTTGTGTAAGAGAATAATGCTTGTTGCAGCACACACTCCATTTTCGACTCGAGAGACGGGAATACTGAGCTCATTCATCTTTTCTTGTTAAAAAAATGCATATTTTGAATGAAAAAGAGTCCTTTCTCCTCCACGAATAGTCTTTTTCCTACCCATTGTGAGGTTTATTGACGAATAATCAACTAATTTAACAATAACTTTAGAAATTCAACAATCACTCATTAAACTAACACTATAACGAAATAACATTAAACACGTGCTGGCTAACGAAAATACCTGGATTCGCGGGGACAGAAGCAAGGTGCGGGGTACGGAACCGCTTTTGTTTTATGCGCCTAATTGTTATCGTCGAGTAGTATAACACAATATCGTAGGATGTGATATATCCCATATTTGTATCTTTTGTTTTGTAATAATTGTATATAAAGGAAGACATTGATACACATTCATATGTACCTAGGAGAATCAACATTTCCTTAGCTGCATAGGTAAGAATGCTCAGCGGATCAAAGGTCAACCAGTAAGCAACAGTGGAAATAAAGGATGGTAGGACCAGTGTAGTAACCACGTACCATCAGGTGGACTGCATGCTCGTTTGCTACTTCATTCAGACAAAAAAGTCCGAATAATTTAGATGAAAGATACAGTAAAATTCAGAAATCCGTGACTGGGTAATCATTGACCCAACCGCATTTACGTTGTTGAAGTCCCGTGTACAAGATAGTAATCATATTTCATAAAAAGTCATAAAATCTCGCGATTATACGCAAGATATAATATTTAATAGAGCAGGAAGAACATAGAAATGGGTCAAATTTGGAATGCATTATTATATTCAAATACCAGTCGCTACATCTCATGAAGTGTCGTAGTGACATATATAGATGTCAAAAAGTCCGATTTTAAAATTTAACTAAATGCCAGAACATTTCTAGAACACTACAACAAAATACACCAATTTTTATACATTTCTTAGTTGATGTACCACCGCGTGAGCAATATTAGAGGGAAAAGTTACAAGCGTGCGTTTGGCACAGTTTCATGAATGTGTATCGAAAAACATCCGTTTTGATTAGAATCGAATGTATTTTATGTAAACTGTACTATTATGAGCTATAAATGACCTGTGAAATCATTTATTATACGTGGATAATGACATATAAGTGTATTTATATGCCACCAAGTTGAATTGAAGTCAAGGGCTTATCTACATATGTGAGGTAGTTCCACCAGGGCCAAGGAGGTTTTATCACACACACATACACACACACGGTACACTTTCACATGAGGCGACCATAATAGTCCTCGGGCGTAGCAACGCATCTATGATTGACTTCAGATAGAACCCATGTTCTGTATGAAGTTGATTATAGATGTCCATGGGCGGCAGTGACCACTTACCATTAGGTGGACTGCATGCTCGTTTGCTACTTCAGTCAAATAAGAAAAAAAATCTTTCCCATGGAGATTCAGAAAACTTTTTAGAAATTGCACTTTTGTTGGTTATTGCGTAAGGAGGGTAATAAGTAAGACAAATAACAGGGATATTTAATGTAAATTAAGAAACATATAAGACCTTTATTGTAAGAATAATACAAAAAGTAAACATTGCAGTTATAAAGTAACTTAAAAGCTGCTTTAAAACGTAATATTGGATCAAGAAACGATAAAGCAATATTTTAAATTCGTAGACAAGGTCTATTTCCATCCATTTACAAATAAAAGGTTAAATATTGAACTGACATACAATTTCCGTATCGAAGTAAAGGAACAAATACGTAACATGTCACGGAAGCGCTGAAGATTTTCAAAAGATTTTATATTTACAGCGATGCGTATGCAAAGAGGCTAAACTCTGACGACATGTTGCAGGAATCCCAAGGGATTTGTAAGATTTCGTAGGGAAAGGAAGTGTAAATGGGATTAAAAATCGGACGTTTTTTTATTCCTTCTTTTTTTAATGCTCTTTACAACGCTACTAAGCTTCTTAATAAAACATGTTTCACCGTATGTAGCCTAGAGGGTTGAAATTCGTCTTCTCACTCTGGTCATGTAAGATACGAACCCGATTCTGATTTATTAAAGTAACTACATACTTGTATCATAATAATATATCATGTAAAGTTTAAGTTGTAGTAGAATTAAAGGCTATTTTTATTTTATTTATTTTTTATTTTTTACAGAGGTGCTTGTACATATTAACATCTTAAAACACTTTCTACATTCATAGTTGCATGCTAGGTTTTTCACCTTTTTTATCTGATTGAAGTGGCAAACGAGCATGCTGTCCACCAGATGGTAAGTGGTCACTGCCGATCATGGACATAGTAAGCAACTTCAAATAGAACATGGGTTCTATCTGAAGTCAGTCACAGATGCGTTGCTACTCTCTAGGACTATGAGGGTCGCCTCATATATAAGTATGCCGGCAACCACACCCTTCCATCGAACTGTAAAAAAATGCTTTACGCTAGAAATAGGTATGGCGGTGGTACTTCCCCGGTCGAACTACACTGGTTCTACCACCTGCAAAAACCTGTCATCTGTGTCATGGGTGGAATACACACTAAGACGAAAACACAAATACGCATACCCGGAACGGAAATCTAAACTCCACATATTGTCATACTGGGAACCCATTGCACGTCAGACCGGTATAGTAAGCGCTCTGCCACGCGAGTCTTCAAATTACGTGTTACTAGGGTGCTTATTATAAATTAAGTATTACTTGTTAGAACGGTGTTGTTGATGATCCATATTTGGTCAGCGTGGTGGACGATGGTATATATATATAGGTATATATAGACGATGATATACATAACTTGGGACAGTAGTGACTTGACATCGACTTATTAGTTGTTCTTGCTTCAACATTTCACATTCGCCGCTGTTCTCGAAATACCTAAAAGTCTAGCAACGGTATCCCTTCAATCCAGTTGAACCTAAGGAATTAGAAGGGTTTAGGTCAAAGTTAATTTTTGACACCCACAAAGTTCCGAAATTCAAACGTTCCGAGGTTTTGTATTTACGAGTAGCTAGTTTTAGCTGGGCATTTATTATAACTTCAATACTCTCGTATATATTTTTGTCAAGAATTTATTATAAATTCAACGTGTTATTTTTTATTTTTTTTTTATAATTTATAGTATAGTATTTATGTTTATGGTGGACAATATGGTGGAGTTCGCGGTGGATTATGGTCTAAAACTCTCTTTTTCTGAGATAAGACCCATACCCAGCAGTGGTACAAGAATGGGTTGACAACATGACGTTTATAGACGACAGTAACCACTTACAATCAGGACTGCATGCTAATCAAATCTATCTGCGTGAAAGCCTAAAAAACATCCATCCATCTTCTTAAACTTTTGCCTGTATAAGATTAGTGAGATTGGACTCTATTCTTCTAAAAATCTGCAGATGCTAAATACAAACCGCTACAGCTAGCAATCAAAATGCTGCCAGCTACCAAGTTGCCAATTTATATCATTGTTTTTAGTAATTCATCAAAAAGATTGAAAAAAAATAGTATTTTTTAAGGTTTTATTATAAAAGTTACCCTTAAAATCATCTCGTAGTAAACATAAATAAAATGAGAAAGTACCGTCAGTTCAAGAGCTAGAGCTCTTGACACACCCTTTTAGAAAAGGCCCTTAAGGGAGCGATTAAATACACACTAAAAGTAGAGGCGCGCAAAAGCAAATTACTCTAAGTTTACCCCAGATCTGCAATTCTCTAGGGCGTGTCTAATTGGCGTTGGGTAGTTTAATATTCTGGCTTACAATCAGTCTTAGGAATTAGTTGAGGTGAATGTGGAACATGCTAAGTTACTAATTACAGGAGATTTATTCAATGAATAACTTTTTGTCATATTGAAGTAGTAATCATACTAATATTAGAAAGGCGAAAGTTTGTAAGTGTATGTTTGTTACTTCTTCACGTCTACACTGCTGGAGTAATAAAATTTGGTAGGGAGTTAGCTGACACTCTGGGAAAATATTTACTTATTCCCACGGGACAATCGATACATCGATTTTTTTAACGCGGTCCAAGCTGCGGGGTTCAGCTAGTTAAGAATAAATTATAATTAATTTAGATCCGCCATACTAAATTTAGAACGATGTCACTAAGTTAATTATATATTGTCTTCGTAATACTGTATGGAGGAGGGAACAATCTTGCATAATTATGAAAATTATGCAAGAATTTTCTTAGTTGAGTTGTCTCTAAATACGTCCATTTCAAACGTCTTTTAAATTCGAGTTCAATATATTTGTAAAATGCTTAATTAAAAACCTGTAAAATAACCTGTCTAATCTTTACCTAAAAGACAAAAAACATTATTTTCTTTTAAAACAATGTACGGACGTGGGAACTCCGAAAATCCATTACCTCGAGAGAAATACAATGAAACACTACGTTTTGTTTATTGCTAGTACATATGTGTACTGTATTTAGTAGCACTATATTTGAAGTTGCCGAAAATTAAGTTTACTTTCTTTATTTCTTTCGTAAAACAGAAAATAAGAATTGCTTCAACTATTTAAATAAAACACACACGCTTTCTACACTCATAGCCCCACAGTACTATTTTGTCCTGTGTCGCAGGTACAATGGAGACACACAAGACGAATACACAAACACCCAGATCGAGAACAGGAATCTAAACTCATCATTTAGATACCTGTCTGGCCGGGAATCGAACCCAGGACAGACACTACACGTCAGAACGGTATGGTAACTGCTCCGCAACGCGGGTCGTCAATAGAATTAATCTGAACTGTTCACATTCATCGTCAACCCATTATTGTCCCACTGCTGGGTACTGGTCTTCTGTCGGTATGAAAGAGTCTACCGGGCTGGCCAAGTGCAAATAGATGGACTTAACACACCTCCGAGAACTTTTTTTTTAAAGAACTCTCGGGTGTTCAGGGTTCCTTCACCGAAAAGCAATGAGAATTAATTTCTTATACGCACATCTTTTTAGAAAAACCTGGGTTTGAATCTCGGGTCTCCCGAGAGGGCAAGTTTCAACCATTGAGCTATCACTGCTCTACGCATTAATAATTATCCCTAAAGTAATTGTAAAATATTTTATTTTGTGTGGTTTTAGACATTCCTAAGTGGTAAAACCAGTATAGATCAACTATAGTTATTACCAGATATACTTATGTACCAGGTGTTAGAACCAGTGTAGTACGGGGGAGATACTACCGTCACATTTTTTTTTATACTTTAACCTAACGATAAGGCAGACAGGCTACCTGATGGAAAGTAGTCACCGTCGCCTATGGACATTCATAACACCAGAGGAGTCGTTTTGATGGAAGGGTGTGGTTGCCGGAGATTGCGTACACATGTCTATGGGTGGAAGTGACCAGTTACCATCCGGTTAGCATGTTCGTCTGGTACATCAATAAAAAAATACTAATATTATCCAGGAATTCATATAAGTCTCGTCGTAACCACAATCTATGTAACTGGGTCGAAATATACGCAAAAAGAAATTCATAAAACCTTATATTGTGAAGACGCGTTACATTGTAACATGTTGTTACTATAAAAATAGACATTAGAAACAAGTCATATAAGTAACGGTTCTTTTGTTTGAACCATAAATATAAGCAGGAATACTAAGAAATAATAAAAAAACGCCCGGTATTGTTTTATTTTAGAGAAAGACATGCCACCACTTGGAACTATATTAATTTTCTATTAACTATTAACATTCATACACCAGAGAAAATCCATGAATATACCTACTCATATGTAGAATATCTTTCATACATATTTTAGAAAAAAGACTATTTATTGAAAGGCCCGCTTTGAAAAATAAAATTCCTACATTGCTGATATTCTCGTAATTTGTATTACTTAGAGCAATGTGTGTGCACCTGGCACTGTCTCGGGAGCACGCTTTTAATAAACGGAAAATAATAAATTACATAAAAAATATACAGAAATAAAATTGTTTTATCCGAATAAAAATATAATTTATTTTGTTTGTTCCACGTAAAATATAAAGTGTACTATGGACACGTACAAAGATGGATACGTAAATCTACCAAATTTACAACTGAAATCTAAATCCATTATTCAATTGGCTAGGGATTAAAGCCGGAAGCCTCTGTAAAATCAATCGCAAACTCCGTTCAATGGATCTTGTACCCTTGAATAAGTCTTCCATCAATTGGAAAGGTGAAAGAAAATGGGATGACACCACCATCACACCTGCTTCTAGTATGAAGCATTTAAAGTATTTTAAGCCGTTAATCCGATTGGAAGTGATAGCCGATAGAGCAGTGATAGCCTAATGGTTGAGACTTGCCCTCTCAATCGGGAAGTCTGAGGTTCAAACCCACCACCACCAAACTCACCACCGATTTATGTGCGTATTAGAAATTAATTATCACTGCTTTTCGGTGAAAAAAAAAAAAATCATGAAGACACCTAGACACCCGAGAGTTCTTTAAAAAAAGTTCTCGGAGGTGTGTGAAATCCACCAATTCACACTTGTCCAGCGCGGTGGACTATGGCCTAAAGAGTGCCCAGCAGCAGGACAATAATGGGTTGTACCCCAAAGCCGATTGGGCTGTAGCACGTGTTTAATAAAATTACATACATTCAAACATAAATACACACATACATATGCTCGAAAAACATTCCTCCTTTTGACATGGTCGGGCAATAACAGAAAAATGCAGCGTAAATTAAATATTCCACATGGCGTCAATAAATTAAACGTATATCCAAAATATATAAACATATTCGTTATTCCGAGACATCAGATTCCGTATCGTTAAGGGAAACGACACCGGATTAGTTGGGTTCTCATCTACCAGTCCCTATAGATTTGTGTAGTTAATGTCTTAATCCGCATCTTGATTATACTACGATCACACGTGTTTATTGTGGTAGAAGTTTGTGATTATAAATCAAACTGATTTATATATTTAACAAGTAACATTGTTAAATTGTTAAAAAAATCCCGACGGCTCAAAACGATTTAGTCGAGTTTTTGATTTAGTGTCAAAACAGTAATTTAAAATTATTATTCTTTTTATTATCTGAAGTAGCAAACGAGCATGCAGTCCACCTGATGGTAAGTAACACTGTCGCTCATGGACATCTGTAATCAACTTCATATAGAACATGGGTTCTATCTGAAGTCAATCGCAGAAGCGTTGCTACGCCCGAGGACTATGATGGTCGCCTCACATAAAAGTGTGCCGGCAACCATACCCGAACTACCCTGGTTCTATCACCTTCAATTCAATTTTAACCACCAAGCTCCATCATCAAACCCAAGTTATCATCCAGCACTAAAGTACTGATCAAGTCGAATCAAACAAGCCAAGACTCGATGAGGTTGCATCATCTAACTAATTTAAACTACAGCTTGTAATAATAAGTAGCTGTAAGTAAAATGACTGTTCTTAAAGGAGCAAAATGTATAATGTGTAGTCTTCAAAATTAGATAAAACGGTAACCACGGAAAGTAGGATGACCTCGCATTCTACTTCCATAAATTATTAACTTTAATTTCTGAGAATTCTAGGTTTTACAACGCAGGATTACCTAAATATATACTAATGCTCTATCTAACCATTACGCTCAACTTCTCTCGTTCGCTTTCTATTATTCATTCCCCTATTTGTTCTTTAATCTATAACATTGCGAACCAACGGGGCGACAGGTTACCTTTATCCTCTTTAATTTAAGAAGCATTTGGAGACGGTGAGAAACAACCCACCTTTCTAAATGGTAATGGCACGTGACCTGTCGGTTGCTCATCTATCCTATTAATTCTATGCTTATCTTTTTAACACTGTAACGGTTTTTTAATCATAAGCCGCAGGATTTTTCTCTGTAGTGGATGCCATGGCCACATACTATAACGAATATACGTCGTCAACCGATTATTGTCCCATTGCTGATTGTCTTCTCTCGGAATGAGAGAGTTACATAACATAGCCCACCGCGCTAGCAAAGTGCGAATCGGTGGACTTCACAAACCTCCGAGAACTTTGTTTTTTTTTTAAAGAACTCTTTTTTTAAAGAGGTGTGTAGGTTTCCTCACGATGTTTTCTTTCACCAAAAAGCAGTGATAATTTCTGATACGCGCATAAATCTGTGGTGCGTGCCTGGGTTTGAACATCAGACTTCCCGATTATGAGGGCACGGTTTTAACCATTAGGCTGTCAGTGCCCTAAAAAATCGGATATACAAACATCCAGAACGGAACATAAATTTAAATTAATCATTTAGATGTCTGTCTAACCGGGAAGCAAACCTGGAACATCATCAGTAGTATATGTACCAGACCCGTCTGTGGTAACAACATTGTTACTAATTGATAATAAAATTTATGGTCAGGAAGTGATGCTACTATAGAAAATATCAAGATATTTTAGAATATAGCAAACGAGATTTTCGTCTGGTGCCAACCCATTATTGTCCCACTGCTGGGCACGGGTCTTCTCTCAGAACGAGAGAGATTTTCGTCTACTTGATGGTAATTGGTCGCTATCGTCCATTGACATCGACATCCTGACAACCTAATAACCAACTTGGACGCTTTCTACAAGTGGCTCCTTCACCACACTCTTCCTACCTTCACAGTCGGATCACGAAGGGTATATTTTTAAGGTATATTTCGTAAGCGTTGAGAACACGAGTGTAGCCTAGATGCACTTCGATGCAATGTACAATATAATTGACCAAAAAGTTTTATATGCATATTTATTTAAGAGCAGAGACTTCAAAGCCTCTCATACCACCTAGTTTGTAAATAGTATAGAATTTGGAATTCTGTGGGACCGAGCGTGGGTGTTAAAATTGGGGTTGTTACTAAACTTCAATGCTTTTGTAAAGAAAAACATTTCAAACATAAATTGATTAGTGTATTTTTGTTCTCGTCAACCCATTATTGTCCCACAATTGAGCGTGGGTCGTCTTTCAGAATTAGAAAGTTTTTTAGGCCATAATCCACCGCGCTGGCCAAGTGCGTATTGGTGGACTTCACACACAACCTTTTTGATTTTTTTTAAAAACTCTCGGGTGTGTACGTTTCCTCATGATGTTTTCCTTCACCGAAAACCAGTTATAATTCATTTCTAATACGCGCATAATTTTATAAAAATCAGTAGTGCATACCTGGGTTCGAACTCGGACCTCTCGATTGAGAGGGCAAGTTTCAACCATTTGGGACGGTACATAGAACATTATTTGTGGCGAATTTGATTTTATTGCATTTAGTAATGTGTGCATAATTATGATATTTATTTTATACATACTGGTTAAATACACAATGATTATGCAAACAAGAAATGATTGAAATATTACATTGAATTTATGTTTTGGATGTGTTAGTTTTACCTGATACTTTCTAGCTAAAATAATAAATTAGTGACAAGCCATAACTGTACCTAATCGAAAAAGTTAAAAAACTTTTTCGATTAGGGAAGACTGAGTGTTATAAACGTAAGAGCAGACAAATATAATCAGAAAGCTTCAAAATGCTAAGTTATCGGGAGTTACACTTTTTATTGTGTGTCAACCATAAAAGATAGACATATGCTGTCGTGAGATATTTTTTATATAATTTTAAGGAGAACATTTCCGTTATACATGATTTCTGTATAGTTTTAACTATAAAGGATGCACACGCGACGGAAGCTTAAAAAATGGAGTAACTTCTCCCGTTTTCCCATCATTTCCCTTTACTGCTTAGCTCCTATTGTAGCGTGATGAAAAGTATACTATTGGTTATAGTATACTTTTCATGCTCAAGAGTATGAAAAATAATTGTACCAAGTTCCGTTAAAATCCGTCGAGCAGTTTTTGTTTCTATAACGGTTATACAGACAGACAGACAAAAATTTTACTAATCGCATTTTTGGCATCAGTATCGATCCCTAATCACCCTCTGATAGTTATTTTGGAAAAATATTTCATGTACAGAATTGACTTCTCTACAGATTTATTATAAGTATAGAAGATATAGATCTACACTCTAAATTATTAACGCTGTTCGAGTAAAAATTGTTTGGCTGATTACAAAGTGAAGATTTTTACTGGCATAACTCAAGTATGTTAGTTTTTAATCGTGAAGGAAGCGATATTTTTTTATGGGTCCTATGTTTAGTGAAAATCGTAGAATCAACTTGCATTTAATTAAAGCTTATAGGATTGTTTACCTAAATTTATTGTTTTAGACTATAATGGTAATTTTATTTCATGGTGATCTGAAATATAATTGAGTTTACAGTGTAGTAATCTTGTCCACACTCCGCCGACACCGCGATTGTTTAGCCTAATTAAAAAAGATTTTTACGGCCAAACACCATACGTCATCTATGGACACTGGCAACACCGAATTCTCACTTCTTTTTCGCGCTTTTATGGCATCGCGCTATTATTTTTTCAAAGTTTTGTAAAATGTGTAAAACTAAGCAAAACTTATGGAAAAATGGAAGAAAATGGAAAGTGACAAAGAAAAGCCAGGACGGAATAGTGGAAATCGCAGGAGCAGCACTCTACAAAGCAATTTCTCAGACCGGAGGATTCATTGGTTATGTGTCAACAAAAAGGTATGTAAGAAAATAATGATTTACTGTAATAGTAACAATACATAAGTGTGAACAATATAATAAACAATAACTTAAGAACCCGTACTTCAAGTTACAAATTCTGTAAGCGGACTTGGAACTGTAACGTCAGAACTAATAAAGTACTCACTCGATATTTTGTGTCAATTTGTTGACACAATATTTTGCTATTCATTAATGAATAAAATGCAATATCCTTAATATGCAACAAATATTTTTATATATTACGCACCAGAGTCATTAAATACGAGGTGCTCGTATCAATTCGACAAAAAATTGTGCTAGGAATTTAATATAGGTAGGTACCTAAAGTGATATTGTTTACGGCTATAAGGAGCATGCAAGTTGTAATATTGTTTTCAGGTAGCAAATGTGTTAAAACACTGCTCACCATAACCATTGAGTACGAGATACTCGTGTGTTGCATTGCCAACACTAAATGGTTTTCATATTTACCATTAAGCACGAGATGCTTGCGCTAACATATCTATGTGGCAAATGGTGAATATGTAACGCACCTGGACCGTCGAGTACGAGATACTCTTAGTGTTACATTGTTGACACTAAACGGTTCTCTCATTCGCCATTGGGTACGAGATACCTGTGTTAACATTTTTATGTGACAAATGGCTTGAATGCTTACTTTACTCTAACTGTACAAGCAATCACACAGCACAAGGAAAGGTTGCTATCCATGGATGACCCACACCATGCTATACCTAATGGAACATTAAACTAGCTCTGTCATGCTTACATTATTAAGTAACCATTAAGAGAGTCAGAAAGCCTTCATGATGCCATTGCAAAACAAAAACATGTGGCTACTGACAAAAGAGATAAATAAAAGTTCATCCACATCGGGGTCATTGGTACCTATACTATATGGAAAACTTTCAACCATCTGAGATCTCTAAAATTGGCCAACTTGTGGGTAGCAACTGTACAAGTGATATACTGTAATGGAATATTTAGTACAAGTATAAAATAACAATAAATGGGGTTTAATGGTATACATAAAAATAGTTATTCTATAACAGGTGTATTAACTTCAAAGCAAATGTAACTTAGAATATAACAACCTTAACGAGGCTCACCGGACAGCATTAATGTTATATTCATGCAACAGAATCATTCTGGAAGTCTGATATCTGCATTACTATTCTACAATTGCTTGGAACTTAATTTTTACTTCATTAAATAACTTTACAAAGCATAT
This sequence comes from Spicauda simplicius, assembly GCA_949699795.1. Lineage (NCBI taxonomy): Eukaryota > Metazoa > Arthropoda > Insecta > Lepidoptera > Hesperiidae > Spicauda > Spicauda simplicius. The sequence continues at coordinate 7,385,074 of OX453070.1, read as the reverse complement.
TTAAACATGGAAGTGATATATTGTAATACTATTGCATTCATATTACCTGTAATAGTAGTTGTGCTAGTGTGTAAAAATGAATAAATATTGGTTGATATTGACCTATACATAAATATAAAGCAATATACTTTTCTGATACTTTTGAGTTACATCTACTGTGTTAAAAATTGAACTGGAAAGTGATAAAACATATTATAATTTATAAAATTTGCATTTACAATACAACAAAGTTCAGTTCAATGAAACTCATCAGAAGTATTTACCTGTGACAGGTATTTAAAATAAAACCACTAACATTAACCATTCCAGAAAGAAGATATTTGGTTAACAACAGAATAAACAACATTTTATATGTATCAGGTGACTGGGCTATGTACAAAATTATTCTTTTTGCAGCAATATAAAGTGCAGTTAATGCTATTTTTTCAGATTTCTGACTGTAGTAGGTTGTGTTATCTATTTTGTAGTATCCCTACCACAGCATTGGTTCTGCAGAATAAATTAGGTCATAGATGGGGCTACAGTTACCTCTACCTAATCTGATCTACCAGTAAGTTCAAGCAGGCACATTCATTGGGCTTACCAATGAATATGCTATCCATGTAGATGGGGTTCATGGAATTTAATTTTTACTGACTTACATGTACATTTCACAAAAAAAATAAACTTTGCAGTTATATAAAGTTGGATTTCGTACATTAAACCAAAATCCATATCAGTACATCAGTACAGTCTTAAGGGTCCTAAGGGTGTAAAGAGAAATATTAATAACAGTTACCTATATCATATAAGTACCCATATTGCAAATAACCTTAGCATTGGGTTTGAAGTAAAATCAAGTTAGAAGTATTTAATTGGAACAAACCATTTAAAAGTTAATTAACTCCATAAATACCTACAATGTAATAGTTGACAGTGGAAATTACCTCTGGAGACTGTCCTGGGAGACAAAAGACTGTCATAATTATTATATAATTTCAAATGACACCATCATCTAGTTCTGGAGCATATAATTAACTTACATAAAATAGTTAATTCCCATGTGAATATCAAGTCTTGTTATCAAATAATGAAAATATATGCTTACACCTATTGTACTCAGATTTAGACTGTCATACCTTCATATTTAATGGTCAGGAATAATCACAGGGCTGGAAACTCAGTCTTATAACTTATGGGATAAGTTTAACATCTGCAAATAATCCCTACTTACATCATTGTAAAACATAATTTTGATAATAACATGATGTATAATTCCACCAGCATCACAAGTATATAGAAATTAAATATACAAATCTCATACCATCTCTAGTAAACTAATTTTAATTTCAAATTAACAGTTTAACAATTCATTTAGCAATATTGGTTACAGATAACAACACATACCGTATGTTTAGGCACTTGTCATCAAATTAACATATTATGTAACAGACCATTAACTCTGACATACAAATAGCGATCTTATGAAGATACCCAGTCTCTTAAATTTTAGTTTGAGGGAAAATAATAATAATAAAAAAAAAAAAAAAAAAAAAAAAAAACATCTGCTTTGTTTGCTAGCAAAACTTAAGTTACGGAACATTATTTGCATTACAAACTCACATCAAGCATGTATGTGATTATAATACAATAATAATAATGTTATTACATTTCTGTATATTGGTCCAGTGATTACCTAAATATTTTGCAGAGGCACAGAGATTGAACACTAGGTGTCTGTATGAGATTTAAAACAAGAGAACAAATATGATGTCAGTGTATTTAGTATACAAATCAAACACTGGTGGAATTTACAGAGGAAATTATAATAATTATACATATTGATATTTCAACATCACTACATCTTTTTATTTTCCAGGAAAATAGTGCTACATCGCTTCATTCATATGCATTCATAAGATGTGAAACTTCTTCGGACTGGAATATGGGAAAATATATGTCAAGATATAAAGGAATGATCTGCATTAATACAAAAAGGATAAACATGAAGAATATATAAGTAACAACTTTATTATTGTCAGTCATTATGTATGTAACTATTGAAGAGCAATGGATTCCTGTCTTCAGGGAGCCTAATAGACTATAAAAGTCATACCCCATGTAAGTAAAACTGTTTAACTAAATCACCATGCAGTACTGAATGACCTCATGAGGGATTAGAACGATTCAGTACTATGGGGACTGAAAATATAATATACATTAAGAATGATAATACAACTAACATCTAATACATATTACTGAAAGGTATGAATATTTTATTAACACTACAGCTGGAACTTATTATGCGCCTCACTGAGGCTTGATACACATTATAATCATGTGGATACACTATTTGAATCTATACATATTTAAGTTAATATTGCCAAAATATAACCAACATATGTATAAGTAAGACTACGTAAGTTCAGCATATAACAAATTGGTTATTAAAGCATTAAGAATCCTTTACTATATAAACAAATATAGATTATTCTATCTATTCATAAATATTCAAGGAGTGTATTAATAAGCACTAAGACCAGCTTTGTAAAAGATAGCTTTAGATCATTCATTTATATATATGTATAAGATAGTATGGGAATTATACTTACTAGCAATGAATTTAGATAGTTATAATAAACTATTATCTGTACACATATGGATAATACTTTTATATTCTTAGTATACAGCCATATGATAAGTAATTTAAATTTACATTGTAGTTCATACATACTTACCAGATCTAATTTGATCTGAATAGTTCGGAAGTGCTGTAATAAATTATGACATAATTTTATTTTTTGAGATTTACTGCAGGATAGGTCCTTATTGAGATCAACTTGATCACATTAATTACTATTAATGTGTCAAATAATATGTGTATTAAGCTTGTTCAATATTAAATTATTTACATAGTTGTATACATATATTATGACATTATTTATAAAATTTATGTAATGCAGTTATTTTTCTTTTTCTATTTTTATTAAAGAAAGGAAAACAATATTATCCAGACAAGGAAATTATCAATTAAATTCAATTCTATTTACAAATGTTGTATAATGCATTATGATTATGCTATCACATTTGTTTCATCAAAATTTGTGGATGTTAAGACATAAGAGCACTAAACATTCCTAAATTAATTATTATTACTGCCTTTCGCAGTATTAAATTAAACCATTTTTTTTAGTAAAGCACATATTGATTGTCATCATTAGCATTCACTATGTCTAGTTATTATATTGCAAATATTTAATGTGAGTTTCCCTATTATGGATTTTAGAATATCTTTTACCCATAAAATACCGTAACAATAAATGTTTAATTATTTGAATTAGTTTAATTCCATTAAATATATATATTGTTGCAGCAGACTCTAAACATCTACACTGTAAACTCAATTATATTTCAGATCACCATGAAATAAAATTGAGAATTAGACGAGCTTACCTGTAAGTGAAGTCTGATTCTAATTTTATGAATGGTGATCTGAAATATAATCACCCACCCACCCAAATCGAATAAATCGATACCCAAACTGCAACAATAAAACATAATTCATAACTGTTTATTATGTAATATAACTCAATTACATTATTAAATCATATAATTCAACATTAAACAGTAAAGTGTCTCCTTGATGAGGAAATGGATATCATCAAGGATAGCAAGGGGAAATAATACTCTCTAAAGCAAGTGAGAATTCGGTGTTGCCAGTGTCCATAGATGACGTATGGTGTTTGGCCGTAAAAATCTTTTTTAATTAGGCTAAACAATCGCGGTGTCGGCGGAGTGTGGACAAGATTACTACACTGTAAACTCAATTATATTTCAGATCACCATTCATAAAATTAGAATCAGACTTCACTTACAGGTAAGCTCGTCTAATTCTCAATTGTCACGTATGTAATGGTTACGTACTTAATACTTCCTAAAACGCGCCGTAAATTCCTACACTATTTTTGTTAGCTGTCAACATTAAAGTTAACAAATAGCTGTAGGTATGCACAAGACATTGGAGAGGAAAAATAGTACCTTTTGTTATTTGTACATAAATTATATATTCGCACTAGTAGATTAAAATCATAAAAAGTCATAAAACTTAATATTCATTAGAGTTCTTTAAAAAACTTTTGACATTTATCAATTAAATTTAAAGAAAAATGTTTTCGTTATTTCCAAGAACTTTTTATTAAAAAATGGGGCAATCTGTCAAATAAGATTTCAAAAAGATAAAGAAAAGTTCATGTTTAAATAAACAAATGAGCACGCGAAAGAAAGTAAATATGTTTTGAAAGTATCCAAGCAACACATCAATCATAAAAGTAAGAATCGAAAATGATTACAAGGAACTAGTGTAGCACATGTAGACTTACGTGGAAATCGTTGATTTAAATCTATTTTGGACTGTATTCGGTCCAAGTCGGTTGGATTTCCGCCCTTTTCTTGCACGGGAAGCAACTTCAAAACATTAAATACCACACAACTGATCAACTGTTTATTCCAAATTCCAAAACAGTTATTCCAAAACCATTACAGTTCACACTACTGTTCTTGTTTCGACGAATTAACGTCAATAGTCACTGTAATCGTTGATTGTTCTCAAATTCACAATTTCGACGAATGCTCGAAACCGAGGCGCGTAGGAATTTCAATTTAGAATGCCCACTGGAATGTTAACGTAATGGAAATAGTTCAGCAACTAATTAATATATCATTAATCATCAAAAATCTTCAAAAGTTGTCAAAATTAAGTTTTATATTTATTACTTTACATTGAAAAACGATCACATTAGCCACAGGTAAAAGAAAATAAAATTAAAGTTGATGAAAAATGTTTTCGTTAAAACACTCGATGTTATTTACGCACACCGCGTGTAGCGATCTCGCGTAAACCCAACCTTCGTCATGGACGGCCCGACGCCGACTGAACGGATTCGCTTCAGATTTCGTCGGCTACTGAAAAATAAGAGCACGTAGTGGCCGCAGCCTCCCTTTGTGATCGCCTTCACGGGGTCGCTAAACTTATGAGGGATGGCGCTCTCCACAAAGCTTTCGCTACAATTAGGCGGTAATTTTAATTATCACCGCGCCTACACTGGTAAATAGCCTTGTTATTTTGTTGTTTTAACTTTTGTGCGTCTACGGAGCAGTTAATGAAAGAATTTATTAACTAGGCAGCAGAGTTGTTGATACCATGGGGTTAATAAGGTTCTATAATCTAAAAATGTTAAACTATAGTATTAATCTTTAAAAGGTATTATATTACCACTGATATAGTAAAATGTCTAATGTTTTACGGTCGACATTGAACATAAGTTATTCATATTATCTGTAATACATAGGAAAATTGTAGCCGATATTCATAATGTAAACATTATCCTTAATTAATACTTTTTATAAAATATGCATATTCATCTTATGAAAAATGCATATTTTAACTTTTTTTAACATTTTTAACTTTTTTCGCATTCCAACTTAATTAGGGTTTATTAATTCATGTTTAAGACATTTGTTTCCTCAACTTTCCTAATCATAATCATACTTTTCATGGTTAATATACTTCGACAATACCATTACGTATGTTTTGCCTCATTTTCTATATCTTATAAGTTTAATTAGGCTCGAGTTTTACATGCATCATTATAGAAAGTTTCATATTGTATAGTAAACTTTTTAAAAGTGTGTTATGGATTATTTTACAACCCTTCAAAGTAATAAAATACCATGGCGGCGCTAGTAGGTTGGGGTACAACCCAATATTATTCCGCTGCTGGGCACGTATCTTCTCAGAATGAGAGAGTTTTAGGCCATAGGACACCTCTGAGAACTTTTTTTAAAGAACTCTCGGGTATGTAGGTTTCCTTGCGATCTTTTCCTTCAGCCAAAGAAATAGTGATAATTAATTTCTAATACGCAAATAAGCCAATTGAGCGTGCCTGGGTTTGAATCTTGGATCTCCCGATTGAGAGGGCAAGTTTCAACCATTAGGCTTTCACTGCTCTTTGTAAGTAGGTAATTGAAGATTATGAAAGATATTTTAAAGAACCTTGAATAGAGCAACAATAGCCTAATTGTTAAAACTCAACCCTTTCCATCAGCGGGTCCAAGGTTTAATTAATCTAAAATAATACGTGTATTAGAAATAGCTTATCACTACTGAACGGTCATCGATATAGGGTATTCCTATATTGATGTTAATGGTGCACAAAAGTATTATGAGGTAACCTACACGCCTGAGTTCTTTGAAAAAAATTGTCAAAAGTGTGTGAAGTCGATCATTTCGCCTAGTGGCCAGCAGTGGGATAGTAATAGCTTTACAATGCCTTGAAAAAAAATTGTTTTATAAAAACCTCATATAAAAATATAACAGTACTAGCTGTCCCGACAAACGTTGTTTTGCCATATAAAAAATAAAAAAAAAATGTTAAGGGTGGACAACCCATAAGGGATATGAAAAATAGATGTTGGCCGATTCTCAGACCTACTGAATAAGCATATAAAATTTGGTAAAAATCGGTCAAGCCGTTTCGGGGGAGTTTGGCAACAAAAACTGTGACACGAGAATTTTATATATTAGATTTTTCTACCTAATAGAGTGGGAATGGGAGAAATTAAATCTCAATCAGAGCGGAGACTCGTGCCCAGCAGTGGGATAATAATAGTTTTACAATGCCTTGAAAAAAATTCGTTTGACAAAAACCTCATATAAAAATATAATAATATTTTTATACCTAATAGAGTAGGAATGTGAGAAATTAAATCTATATTTTATGAGCTGAATCGGCAAATGGTGGTAATAAAAACTGATAAAAGGACTTAATGTCATCGAAGTAGCAATGCTGACATCGAGAACGACTGAGATTACTTCCTGTTATATATTTTTGTGAATAAGTTCTCATAAATGTTTATGTAGACTTTCAGGTCATATGCTCTCTAACTTAAGACATTATGTTCGTCGCATTTTATGTGTATAATGAAGAAAAAGCAAATACGTATGAAGTATTTTGCTTTATATATTACAAGTTGACCCTGCGAACTTCGTTCTGCCTAAAAGTCAAAAATCTAAAATTATCAGTGTTCCTTCACTATATTATACATGCGTTATACAAGAACCTTTTTCTTGAATCAATTCATCTATTAAAAAAGTACTTTATCTGTAGCGTAGTTTTAAAGATCTAAGCGTACATAGGAACATGCAGCGGATTTCGACTTTGTTTTATACTATGTAGTGATTGATCGAAGTACCAAAAGGACATGCAATTCAACTGCTAGTAAGTGACCACTGTCGCTAGTAGACATTTGTAATCTGGAATAGGCTTTAGATTAGAGACTTTAGATTTAGACGACCCCAGGAAGGGCGGCGGTATGTGTGGTCGTATACCATCGTAAAGTGTAGACGGAGCGGTTGGCCCAGCCACCCATCTGGGAGGAGCCCGATGAGGCAACGCGCTCAGAGGATTCCGGGTGTGTTCCTTTGTTGATCCCGGAATCCTCTTGGTAGCGCCGAGGATGTCCACCGGGGGAGTTTTAGTACGGTAAAAATCCCATATAACCCTACAGCGCTCACACGGCGTCGGGTACCTTTTGAAGGTTCCTCCTCGAGAAAAAAAAATCAAGACCTGGGATCAGTTAGACTCGCTTAAATTTCAATAAATAAAATGTTTAGCTTTACAATTTAGGGATAATAAATTCCTGATACGAAATGTCCGAAGAGCCTAAGATTCGATGTATCAAGTTCTGGTTGCGAAGTCAAGATTCATACTACAATACTATTACTGCTTTCAATAGTTCGTTCATTTATTAGTTATCAGAAGTCAGTATCGGCTACCTTTTGTTCGTTATTCACTAGAAATCTATTCCACTTCCTGGGTTTCTAGACTGGAAATTTCAGGAATACCAAGAGTATTGCTAGGAAGGCATTATTTCAATGAATTCAATGTTAAGGTTAACAATGAATGTTGAATTGAGTTTGTTTATTTAAAATTGTTATTGTGTATTATGTTTTGTCATTTAATATTCTAGCGGAATAATTTTATTTGCGTACGTTTTTTTTTATCTGACTGAAGTAGCAAACGAGCATGCAGTCCACCTGATGGTAAGTAGCCACTGCCACCCATGGACATCTGTAATCAACTTCATACAGAGTGTTGCTACTCTCGAGGACTATGATAGTCGCTTCATGTAAAAGTGTGCCGACAACCACACCCTTCGATCGAAACGCTAGAAATGCTTCACGCTAGGAATAGGTGTGGCAATGGTACTTCCCCGGTCGAACTACACCTGGTTCTACCACCTCCAAATCTGATTGTGGCGCTTAAGCAGCTATTTTAGATGTAGTCGTAGGCGTTTAAGTTGCTTTGTGTTAAGTGGCTTACGCTAAATCTTGCGTTAGTGCAAAAGTGCGAGTCTCGGCTCGGACTGTACGACTCGTCAGATGTAGCCGCGGGTATCCGCCACGTGCACCTACATACAGCGGCCTTAGTACTTTGACCGTTAAGTACAGTTGTTTTGGCTAGACCACCAAGTCAATGTTTGTTAATTTATTTTTTGCCAAAAAAACTTTGGTGATAATATAGGTTGATTAGTCGCGAGTGCGCCAGTCGTCCGTCGCCTGCGTCCAAGCCAGTTTATTTGTTTAAACTTTACTAGTCACCCGTCGCAACGGTCGAAATTCGGCCGTAATTTAAATTAAAAAACTAAACTTCATATTGACCAAAGTAGTAGTACCAATATTTCTATAATTTAAATAAATCAATAAATGAAATGTCATAATTTATTTTAAACGCACCCGTTATAGCTAAAAAGAGATTGATTGATTAAGCTACATTTAAAAGCAATAGCGGGTATTTTGAGTTTTCATAGTAAGACATAGCATATTCTATTTTGTTTATTATGAATGTGTTTGTGTCAAATGCATGTTAGTGAGTGTAATGTGTTTTTAATTGATTTTATGTATGTTTTATGCATTATTTGAAAAAAATATTAGCATTGCGCAATGCTTCCTTACATTAACTATAACCTAATTTCATACTCCTCCGCCTGTGCCAAGTATCTTAAAAACGAATCATAAGTTTTTGCTTCACGTATTATTATATAGATTACACCTGGCTGGGCTTTATTATATAACTATTATAAATTAAAATGTCAAAAGACGGTTTTAATGCTAGAAGCATGCTCTACTATTCAACCATTGGGCTAAGCAGAAAACATGAAAACCAAACATTTAGCACTGCTCATACTATATTTCAAGACAATACTGTATGACAAGACATGTACACGTGCAAGTCTTAGCCTACGCCCTTGTTTACGAATTCATGCATTAGATGATCGAGCAGACCGATTTTATGAATAAATTACAACATGTGATAGACCAATAAATTGGACGCTCGACGCTGGAAGCAGCAGATGTTTGGACTACAAGATGGTAGTTGATTTAAGTATCACTGAAGCGAGTAGCCGACAGGCGGTCAGCCTTACTACGAAATAAAATTCTTAGCTATTTAAAATAAATAAACAGCTCATGGCTGAGTTATTAAGTTGTTAAATATTTACAGTATTATTAAAGAATTCTTTTAAGCGAACAATTGATTGAGAAAATTCATAAACATTGCCATAGTTCCGAGAATTTTTGCCTCCGGAGATTCGCTACAGCTTGACCTAGATAGCGAACCCAAACAATTGAAAACTTAAAAGCTTTGACAGTCTGGGATGGAGTTGACTACGGACATAAGCTCAGATTTACGATATTTGGGACCGAGAACTAGGTAGTTCTTAGCATAATACTGGAATACCAATTCTAGTATTTTTAATTGGTATTTTAATAAATACACTTTTTGGCGTAAGCTTACATGTATTGAATGCGACGTTTTCCTTCGACGAATTCGTATCTATAAAGAATGCAGCACACCTTCTGGTAGATGGTCACTACCAATGAAAATCAGTAAAGTAACTAAATTAAAACTTCTCGTGTAAGTTAATCAATATTATCACATACTTGCTTTAAAGAAATAAAAGCTATGTTCTAGTACCTAATACTATGAGATTTAAGGCTATACAAATAGCTGTAGCAGTCGTGTTCGCTAACATTAATTCAGCTATAAAATGCTTTTGATACATTTGAACAACAATATAAATACTATATGTGTATATTATAGTATGGTCCTCGCTTCTATAGAGGCTGCTTACTTTAAATAGTTATTGGTTCGAATTAGGATTGCATTAAGATCGGAAAAAATGCATCAATAAGATATAAGGTCGTGTGGTCAATTATAGAGCTGTGATAGCCTAATGGTTGAAACTTCCCCTCTCGATCGAGAGATTCAAGGTTCAAACTCAGGTACGCACCACTGATTTTTATAAAATTATGTGCGTATTAGAAATTAATTATCACTGCTTTTTGGTGAAGGAGAACATCGTGAGGAAACCTGGTGTATAAAGTCCACCAATTCGCACTTGGCCAGCGCGGTAGACTATGGCTTAACTCTCTCTTTATGAGAGAAGACCCGTACGCACCAGTGGGACGAGAGACGTAATGGGTTGACGAGAGAGGTCAATTATAACAACGAACAACGCCTCTTTTCATGACATTCTGTTGTCGTACGTATATACGTTACGTTTGTACATACGTAAGACATAAGCACGTCACTGGGTGCTGTTGTGAAGTAGTATCGTGTCATGGATATTTACCACGTGCATCTTTCAAGTTCACACTCACACTTTCAAATGAGGCGACCATCATAGTCCTCGGGAGTAGCGACGCATGTGATTGACTTCAGATGGAACCCATGTTCTGTATGAAGTTGATTACAGATGTTCATGGGCGGCAGTGACCACTTACCATCAGGTGGATTGCTACCATGCTCGTTTGCTACTTCAGTCAGATAAAAAAAAATCATACTTTGTGTAATACCTTAAATATTAAGTGAAAATTAATTTTATTTCAGTTCTAAGTTTTCTACAAGGATGCTAATACCAATGTAAAGAATCAACACCATCTTCACGGAGAGACAGTGAATTTTTTATATGAAAATTAATTTTGTTTCAGTTCCAAGTTTTCTATTATTACGCTATTCTCAGTGTAAATAATCAACAATACTTCTACAGAGGAAGAAGAATATTAAGCGAAAATTAATTGTGTTTCAGTTCGTGCAAATAAAAAAATACTCGCTTATTTTAATGACGTAAAGTGAATTTTGGCTTCAAAATATTCCCTGCCTTGTAATTTTTAAACGAATTACATATAAACTAGTCACTCGTCGCAACTCGACCGTAATTTAAATTTAAAAGACTAAACTTCATATTGTGCAAAGTAGCACGAATATCTCAAATTCAAATAAATTGTAATAATTTTCAAGTTATTTTGAACGTACCCGTTAGAGATCTAATTAGTTAAGCAGCATTTGAAAGCAATAGCGGGTATTTAGATAAAGACATCTGACATTTTTGACGTTATGTGTTTTCACAGTAAGGAGATTGAATGTGTTCTACTTCGTTTATTATGTAAGTGTTTGTGTTAAATACAAGGTAGTGTGTCTAATGTATTTTTAGTTGATTTTACGTATGTTTCAATCATTATTTGAAAAAAAAAAACATTAGCATTGCGTAATACTTCTCTATATCAAAAATATAATATATATATATATATATATATATATATATATATATATATATATATATAACCTTGCGTAATTTCATACTCCTCCATCTCGGCAAGTTTCTTAAAAACGGATCACAAGTTTTTGCTTCACGTATGGAAGAAGATATTGTTACTTTGTTAGAAACAAAGGATTGTCAAAAATGTGTAGCTATGTATTCTAAAGTTTGTACAGTCGCGTCCTAAGTATTCGATTGGAGATTACTTTGTTAGAAACAAAGGATTGTCAAAAATGTGTAGCTATGTATTCTAAAGTTTGTACAGTGGCGTCCTAAGTATTCGATTGGAGAATATGCGCTAAGCATCCAAAATCGTCATTACCGTATACAGTAAAACAATACGACCATTTCCACTGCCAAATGGCAAATTCATTCGTATCAAAGCAGCATATTAATTCGCTTGTTGTCTCCCAACTGTTTGATTTCCTTTCCGTTGCGTGATCGTTATTAAAATCATTTACATAGGAAGGACGGGGAGCGATTATTCTGTTCTTATACATACATACTAGTGATATGTATCGAATATTCGTATCCGCAAAAATGTACTAATGGTTTGCGAATATCGAATTGCAGCGCTTTGCAACAAAGGTCGCCAAATGTATAGAAAATTAATCATACTAATAATATAAAGGCGAAAGTTTGTTAGTATATATGTTACTTTTTCACGGCCAAACGGCTGGAGCGTTTTTCATAAAATTTGGTAGGGAGTTAGCTGACACTCTGGATTAACATATAGGCTATACTTTTTACTGAGGGAAAATATTTTAGTCCCACGGTACATCGATTTTTTTACGCGGGCGAAGCTGCGGTGAACCCTGTAACCCCTAGTTCGAACTAAAGTTGGTCGGAAAGAAAAAAACGTCACCAAAAATCTACATCCTCCGGCCATTCAAAAATTAAAAATAAACCTGGTGGTACCCATGTTGGCGTCAAATTAAAAAAAAAACGCATCGTATTCGCGAATGTCGGTAAGGAATAGTCGCATTCGCATTCGCGAATATTCAATTAATAAAATTCGTTACACCACTAATACATAGTTAACTAACGACTAAATTGATTGTAAAGAGATAGGGATGTTGCTTATAAATGTTCAATTATCATATTTAACTAATACGAGTACGGGTAAATTTTGTGATACGTGGATGTGGTGGCCTTGTGAATTAAGATTATGATATGGCAGTGTTAATTTGGTTTTGTCTTTCATGTGTATGTTAATGTATCCATTAACAAAATTGTTTTGTATATATGTAAGTTACATATATTTTTTTTTCCTTGAAGACAAAGAAAAAAAAATCTTTTATTTAAAGATATTCGTCAATATATGGACTATATATATATATATATATTTAATCTTTTCAATTAAATTCCATACTTTTTGTTAGATAATAGAAATTACCTTATAAGAACATAATTTTAGTTATTTGAAATATTAAATTCTTAGTTTACGGATTCTCAATTAAACTACAACCCTATACATACAGTGGCATAGCGCGAACTAAGTAGACGTGGGCAAACTCCTGTCAGTGCGGCCCCTCGACATGATTCCATTGAATGGTGCCCTTGAAAGTGCCTCCGCCTCGTCATCCAAAGAGGCCTCGCAAGGCCCCTGTAAGTGCGAGGCCGTGAGCGATGGCCCACTGCGCCCACGCCTAGCTACGCCACTGCTTACATAAAGAACAAAAAACTATACCTGAAGTAATTTACAGATGCACTATCACTTTTGAGGTGTCTCGGTCCCTGAAGTATATCTGCATAAGTTCCTTATTTAAGAACTTTACCCCTATTGCCTTATAGGAATATACTAACAGCGCGTAGCTACGAGGCAGAATACCTGTTTTACTAAAATGTACAATTGGGAATATACAAACTAGTATCTCGAAAGGGTCTTTGTAATTTTATAATGATAATAAGAATTAAGGTTAAAATTTTGCTTCTCAAGTATGCCGGTTGTGTTACGAAACAAGTTTAGGAGAAAATTTAAAGGTAATTGTGTTGTTATTTTTATAATACTAAAGTATTAAATGGGCATGCAGTTCACCTAATGGTAAGTCACTTCCGCCCATGGACATGTAAGTAACTTCACGAAGAACAAGTGATGATTATTAACATATGGTATAGATGGTGGTGACACCGCATATGAAAATGAGCTGGCAAATAAACCCTTTCACCAAAATGCAAGTACCGTTTTACGCTAGAAATAGGTTTAGCTGTGTTGCCACTGGGTTTGAACCATACGCATTGTACCACCACTTTGTAATAGACTAATAATGAGCATAGAATGCGCCCGTGATACGCTTAGGTTCGAATCGTGAACAAATAGGATATAGTTTAAAACTAGGTTTTTATAGTAGGTATAGAAATAGCAAACGAGCATGCAATTCACCTAAAGGTAAGGTGTCGCGGGCACCAATGGACACTTGTAGTTAATCTTAGATTTGTTTTACATGACGGCTGATACGTGGCTACTCCTGAGGGCTAACTTGAAACCCCTCGGATAAGTATGTCTCCCTTATTGTTCTTGACGACCCGCGTGGCGGAGCGGTTACCATACCGGTGTGACGCCCAATGGGTCCCGGGATCGATTCCCGGCCAGACGATTTGAATGATTTTAGATAGTTTAGATTCATGTTCTGGGTCTGGGAGTTTGTGTATTCATCTTGTGTGTGTCCATGGAACCCACTACACAGGAGAAAATCCTAGTGTGAGTCTATGAGTGTAGAATACGTGTATCATACAAAGTTTAAATGTGACATATTAATTACAATGTGATATACTACTAAGTTAACAGTATATTTTGTCCAAATTATAATATTCAGTATTAGCAGAACCTGCGATTGCGACTGCAGAATCATGTTCCATCCATTACACTTTTAAGATCCATTGCTGGACATCCCCCTTCTCCGTTTTGTTAATAGACAACAATATATTGAACACCAAAGCCAAATATTAATAGTTTTATTGAACTTGCATCAGGCGGATTTCCGAAAAACCTTTCAACCCCTGTTTGAAAGCAGAAAATCGACCCCTAAGAGGGTAAACGCAAGATTGAAGTATAGGTATAGGCATTTGAACACTAACAGGAATGCCATAGACATCTGTATGCAATTTCAAATAGAACATAAGTTTTATCGGAAGCCGATCACAGATGCGTTGCTACTCTCGAGGACAACAACGGTCGTATCATATAAAAGTGTACCGGCAACCACACCCTTTTACTGAAACACAAGAACTGCTTCACGACAGAAATAGGTATGACACTTCCCGGTCGAACTACTCTGATTCAACCACTTGGCAAAGAATGGCTGATGAGGTAGAGTGCTTTTAATTTGTTCCTCGGAATCATACGATGTAGATGTCGACCCAGCGCTCGGAGTGAGCGGAGTAACCGGAGTGACTGAAATGACCAGATTAGGAGGAGTGAACGGAGTGACCGGCCTTGGAGACCAGAATGCCCGGAATAACTGGAGTGACCGAAGTGACCGAAACGCCCTGAGTGATCGGAGTGACCAGAGTGACCGGAGTGTCCAGAGTGCCCAGAGTTACTGGAGTGACCAGAGGGATCGGAGCGCCCAGAGTGCCCAGAGACGGGATTGCCCGGAGTGAGCCTATTGCCCGAAGTGACCGAATTGCCCTGATTGCCCAGAGTGACCGAAGTGCTCGGAGTGACCAGGCTACCCGGAGTGATCGAATTGCCCGGAGTGCTAAGAGTGACCGGATTTCCCGGAGTGACCGGAGTGCCCAGAGTGACCGAAGTGTTTGAATTGACCGGAGTGACCAGATTGCCCGGAGTGACCGAATTGCCCAGATTGCCCGGAGTGACCGGAGTGCCCAGAGTGACCGAAGTGCTCTGATTGCCCATAGTGACCGGATTGCCAGGAGTGATCAGATTGCCCGGAGTGACCGAATTGCTCGGAGTTACCGGAGTGCCCAGAGTGACCGAAGTGTTTGGATAGCTCAGAGTGACCGAATTGCCCGGAGTGACCAGATTGCCCGGAGTCACCAAATTGCCCGAATTTGCGAGGATTGACCGGAGTGCCCAAAGTGACCAAAGTGCTTGTATTTCCCAGAGTGACCGGATTGCCCGGAGTGACCAAATTGCCCGGAGTGACCAGATTGCCCGGAGTGACCAGATTGCCCGGAGTGACCAAATTGCCCAGATTGCCCGGAGTGACCGAATTGCCCAGATTGTCCGGAGTGACCAGATTGCCCGGAGTGACCGTATTGCCCGGAGTGACCAAATTGCCCGAATTTGCGAGGATTGACCGGAGTGCCCAAAGTGACCAAAGTGCTTATATTTCCCAGAGTGACCGGATTGCCCGGAGTGACCAAATTGCCCGGAGTGACCAGATTGCCCGGAGTGACCAGATTGCCCGGAGTGACCAAATTGCCCGGAGTGACCAGATTGCCCGGAGTGACCAGATTGCCCGGAGTGACCAAATTGCCCAGATTTCCCGGAGTGACCAGATTGCCCGGAGTGACCGAATTGCCCAGATTGCCCGGAGTGACCGAATTGCCCAGATTGTCCGGAGTGACCAGATTGCCCGGAGTGACCGTATTGCCCGGAGTGACCGGATTGCCCGGAGTGATCGAAAAGCCCAGATTGTACGGAGTGACCGGAAGGCCCAGAGTGACCGAAGCGCTCGGATTGCCCAGAGTGACCGTATTCCCTGGAATGACAGGATTGCCCGGATTGCTCAGAGTGACCGAAGTGCTCAGATTGCCCGAAGTGACCAGATTGCCCGGAGTGACCGAATTGCCTGGATTACCCTGAGTTACCGAAGTGCCCAGAGTGGCCGAAGTGCTCGGATTGCCTGGAGTACCCGGAGTGCCCAGAGTGACCGGATTGGCCAGATTACACAGAATGACCATAGTGCTCGGAGTGACTGAAGTGCCTAGAGCGCCCGGATTGACCGGAGTAAGCGGAGTGCCCGGAATGACCGAAGTGGTCAGAGTACCTGGATTTCCCGGAGTGACCGGAGTGCCCAGAGTAATTAGAGGGACCGGTGTGACCGGAATGAGCACAGGGACCGGAATGCGCGGTGTAACCGGAATAAGCGGGGTGAGCGGTGTGACAGGATTGAGTGAAGTGACGTGAATGAGTAGAGTGAGCGGAGTGGCCGGAATGAGTCAAATGAGCGGAGTGACCGCAAAGAGCGTAGGGACAGGAATAAGTTAAGTGAGCAGAGTGTCCGGAGTGGACCGGACCAGAGGCTGCATACTTGTTTTCATTCAATCCCCATATTGATAGGATATTTAAAGGCACCATAATTATTTAAAGTTATATAGTCTACTAGTTGACCCGGCAAACTTTGTTCGGTCTAAAAGTCATTAATACAAAATTATCATTGTACCGCCACTATATTATACATGTATTATACATAAAAACCTTCCTCTTGAATCCCTCTATCTATTAAAAAAGCTGCATTATAATCCATAGCGTAGTTTTAAAGATCTAAGCATAGATAGAGACAGCGCGAAGAGACTTTGTTTTACACTACGGAGTGATTATAATAACTAAAATATCCACAACATTTCACTTGAATTTGCACCCCATACCGCGCATAGAGATAGCGTTCTGTGTTCCTTCCGTTCTTACCCAATAGGCTTGCTGTATCTTATTATTATGTATTGTATATGCGAAAATTTGTGGACGTATGTGTGTTTGTTCCTCTTTCACGGAAGTACTATCATTTACGCTGAATTGTAGTACATAGATATTTAATGATCTAGAGTGACACAGAATACTCATTACCATGATAGAGGTGACCGAAGTAAGCGAAGCCGAAAGAATAACCTATTTTTTCGTGGGAAAACCCATCATGGGTTCCTCTCTGCGCGGCAGCTGTGAGGATATGTGACTCCTGCTGGCTAAAACCCCACGGTGTTCCTCTGTACGCCCTTAGCCGGGACTGCGGGTAAGGTAATAGCAGTCGTCCGCGGTCCCTACGACGTCTGCCCTCATCAGGGCCCGTCTCTTTTAGGGATGGAGCTGGAGTTTCTCCATCCCTCCGTCTTGAGGTGCGCGGGGGAACACCGCGCGCGTCACCTCGAGACTTGAATAACCCAACCTAACTTTATAGATAACTAGTTGACCCGGCGAACTTCGTTCCGCCTAAAAGTAAAAAATCTAAAATTACTTATAAAAAATCTACTATATTATACATGCATACATAAAAACCTTCCTCTTGAATCGCTCTATCTATTAAAGAAATACTGCATTAATATCCGTAACGTAGTTTTAAAGATCTAAGCATACATAGGAACAGACAGTGAGAAGCGACTTTTATACTATGTAGTGATACTGATGTGTTCGTGTCCAATGCACGGTATTATGTTTAATGTGTTTTTAGTTGATTCTATGTTTCATTATACTATGTAGTGAAGTGCACGAAGATGTACCTTACTTGCATAACTTTCAGATCAGAGCGATATTCTAAATATTCTAAAAAACGAAGCGCCTCGTTTATTGCATGACAGTCACAATTTCTATGAATAAATTTAGTTTATGGATACTGAATAATTTTAAAACATAATGTTATTTTTAAACTTTAATATTTTTTGCTAAAAATATTTATATTACTTTAATCTAATGTTAATTGAAATATTATTTTCCAATTTCATTCCGATAAGTCAGAATTGAGTATATTATAAGGTACACTCGAAGAATTCAACTCGGCTGGGCTGTGTTTGGGAAATTTCGTAGTATCTTCTCATCCACAATTCCTCAGTGCCTGAAGTCGAAATTGTTCGAGCAACGTGTGTTGCCAGTGAAGACCTATGGCGCTGAAACGTGGTCCTTCACTAAAGGCTTCATTCGAAGGCTCAGAGTCCCTCAGCGTGCTATGGAGAGGGCTGTGCTCGGAATTTCGCTACGAGACATGATTTGTAACGATGAAATCCGTGGACGAACGAAGATTACCGACATAGCTCTCAAAAACAAGCAAGCTGAAGTGGCCGGCCACATCGCTCGAAGGAACGACAACCGATGGGGAAGAAAGGTCCTCGAGTGGCGACCACGTTTAGGCAAAAGGAGTACAGGTCGCCCTCCTACCAGGTGACCAGGACCGAAGAAGACAGCGGGAAACCGTTGGATTCAGAGGGCACAGGACCGGTTGAAGTGGAGCCATTTAGGAGAGGCCTATGTCCAGCAGTGGACATTAAAGGGCTGATGGATGGATGGAAATGGTATTTTTATGAAAAGAACTGTTAGATTTATCTGTACAGTTAAAAGAACTTATCGGCTGGTCAGATTTTCTTCAAACTTATGACAAGCACCCTCAATCAGCCTTCCCTTTAATAAAAAAAAACATTCAAATTGGTCCAAATTTTCAAGGTTACGATGCTACGAACGGATTCGCATATATACTCGTTAAACTTATCCCTTTTTTGAGTTATGAGTTAAAAATCCTAAACTAATATATCAAACTATCAAATGACTTACTTTCGCAGAATATTTAGCAATCTGTCGCCAGGGATGCTTTAGAGTACTTAAGGTAACCCCAGCCGGGGCGACTGCCCTAGGGAGACATTATTAGCATTATCCTCACATCATATCTGACCTGACGGACCCCTCACTCGGTCGTCTCTGGTATTTGATTGCTTCTATTGTACGTATAGCTGGTGGACTTAGAGAATTTGGGCTTACTTTAATTGAATTTCAAATGTATACCTCTATACCGTTCGCACTACGAACGAAACAAATATCTTAATATATATAAATTACGTGTCACTTTATTTGTCCGCAATGGACTCTTAAACCTCTGAACCGATTATAATCAAATTTACACAATGTGCGCATTTTGATCCAACTTGAAAGATAGGATAGTTTATATCTTAATTTATTTCCTTAATTTAATTTATTTACATTTCTTTAACCACAGCAACGCGTGACCGGGTCTGCTAGTTAAATTATATATTTTCAAATCGCACTTGGCCAGCGCGGCGGACTGTGGCCCAGAGAAGACCCGTGCCCAGCAGTGGGACAATAATAGGTTGACGACAAATATTTTTAAATGCTGGGTAAAAACGAACTATTGAGGTTTTAAGGGATAAAAAACATTTATAAATAAAAATCAAAGCATCAAAAAAAGAAAGATCATACAGATTATGATTTTCAAACTTCCTCATCACAAAATACCTTCCAACAGAAAAGAGACAATGAGATTCATTATTTTACCACCGGTTTTTATATCCATATAAAAAATAAGGGAAATATATTTTGAAAGAGAGGCTGTATATGCAAGGTGAGCGTGGATATGACAAAGTAAATCCTGTATTCGAGACAGTATAAATAAGCTGTTGCATTTAAATTAAAATTCAATTTAGATGCAAACAGTTTAAACGTCATTAAGCTCGCCATATTCATAGGTTTTGTCAGTAAATTAGTGTAAAATCTTTTTGGATTAATATAAAACGGGCTATTAATCGGTTAATTAGGTTGACCCTGAGTTTCAGTCTGGCTACAGGTTGGACGCATCTAGAATATATTAAAGTGGTTAGTTACATCAAATTTGATAAAAAAATTGTCTAACTAAAATTCATAACTTAATTCCAGACGAGGATTTTTTCCCGATCATGTTTTGAATTCGTTTACATCGTTATCTTTTAGTTTATCTTTGGTTTTCGTAAATGTGCTGAAGAAAATGGTAAATACAGTCGCTTGATTATATTTTGCAGATAATTCAGCTGGAAATGCCATGGCAATCATGCCGATTTATTTTATTACCAATATAAACGAAAGTAGCAAGAGGGATGTTGCTCACTTCACATTAATCCATTGTTCATGGGAATCGTAAACAACTCCAAATATACCAGAAATTCTAATTGGATTTACTAGAATGCCTTGTGTATGTAAATTGACCTTCCTACATCCTACGGGCAAGAACATATAAGAGGAAGTAAACTAAAACCGTATAAGTGTAGTCTTAGTACGTAGTCTTAGTACGTATATATTTGTTTTGTTATTTAAACATTTGTACTTAAATTAGTACTTAGCTGAAAGCTAAGAAAGCTAAGCTTTGTGATACTAAATTTGATCTACATTGATCTCTAAGACAGTTGTACAAACAAGTGCCTTTTAATGTCAGCTAAATAAAATCAGTGATCTTTATACGGTGCAACGATTTTAACTGACTCTTAGTCTACTTTACTAAGAGATTACTTCAGTCTGTCTCAGCTTACTTACCTAATCCTTGTTGGTTACGATCTTGGCCTCCGATACGAGAGTTCGCCACCTGACGCCAAATCTAGATCTCTGTCCTGCCCCGCCCTTAGTCAATTCTCTGCCAATGCCTCGCTAAATTCTTTTGCGGTTTCGTCCTATCATCGATACCTGGAACGGCCGACGAGGCATGTACGACTTGTACGAGTTATCTTACGTACCTACGCACATTTCACAACCCAAGTGCATTCTTTGGACATGCAATTAACTCTGTGAGCTTTTAGTAAACCAAACATATAAAACAAACAAGCGTCAAAACAGGGTTTATAGTAATTTTGATTAATTTTTTTTAATGAGAACTTCTTTAATGTCACGGTATGACCGGATTGAGAAAAACATTTAGACATTAAACAGTTCACAGATCACAGACAATCTCTAACATTAGATACATAAAGTCCAATGATCATTTGCATAGACTTTTTAAATAAATTTAAATACACTTCACATATTTAAAAGGATAGAGACATTTTTAACAACATTTTCAAAGTAATGGAACACGTAAATAAAATACAAAATATCTTAAACACAAAAGTATTTACAGATGAAAATTCAAGACAGCAGACACCTCAATTTTGTTTATCTGTATTGATTCTCATTCTATTACACCGTTATCATTCACTCACATCATGAAACTCTTTGAAGTCGATTCTTTATTTTGCTGCTTATTTCGTGTATTTTTCTTCGCCTCTCTGTGTTGTATTTTAATTTCTTATTTCAGTTTTCTTTTATCAAGCAAAGAAGATCCCATTCATAGACCCTAGGATTATTTGCGCTTAAATAAATATTAGCAGACTCCGCTTTAAATAACTTTACATATTTTTTCATAAAAGGAATTTAAATAACTTGAAATTATTTCTTATAAAAAGTAACTACACTTATAGAATATTAATTCTGATAAAATCGATGCTAATAATATATTTTTGAAACTTATAATTAATACGTGAAGCAAAAACTTGTGACGCATTTTTAAGTAATATGCCGCGGACAGATTAATATGAAATTTTGCACGATTATAGTGGACGTAGAGAAAGAGTGCAGAATGTTAATATTTATTTCAAATAATGCATGTAACATACATAAAATCAACTGACACATAACGAACACTACCGTGCATTTGTTACAAACACATAAATAATTAACGAAATAGAACATTCAATGTTCTATTTCGTTAATTATTGTGTTCTATGAAAACACAACGTCAGAAATGTCAGTGTCTTTGTCAAAATACCGGCTATTGCTTTTAAATGCGGTTTAGCTAATTATGCCTCTTTTTATATTTAACGGGTGTGTTCAAAATAACTTGAAAATTATTACATTTTATTTGAATTTCAGAAATATTCGTACTACTTTGGACAATACGAAGTTTAGTTTTTGAATTTTGAACTTACGGTCGAATTTCGACCGATGCTACGATGGTACGATACTACAGGTGACTAGTATTTCATAAATTTTCCGTTTACGCCTTTCATCTTTCATAGTGGTATTATTTCTATATTAATAGTTTCTAATAATGACTATTCATGACCTACTCTTATCGCAGTATCTGCTAAAATATTACCTGCTCCATATATCAAGATATAATGTTCGTGGCAAATTTATAATCCATTCGTAAGTCAAATTTTCGTATCTTCTAACCCCGGTGGCGATACAATGTAATACGGGACCTACCCTTTATGTAAATTTGTTTACGATGTCGCAGATTCAAATATCGGTATAATGCCTAAATATTAGGAGCATTACAGGTACTGAAATATTGGGGACGTAATACCAGGCGTCATTTTGGTATTAAATTAAACCAGTTGCGAAAGCAACGGGATTTTCGTAGATCTTGCCAAGATTTATGAACCTGTAGGCCAATTTAGCGCTTTGCTAGGTTAAGTTTTGACTAATTGAGAAATAAATTACGTGATAATAATTGTACCAAATTGGGTTGTCATTATACTTATCTATACATTGCCTTCATTTTCTGTAGTATTGTCTGTAGAGGATAATATTTCAAAGTTTATTTAGGTCAGTTCTATAACTTCACTTACTTGAACAATAAAATAAACGTTATGCCAATGATTGATATATAATTTTTTATTCTTCTTTTTTTTGTTTTAGCTTATTCTATTTAAGGGTTTTTAGAAGTTAGTGCACTATAAATCAAAATTTATTGTATGAAGCATTCATTAAAGAAGTCTTATTCTTATCTTACTTAACAGTTATTCATTATTGTACGCCACTATAATTATGTTCATTATTACTGAACTAGATGTTTTTGGCGACCAGTCTTCTATATACGAGTATATAAACTAAACTTTAGACTGATAATCGCGTATTCCAAATTACTGAACTAGCCAGTTAGTTCATTTTACGATGTAGACATAAAATGTTTTTTTTTTAATAATTCACCCATAAGGGATAATGTTCGAATTAATATTTACTACGTTATTCCGGCGTCTTCACCCGCTTCAGTCACGTTTACTACGGCAATATATCCTATGTGTTAATTTACATCATAACTATATGTATGCCAAAGGAGATGTTTCAAAATGTATGGACCTTTGGCCAGGTATCTGTACACCATATGATAAAAAAGGCAGTAAAGTATACAGCACTTTTAAACTAAGCATTTTATTAAAATCGACTGGGTTTATTGGTACAAGACTAGAATTTTAAGTTAGAATTGCAACACAATATAATGGCGGCGATATTATTTCATTTTGACAGTTGAGGTTAATAAACAAACTGTGACAATGACAATCAGTTGTCAGTGATTATCTGAATTCTGATCCAATGCAAAAAAGGAAAAACTTATTATTACATTATGGAGCTTAGCTATGATAACCTTAAAACTATTGTATAGTTATGGTGCTATGTAAACAAATGTAAACAAAGACTAATCTTACCTCATAGCTAATAGTCAATTACAATTATGATTTCAATTCAAACCCGAATGAATCAGTTGATGTTTGGAAGTCCAAGTTGAGTATGTAAATCCTTTATTCACTAGCCTGGCCAACAGGTTAACCGATGAACAGTCCAAAATATGAAAGTCAAGTCAAATGAGGTAAGCAGCGATCCGAAATCCAAGATATGTAAGCCAGGGGTTTGATAACTTGATATAGAAACTCCAACACAATACGCACACGAAAATATTCCGCGAAAATATCTAAGAACAAGAAGACAGATGAATGGATCTAGTAAAAGAATCAATATGACAGTTGTCAGATAATTAGAACTATAGTTTTGTCCACAGACTGTCTAAATCAGTTGTTCCGCCATATTGGAAAACGAAGAAAATAGTTGATTTTAACTGGTTTTGTACCAGAAAAGTACACGGTTTTATAAATTTTAAGTATTTTTTTCGGATTCTTGAGATTTTTCTCGATTTTTTGAGATGGTGTACATATACCTAGCCAAGATTGAAACATCTCCTTTCAACGAAAGTGATTTTTGCGCAAAAGAGTAGCAAACAAATACATCCTCACAAACTTTAGCATTAATAATATTAATAAGTTACGCCTGTGCATACGAAGTCGCGCGACAACAGTTGTATTAAACTTACGAAGGCCCGATATCAATCAATCGGGCATTGTTGTGGAAGATCGGTAACGTTGATCGACATTAACACGCAGTTAAACTGGGTCACATTGTGATGGACGGTTAGAGGAGACAGAATAAGGACGCACCCTTATTAATTTTGTATGCCGATCACAGTGAGGCTGGCTATTCAATATTTATTGAAAAAGTAATTACGATATGGACTTTATGAATAAGATACCTGAATTTGATAAGATGTGATATTAGGAGATTAACCATTGATCATGTGTTTAACTGAACTTTTTTGTCTAATTTTAAATCTGACTGAAGTACCGAACAAGCTTTCAGTCCACCTGATGGCAAGTGGTCACTGCCGCCCGTGGACATCTGTAGTGAACTACATACATAAAATGGTTTCCATCTGAAGTCAATCACAGATGCGTTACTACTCCCGAGGACTATGATGGTCGTCTCATGTGAAAGTGTGCCGGCAACCACACCCTTCTATCGAAACGCAAGAAATGCTTCACGCTAGAAATTTCTGCCGTTTGTGAAAAAAATCTTATGACAATTTTTTTAACCATTGCCGAGGGTTGCATACACGAAAGTTTTACACATTGTTTTTGTATAATTGAAACAGCATCCCATAAAATGCATTTTTAAAGTTGAATGTCAAATTTTGATTTCAAACCTTATTTGAGTAAACAACGAAACAACGGTGTGACTTTCAAAAATAATCTTTAGGATTCAATTTTGATTAAATGAATTTTTTTACTTAGAAAACATAATTCTAGACAATTAGTCTAAGTACTTTTGATATTAAGGTTAATTGTTTACATTTTATTACACTTTATATAATGTAAGCTTATTCTCTAAGTGAAAATATTTCAGCTTCATACTATATTGGTAATATGTACTCTTCTTTGATGTTTATTTACACAGTAAAAGTAATAAGCTAGTAAATCCTATAATCTTTGGCCCTTAAAAAGGTAATGTTTTCGTTTATTAAACTTTATTTTGTGCAAACACATTCCCTGAGCCCTTTAGCCCTTGCTCCATGGATGGCTACGTTATTAATCGTAAATTTCTTTAAAGGGATTTTTCGTGCCGACTATCAAATGTTATTAACTTCGAAGCAACTTATTGAGATACATGGTTTTTATTTGCAACCACTATTTTAAATATAAAACAAGATACTAAATAATAAATGAATATTGCATTGAAGGTCATAAAACTAAAAAGTATACGGCAAGTCGTATTTGGTCATGTTGCGACATCATATCTGAAATCGATGTCGTGTCATAAATATTTTTATATTATACAAATTATGAATATTTTTACATTGCTAAGATAGAAAGTGGTTTCTGGCACCAAAATTCAGATAAAATAACTCGTAGTACTTATATTGTGTATGCCTGAATGGTTAGAATAAAGACTACAATCTGTAATATTATACATGGAAGAGCTTTGTATATTCATACAAGTAAACAATTGATTGATTGATTAATTGTAGTTGGCGATGGACGTGTTGCTCTCCCAAACTATTAAGTTGCTCAGTTAAAATAACTCGTATAAATATGTCTCTTAAACCACATCTCTCAAACCAAGACACACCTGACCTTTAAACTGCTGCTATAAGGTAGAAATAGGTATTTAATTACTATTCCACTACGTGGCACGTGTTCATCTCTATGAGTAAGAAAATTATAAATCATAGTCCATTGTCCTGACCAAATGCGAATTCATAGACTTCACACGTCTATAACACTTTTTTTTGAATAACTTTCACGCGTGTAAGTTTTGGAATGGAAACCAAGAGATATCCAACATTTTAGACGGCTTAATAGTCAAATTAATTGTTATACGGTCAGTCATGTGGTCAGTTTAAGCCACTTAATATCAGATAAACTGTTTTTTATTCACTGCTACTATTAAAACTAAATACAAAACCCATCTCATATCATACACGTGTCATTAAAACCATTCATACGAACGCAAGAATCAAATTTCGCAGCACTAACTGTTTCGCCATTTCCTCGGCGGTCTCCGTAGAAATTCAAAGTTCCGCTACGCGTCTTGGGCGCAAAGTAATACACGTATGAGTTTAATATTCCATCTCCGTGCCATTCGTTACTGCCCTTTTACGTGACCAGGAATCCACGCGGATTTGCAACACACGCCTCTAATTATAAATACTTCAATGCGCATAGTCATGATAATAAAAATGTTTTAGATATATTTGTTAGGCACTAGAAGCAGTTATCAAGATCATATGTTTCAGAAGAGATTGTGTTGTGTACAAGGATTCACCCTAAGTAATTTTCTTGTGTGTCAGTTATAAGAAAATTATGTTGAGGAATTGTATTAATGTGAAATTTTAAATGAGGCGGCCATCTAAGTCTACGGGAGTAACAATGCATCTGTAATTTATTTCACATACAGCCTCTGCTCTATATGCGAGGCGCTAACAGATGTTCATTGGCGTCAGAGACTGCTTACCACGTCGTGGTCTACGCTGATTTTTGATATTTAATATTAGTGTATGGATAATATAGATTTTGTAGAAGGAACAGGGCATCATTTTAAAGAATGTTGCCAGTTATGGCCGAATAAAAAATCGTAGGCGTACAGTTAAAATTTCAATGCTATAAGGGAAAACTAAACTATTGTTTTGAGGTAACTTAAAAAAAACTCGTATTGTACGTAGGTACAGTTCTTTCTTTTGTTTCCGTAGTTACCGTCTGGAGGTATTTTAATGGATTCTAAAAGCAGAAAAGCAAATCCTTTGTTTATTTACTTAAACTTTTGTATTTTCTTACACGTTTAAAGAACTTCTCTTCGATTAGAGGGAGCTTTTGTTTTTCCGTTGTTTGTAGACTGATTAATAGTGTAACGTGGTAGTTATATAAAGACTTTCTAGGTAACTGAGTTCTATTTTAGATAGTGGAGATTATGTACTTTGGTTTAATCAAAGTGATTTATTTCAAGTAGATTAATTGACGACCCGCGTGGCAGAGCTGTTACCATACCGGTCTGACGCGCAATGGGTCCCGGGTTCGATTCCCGGCCAGACAGGTATCTGAATGATGAGTTTAGATTCGTGTTCTGAGTCTGGGTGTTTGTGTATTCGTCTTGTGTGTGTCCATGGTACCCACGACATAGGAGAAAATCCTACTGTGGGGCTATGAGTGTTGAAAGTGTCTTGAAAGTAGATTAATTGCAGAATCTCTTAAAAGCAACTTTAACATTGCTTTGCTAGGATTTTCTTTATCAAGAAACTGACGTCTGAAACTTATATCGATAGCTAGAAATATACAATATGATTTTGAGCTAATGGAACATGTAGGGCTAAAGCAACTTCAAGCCGTACTGTTACCTATCTAGTTCAATTTATAGCAAGACAAACATAAATAATAAATTAAGGTTACTACTTAGGGTCGAAGAGCTTAATACTTATGTTTTTTTTAAGTTGTGGACCAATTTGCGTATATAGAACTCGAAGGAATTGATTAAGTAAAACATAAAATGTATGTATGTAAGCCAATAAATACAACAAAAATCTTCATTTTGTACTAAACCTTTCTGTTTCTTTTTTACACGCCTTTCAATATCTTGGACTATTTCCTATTTTAATATTGAAATAGGAAAGATGTTTTCATATATTATTTATTTCGCCTATGATGGAAATCCAGTTTATAAATGTAATATGTAATATTGTTTCTTATGTAAGTTTCTTTACCCATTGTGTAAATCTATACTAGAATAGTTACACAGTGACAACACTTTACGTAGTTCGTCTCCGGTGATTTAATCCCGTCAGACCTGTGTGGTAACCGACCCGCGTGGCGGAGCGGTTACCACACAGGTCTGAGGTGCAATGGGTCCCGGGTTCGATTCCCGGCCAGACAGGTATCTAAATGATAAGTTTAGATTAGTGTTCTGGATCTGGGTATTTGTGTATTCGTCTTGAGTGTGTCTATGGTGCCCACGACACAGGAGTAAATGTTAGTGTAGGGCTATGAGTGTAAAAAGCGTGTAAGTGTTTAATGGTAGTAGAGCTCTATATGGTTCATTTCTAGGCGCATCTTACCTGTATGCTTAATACAAGCATTAAGCGCTACTCCAGTCTGACTACAAAGGCGTAGTAAGAAAGGGTATACTTAGTTCTCTCTGTGTGTTTTGTGGCTGATCTCGTGATGTACTTTATTATTTTTTGCTATTGGTTCTCGGGTGGTAGCTACCTCTAAAACTCAGAACTGTATCCTCGTTTATTTGTATTATAAATGAAATAAAATGTCTTTTTTTTTGTATAGGCCTACGGGGGCACTTACAAATTGTCAGTTACACTTTTTTTTACACTACCACCGTATTGGAACACGACCTCAACTGAAAAGATCCGGCAAGAAACTCAGCGAGTTTGCCTTTTGGTTATGTTGTACTTTTTTTTCAATCATGTTTTTTTTTACATAGTAATGAAAGTTAGCTTTAGTATCTTGCCTGACAGTTACTAAAGATGAGGCCTGTTGGGCAAGATACACTACACTTTTAAACTTATTAAATATACTCTAGAAATGTATATTATTGCTCAGTCCCAAGCTGTTTTGTCGTCTATGTAATCAGATATTTTATAATACGCTTTACGGCAAAGTTTAGTCTTAATCAATGCTTTGAACTTATTTATTGACAAATTTCTGATATGAAAATATGTCTGATATAAAAAACCGTTTAAAATAGCTTGTCATTATTTGTTGGCAGCTTCAAATGCATATAGGTATAATCACATATTTATTATTAGTGATGGTTATCTGCAAATCCGTATCAATCAATCATTTGGACACATTGCCAATCTATTTGGCGATGTCATTGGTATGGATGACTGGTTAATCGAATCTGCTTGTCTGTCCCTCTATTTGGATTTCCGCAAACACCTGTGAATAACGGTATAAAAGTTTATTGACAGCTTAATGTATCCTCTGGAAATTGTTATATGATCATTGGTCATATCATTAAGTAAGATTACTTGTATCAAATAGCAAATTACACTTTTACTCATCTTATAAACACTTACTAAAAGTAAAGTAATAAAGTAAAGTAAACTTAGTCAAGTTTGGATACTCTCAAAATAATGGCATCTGACAACGTGACATATAATCATGTATGTAATATCATTGAAACAATATCATTGCAACAGAAATATTTTTAAGTACAAAAAATTGAAGCTTCCTAGAAATATTCCTTCCTAGAACTTTGTTCACGTAATAATAATAATAATAATAATTCTTTATTTGCTAAAATAAGGTGCTTTACATAGGTAGTTAGTCTTAGAAAATTACAATGTCCTCATATTTTGCCTTTTATGCGTGCAAATGTATAATTGATTCTAAATTGTCAACATCATTTTTGCTTTATTGATTGTCATAATGATAAATAATGCTAAATAATTATTATAATTTATACAGTTATGTCATTCCTATTTATGTAATCACGGAGAGTTTTTATTTAAATTGAATAATAAACTCATAGAGTATTTGAATATTTTTATGATTACATTTAAAACACATACTATTGTCAAGCCAACGATAATTTTATATGGAGTTATTATAACCACAGTATTTATATAGATATTTATACCGTGTTATAACTTTACAATCGCTGACATTTTACGACCTAGATATTTCCATAACAAATAACAAACTAAAACTATCGTAAGATACATTATATTGATAAGACACCACACTAAAACTGTCAATAGGTGCTCAAAGTTCGGCTAAATTCCTTCTAAAAATAAACGACAAAATAACGCCTATCTTACTCTATTTTCTCCTTATTTTACGGTGTATAAAAAGTAGATTCGGAAGATGAAGCGTAAACAAATATTTACCATAGAGTATAAATAAAGTTTTGTTTAAACCGAAGACCGGTATGGGAAGCGTTAACTATTTAGGGCAATTTTATGATGGTTCCAACTGCATGCCTGTTTTTAGGTAAAAAGTAGAGATGCGATGCGAGATCTCTGGGCTGGAGCGCCACAGTATAAACTCAACCCACTTGACTCCGTACAGAAGCGAGCGGTCCGAATCGTCAACGACCCAAGGATCACCGATCGGTTAGAACCCTTAAGCTTGCGGAGGGACATAGGTTCCCTTTGCGTGTTCTACCGGCTTTATAATGGTGAGTGTTCCGAGGAACTGTGTGATCTGGTGCCCACATCACCCTTCCTTTATCGCACCACTCGCCGACGGATGAGGTTCCATCCGCATCAACTGGACTCGTGGCGGTCATCCACGGTTCGGTTTGCGCGCTCGTTCCTGCCGCGGACGTGCAAGATGTGGAATGAACTTCCTCCTGAGGTATTCCCGGGGCGCTACGACATGGGGTTCTTCAAGAAAGGTGTAAAAAGAGCTCTCCTCCAAAGCCGGCGATGCATTGGCGACTCCTCTGGTGTTGCAAATGTCCATAGGCGACGGTGACTGCTTTCCATCAGGTGGCCCGTCAGCCTTATCGTTAGGTCTTAATATAAAAAAAAAAAAATGCGCCGAATATTCGTTAGTTATTCGGTATTCGGTATATTCGGCATCTTTTTACTTTTCGTATTCGGCCGAAGTATTCAGTTTTGGTGCCGAATATATACCTACACGCACGGTATAAAAATAAAAGACAAATCTTTTAATAAATTAAAGAAATCCTCTGAAGAAAGAGTTGAATAAAGCTAATAAAATTAAAGAATAAATCTTGACATCAACATTTTTTAGACCGCAATCATAAGCAATATTTTTTTAAAGAGCTTATATATCAACATTTATTTTTAAATCTCAAATCAACATTTTATTTTCTTATGAACTCACATTTGAAGTTGTAACCGAATAATTCGGCCTAATATCCGGTTCGGTAAAAGTTAAACCGAATAGCTTTCGGTATTCGGCTACTCGGCGCAACTCTAGTAAAAAGCATATGACAAATATGACTTCGAGCGTAATCTTATAGGAAAATTATTTTTGGAAAAGTTTAATTATTTTCAGATCACGTTGACTACAATAAATTTTTAGTTAAAAATTAAAACGGATCATTTAAAACTTTTGGTTTTCATACTTTGGAGGTGAAAATAAATCTCCCCTTTTGCTGTACTGGAGTTTCAAAATGGAGTATATTTTAAATTCCCCCATTTAGTATAAAACTAAGTGTAACTAAGTTTCTTTTTATCTGACCGACTTAGCAAACGAGCATGCAGTCCACTCGATGGTAAGTGGTTACTGCCGCCCATGGACATCTGTAATCAACTTCATACAGAACGTGGATTCCATTTGAACTCAATTGCAGATGCGTTGCTACTCCCGAGAAGAATGATGTTCGCCTCATATGAAAGTGTGCCGGCAACCAGACCCTTCCATCGAAACGCAAGAAATGCTTCACGCTAGAAATAGGTGTGGCGGTGGTACTTCCCCGGTCGAACTCGATGGTACTACCACCTTCAAGTACAAAATAAAAGTAAAAACGTTTTATTATACGCTTCTCACACGTGTCAGCTTTGGTTTGGACGTGGCGTAAGCGAAATGTATGTCAGGCATTGATTTATAAGAAACTGAGAAAGGGTTTACGGTTATGATAAAACATAAATCCTTTCTCGTCCAAGCTGCGGATAATTTTATAGGAATTCTCGCACTTTTTGCCGCAATCTGTACACCGCGTGCATTATCGATGTCTTACAATATAGATTTGAGGACATTGATATTAATTTTGAGCGATATAAGAATTTTTATTATGTGCTTACTTTATGAATGTGATGTTCGAGTTTTTCAAATACGTAATATTATTATGATATGGCATGTATTATATGAAATTTTGTTAGCTTTTTTCCGCTTTTCCGCCCATTTGCCACGATGAAGGACATTTTACGTGGTAATCAATATTATACAGTTACTATATATACTGTATGTGTCAACCATTCTCTTAAAAAACAATCTTTTGTAATAAGTGAAATGTTATTATTATATTAAGAGAGAGGAGGAGGGAACTTTAATAAATTAATAATAATTTAATCGAGAGTTGTAATCGTATGAATGAAATAAGATAGAAACCTTAAGGAGTTGAAAAGTGTAAACTATATAGGAGCGATTTCGTTATCATCCATTTATATATACATTGTAACAGTGTTATGAGCTCCTATATTCTGGTTTTAAGCCAACGGAAACTAACACGTGATTGTGACCGAATTACAGAAAACTCGCTTGGCGTTAAGTCATTTACAATCGAATCCGTGAAGATTCCTACGCGTCAGCGTTAAGAAAAATTCAGCATATTTCGCTACAATTTGTCACGAAATTCCTTACAAGATTAAACATATAAAAGCATGTGTTTTTTGAAGATTAGCCTTAACTGAAAATAATTAAGATTTTTCTAAATTACATTTTTTTATATTATATTGTATGCCCATGTGGCCGGAATACGGCGAACAATATATAATTTAAGGCATGTACCTACCTGTATTCCACAATAAAGATATTTGATTTGATTTGATTTGATTTAACGTTTGCAGCTCTAAGTGAGTGATACGAAGCGAAGGTTTCGTGCCCCTCGAGTAATAGCGGTTACTTCTGTTACGATCAGAAAGGATTTAGTCCTTCTTGGATATGGTTAAACATGTCTATAAGGCGTATTTAACTTTGATCACCCAGGTAATATCACCTAAATGGAATACACCGTCAATAAGCGGCAATCACTACTTAATATCACATTACATGCTTATTTTCATTATGCAAAATATATACAACCATCTTTACAATAATGAGCATGAATATATAATGTTGAAACGGTAATTATAATTAACATAAGCAGTAAGACACAACATTCAGAGCCCTCGTTGTTGTTGAATTACATAATTTAGAGGACACTTTGTAGAAGCATTAAGGTTACTGGGCATTAGAATAACCTGAAACGACCAGTTTCTAACAAGAAGGACTTGTACAATAGCAGACGAGAAACGATAAGTCCGTCGTCTACCCCTTATTCGTCCCTGTAGCCTCGGGGTCAGAATAGGGCTACGGTATCCCCTGCCTGTCGTAAGAGGCGACTAAAAGGGGCTTCCGGGGTTGCAGACGGCTAGAGTGGGAGCTCGAACCGTTCGGTCAGGCAATCTCGGGAAGGACGGCGGTATGTGTGGTCGCATACCGTCGTAAAGACTAGACGGAGCGGTGGGCCCAGCCGCCCATGGGAGCCCGATGGGGCAGCGCGCTCGGAGGATTCCGGTTGAAGTCGTTTCGAGATCCCGCCGAAAAGCTCCTTTTCAGCGCCGAGGACGGGCACCGGGGGGGTTTTAGTGCGGTAAAAATCCCACATAACCCTGCGTCGCTCCCACGGTGTCGGGTACCTTTTGAAGGTTTCCCCATCGAAAACAAAAAAAAAACCCTTATTGTCCCACTGCTGTTCTAGGGCCTTTTCTCAGAATGAGAGAAAAAAATCTCTCATTCTGAGAAAAGGCCCATAGTTGTTTCGTTTGGCGCATTGGATATTTTGAAAATGGAACTTGCTGTGATATGGACGTTTCGTGAACTGGATATTTTGCTAATTGGGAGTTCTGGGAATCGGACGTTTTTCGAGCTGGACATTTGCACTTCCTCTACCTTTTTGTACAAGTTTATTATGTTTCCTCTAAATAGAAATTGTTCTTGTTTTTGCCCATCATTAAAAGTTCTTTTTAGGGTAAAGTTGAATACGAAATCGTAAGCGTGAAATGTACACTGCAAGCTATAAGCAAGAACAGAAACAAATAATGTTTTTTCGAGAAAAAAATATGAAATCGTACAGATACGTACGTACGTAAGTGTACCTACTGGATTTTTTGTGCTGCACATTGAGCAAAATGTGAACAAATCAAAACACAAATAATGGCAACTTTGATTACTAAATATGTATAATTTATTTATTTTATTTATATTACTAGCGTGAAGCATTTCTTGAGTTTCGATGCAAAGATGTGGTTGCCGGCACACTTTTATATGAGGCGACCATCATAGTCCTCGGGAGTACTAGGCATCTGTGATTGACTTCAGACAGAACCCATGTTCTGTGTGAAGTTGATTACAGATGTCCATGAGCGGCAGTGATCACTTACCATCAGGTGGACTGAGTGCACTTTGCTACTTCAATCAGATAAAAAAAAATTACCAACTATCAATTTTACTGATGAATTGAATATTCTTTCACACGAGTAATATAAAGTCGTACGATATAAAGAGTATTCTGTTCACATATATTCGGTTGAGGATTAATTTTGCAGTTTGCTATCTCAGATTGAGTTGATAGGATTACGTCCGTGTAATACGTGTAATACCCCGACAAATTATCGTCATGAATATTGTGTGTTAAGCCTTTCCCGCCCAATTTACACTGAAGACTTAGCGTATTGTTCTAACTGTAAGCTTAATGTACTGACTTTAACATAATGTTCTCTTCCAGTAACTTAATTTTCCATAACGAATACAGTACATGTAGCTATGGTAATTCATATGAACTTGAAATGTCTTTATTTTGTACAGGCTTTCGGGGGCACTTACAGATTGTCAGTTACTTTTTTTTTCTTACAGTACCACCGGATCGGAATACGACCTCAACTGAGAAGATCCGGCAAGAAACTCAGCGGGTTTGTCTTTTTCCTTATTTATATCCTTTTTTTTGAATACAATTACAATCATGTTTTTTACATGGTAATGAAAGTTAGCCCCAGTATCTTGCCGGCTGTAACTCTTATAATGTAACATTGGGAACCGGTTTCTCGTTACAAATGACGATGATCTCGAGTTTCCTTCACCGAGTGGCATTGGAGCTGTGTGTATTGGTGGAGTGGATACGCTGGAAACTGATGTCAAACAGTTTGAAAAAAAAGTTAGTGACCATTCCATTTTGGTTGTACTTTAAATCGTCTATAAGCCTTCTTTTGGGTTTTAATTCATGAGATCCAAGAATTATCACTGGAACCAAATCGTGGAAGCCTGAAAATTTGACACTACGACACAATACAAATCCAGCCGCCTCCGACCTTGACTGTATAGATGGGTTAAGATCTACACGTAATACGTGATTAGAATGTGAACGTCGCTCCAGCAGGAAAGTAGCACGTAGAGTGATAGGAGTGGGACGTATAATTAGTGCCCAATCTGCTGTAAATGTGCGCCAAATAAAAAATTTGTGCGTGTTGTAGTTTTTGAAATAAACGGAAAAAACGATTCCTGCTGGGGTAACGTTGTTCCAGCAGGAAAATTCTAAACGAAAGATCGGAGAGTTAAAAATTGCATATGAGCAGAGAGCTTATATTTGTGCAAATTTGTGCGCTAAAAATATAATTTGTGCGTCTTCAGGTTCTCGAGATATTGCGATTCCTGCTGCGGTAACGTTTTGCAAAATCGCGTATCTAAAAGACTATTGTATGTGCGCCTGTAGAATAAAAATGTACAAATAACTCTTAATTTGTGCGTATTTGTGACAAAATTAGATTTAAAAAAATACTTATAGTTTTCGAGTAATCACGGTTTTTTCAAAAATCCAAACAGTGTCATAGCTCCTAATTAAGAAAACATATAAGGTCACTGAAAACTGCATTCGGTCCGTCTTGGCGTGGTTAATAAGCACAAAAAAAATCAAAAGTGCACATACGTGCGTTTTTGGATAATATGAATTAAATTCAAAAAACCTTTGACGTTACCGTTCAAGAAACTGACTCAACCTAAGCTGCTTGGATATTTACCAAAAATTAGTGCGTTTAGTCAAATAATATGTAACATAAAATTCCAGTGTGAAATATTTCGCATTAAGTAAATATAAACAAAAAACAAAACAGTAACACAAACGCTGGTTATACGACCAAATTCGAATGACTACAAAAAAGCGGGGGTTTCATATATACTAATGACCTCTCTTTCTTGAACGTATTATTGCAGGTACTGTCACGCTCAAACGTTTATTGGTGATTAATTAAACGACCTAGGGAAATAATTACAAAATATAATAAATGGATTGTGTAATTATCAAATGAAAGACCTAGTATGTGTGAAAATTCTTATTTATATTTTCTTTAATTTTGATTCATAAATAAGATCACAGAAAAATCTTAAGTAAAATATTCGGACGCAAAAAGTTCCATAAGGTTATTAAAGTTATACTTCTTTTGGCGCGCTAGGTAAAAATGATGAGAGTAAATAGAGTCTTACGAAGAGTCTTACGATGCGCGCGCACACCGACAAGTAAATCCGACACCCTGAAGTTAACTATAGTGAACATTTTAGTTTTTTCTACTGTTAATGTCGTTTTTTCTCCAAGCGTAGAATTATGCGAAAGATAAAACTTTTAAAAAGATTTTTATCTTAAATTAAGCCAAAGAAGTATAACTTCGAACGCGTGTACAAAAACACACACACACTTTATGTTTTTGTATCTTGTATAATTTAAAATCACAGATCAGTTTCCAATTAAAAAATTAAGACTATTATCGTATTATTAATGTAAATGCCCTAATGTATGCTGAATTGTAGTGCTGAATGTATTTTAATTAAATTTGGAATAAAGATAACTAATAATATTCCAAGTAGCAAATAAGCTCTTTTTTTATTATGTACTTCATCGTGTACAAATCTACCGCACAAATAAGTTTATTTTCTATTTTCTATTTTCTACTTCAGTGTACTCGAGTATACTAAGTTTTAATCGGTTAGTGAGTAAAGTTAAGAAGGTCATTAGCATGTATAAAATCCCCGCTTTTTTATAGTCATTCGAATTTGGTCGTATAACCAGCGTTTGTGTCTGTTTTGTTTTTTTGTTTATATTTACTTAATGCGAAGTATTTCTCACTGGATATTTATGTTACATATCGCACACCTAGATCTAAAGGGAGCTAATTCAAAAATCTGTGTATTTGAGTTATGGTCACCATTTAATTTCCTGAACGGATACCTATCTAGCAATAGAACAGATTTAAAAATAAGTGCAAAGCTAGGCTAGGTGCCTTTGCACTTATTTTTAAATCTGTTCTATTGCTAGATAGGTATCCGTTCAGGAAATTAAATGGTGACCATAACTCAAATACACAGATTTTTGAGTTAGCTCCCTTTAGATCTAGGTGTGCGATATTATTTGACTAAACGCACTAATTTTTGGTTAATGCCCAAACATCTTAGGTTGAGCCAGTTTCTTGAACGGTGACGTCAAAGGTAGGACGTCGTTTTTTGACTTTAATTCATATTATCCAAAAACGCACGTATGTGCACTTTTGATTTTTTTTGTGCTAATTAACCACGCCAAGACGGACCGAATGCAGTTTTCAGTGACCTTATATGTTTTCTTATTTAGGAGCTATGACACTGTTTGGATTTTTGAAAAAACCGTGATTACTCGAAAACTATAAGTATTTTTTTAAATCTAATTTTGTCATAAATACGCACAAATTAAGAGCTATTTGTACATGTTTATTCTACAGGCGCACATACAATAGTCTTTTAGATACGCGATTTTGCAAAACGTTACCGCAGCAGGAAACGCAATATCTCGAGAACCTGAAGACGCACAAATTATATTTTTAGCGCACAAATTTGCACAAATATAAGCTCTCTGCTCATATGCAATTTTTAACTCTCCGATCTTTCGTTTAGAATTTTCCTGCTGGAACAACGTTACCCCAGCAGGAATCGTTTTTTCCGTTTATTTCAAAAACTACAACACGCACAATTTTTTTATTTGGCGCACATTTACAGCAGATTGGGCACTAATTATACGTCCCACTCCTATCACTCTACGTGCTACTTTCCTGCTGGAGCGACGTTCACGATTAGAATGGTTTCACTGAATACACAAATACTTAGTTTTTACGAAGTTGAAGTAGCTAACTAATATTTTTTTGTATCAATATCTAAATTATTATATGCAATATAATGTATATGATTTTTTTTTCTAATTTGTGTTATTAAATCTTGTTAAATCTTTTTATTTAATGTGTTGTGTAGTTTACTCTACGTCATGTTTATTATTATTTCTACAAAATAATGACGATGTATTGCATGCAGTCGTCACTCATTATTGTACTGTGGGCAACTCACATATACGTATATTTATTAGTATATCAATAATTATATACTTACACAAAACAAAATATTTATTATATCATATTTATTATATTTACGTTTATATTTATACCACCACGCATCACTCACACACATTCAGTCATACATCACACAAGAACATAAATATCATAATTAAAATATATTCACAGACATCGCCGGGTAAAACCCGTAGTTAAGCTCGAGCGTACGGAGTTCCTTTGTCTCGCGTAACGGGACTCCGAAGCGCACGCGCATGCAACGATCGCAGCGCCACGCCAGTCGGAATCTTGCCTCCGTCTACATCGTCCGCGCCGCTTACTTGCGCTCCCACGTATACGCGAATAATCAAGTTGTGTTCACTTCCTTTCTGCTTCCCTTCGCTCGCTATAACTCATTTTCATTCTCATCTTCTCTTCTTCTGTGTATGTACTGTAGTGTGTGTAACTCTTATTATAAACTATTTCTTCATACTTCGGACTTTTATTTTGTGCTACCTAAATAGTGCGCAGTTAAAAAGCTGACTATATCACTTACGCTAAAGTACTACCACTTATTTATGCATCTTCGTCCTTCAATTAATTATTTGTATGTATTAGTGCTTAGTATGTTAGTGACCTATTATAAATAAATAAATAAATAAATATTCGTCGTCAACCCATTATTGTCCCACTGCTGGGCACGGGTCTTCTCTCAGTATGAGAGTTTAGGCCATAGTCCACCGCGCTGGCCAAGTGCGAATTGGTGGACAATTCGCACTTGGCCAATAAATATTCAGTCCAACTGAAGTTATTATTGCGTAGTCGCTACTGTCGATCGAAATCAATGAACATTAAATCAAACCTAGTCTTACTCTAAATGAGTCACAGGTGCGTCGTATTTTATTGTGCCCTTTAACTTAGAATATATTGGTAATAGTAAAACAAATTGGTAATATAAGGGGGAATAATTAAGGTAGCAGCTCTGCAGTTATGTCATCTTTACTCACATAGAATTAAACGGAACGAACAATTGCATTCATTTTGGAATCCCATGCTTTATAACACTGTTAGAAATTTAATATTGTTTGCCATTGCAGCGAAGAACTTAATAAGATTTCCGCGCTTCAACATGTTTATCCTTTTAAGTATCCTGTAAACTTTTACTTACGGTAGTGCGACATAGCCTTACGAAACGCCTCGCCCTTAAAATCTGAAAGAAACGTAACATGGAATGGTTATAGCTTTTATCTATAATAACAAGTTTCTTCAATCACCCCAACTCAAAAACATTAGCGTTTGTGTAATTTACTTAATAAAAAATTCGGGAAAACGTCAAACACTCTCGTGACGCTCAAATAATATTATTCAGTTTCAATAAAAAGGGAAAACCGCGAAAGGACAAAGTCGCTCCTATGTCAATATTTTCTCGGCTAGTCATCTCGTTATAAGGCATCAACCTTTCTCGAGTGCTTAGGAAGCTGTAGAACGTAACACTTTGGAATACTCGAACCTTGATAAAGATAATAGCTAAAAATACAATACACCAATAAGCAGTCGGTACCTGTAGATATAAGAAGATACACGCTTTCTACACTCATAGCCCCACAGTAGGATTTTCTCCTGTGTCGTGGGTACCATGGACACACAAGACGAATACACAATAAACACCCAGATCCAGAACATGAATCTAAAATCACCATTCAGATACCTGTCTGGCCAGGAATCGAACCCGGGACCCATTGAGCGTCAACCGGTATGGTAACCGCTGCGCCACGCGGGTCGTCTAATATAAGAAGATATAGGGTAAGGAGTAGTTACTTTAGACAAATTTCTAGAATAATGTAGTTCTTGCGCTTCAATTGACGGGTTTGATTGCCGGTTGACTTATTATTACATATTTTAAATACGTGACACAAGCTAAAGGGAGAATTTTTAGTAAATGAAATGTCTTTATTTTGCATAGGCCTACGGAGGCACTGACAATTTGTCAGTTTTATATTTACGCTACCACCGGATCGGAACACGACCTCAACTGTAGTAGGGAAAATTAACCTAAAAGTCAAAACTAAAACCTAGCTATGCTAAACCATGACCATAACAGTTTAAAGTATCGTTAACTTAACTTTATATACATTATTATGATATTTTCCTTAGCGAAAGGAACTTAACATCGTACAGAAGACATTAAAATGACGAACATATAGAATGTCCATGAAAGACATTTTGGTCATTTTAAATGAGCTTTTTTATTTTTAAACTTTTTTAGCTTTTTACTGTTAAATTAGAACTGCATTTATTTTTCCATAAATTACCGAACAAACCCATATCTATGATTTCATCGTCACCATTAACATATACCAATGGACCTTTACCTTTTACTAATACATAGTATTTTTATGACAGATGCTACAAACCAAACGCCATACTTAGACCATGTAGTATTTCCTCAATTTCCGTAGACTTTAGCAAAAGCGGTTTTGTGTCAAGCTCAGGAATGGATTAAAATGTGTATTTACCAATACTCAGCAGCCTGTCAAAGTGATAAGGATTAGGTTTATTCTTCACTGAACGTCTGAATATTTGCTTTGTACTTTTTTCTTAATATCCAGATACTTCAATCTTGATATATTTTCAACACTTTTGTTGTCTGGTTTGACATTAATTTCATAAGCAGACCGAATAAATTGATATTGCCATCATTAATGATCTTTTGAAGTAAGGTCTTAATTATCTTATTATTAGTAATCTTATTATGTAAGATAAGTATTGCGTCCACGATATATATTATAGTATAGAAGTAACAAACGAGCATCAAGTAGTCTTTAAGGTAGCAGACTACTGCCGGTGATGTTGGCTACAGAAATATTACTCTGTGGACTAAGACTAAGGCAGGAGTGCTTTTTATAAATGCTTCCCTTTTACCATCCCCTTCAAAAAAAGAAAAAATAGTTCGGAATCCAACTACAAACATGTAAAGATCGACTAACACCGTTAAGCCCCATAGAAACCAGTTAGAACCAGTAATTTTTTATCCTTTAAGACCTCCACCAAAGCTATTAAATACTTATCAGCAAAATATAGTACATATTTTTTTGTTTAAATATCTTAATCACATAACCGATACACGAGCCCCTGGGTAACAAACATAAAAAATGCCCTTAAAATATAAAAAAATACCGAGATTCACAATGTCAAGTATAAAACTTAATGATGTAGATAAACCAATCAGCCTTTTATTTTAAAGCGCATAACATTTTATGTTTCAGTAAATTATTAAATCAAAGTTGTTCAAGAGTTAGCGAGCGATCATCCAAATAAAATTTGATGCGAAAAAAGAATATCAAGTTTTATGCAAATCCCTGACTCTGGATAAACTATTGACCTTGTATTTCTATATTATATACGTCTCCCGCAGGTTGCTTAATACACTTTTCTTTAGTTTCAAAATTTCCAAGTTGTTCCAATAAAGACTACTCATACCAAAAGAAGTCCAAAAAAGAGCCACCACTTTTTGG
This sequence comes from Spicauda simplicius, assembly GCA_949699795.1. Taxonomy (NCBI): domain Eukaryota; kingdom Metazoa; phylum Arthropoda; class Insecta; order Lepidoptera; family Hesperiidae; genus Spicauda; species Spicauda simplicius. Next base: position 7,343,118 of record OX453070.1, on the reverse strand, counting down.
ATATAATTGAATTATATACATAAATATATGACCTTAGCAGGTATGTTAATCGTCGGCTAATCAACTTCAAGCTCTGCTTGAAGATTTCATCTAAAACACGTTGCTGTATTAAGAAAGAAAAAGATTAATGTTCAAACATCAATTCAATCCACCTAGAAGAAGCGAAATCTCAATTCGTGACCAGTAAAAGACAAAGAAAGCCCAGCAGTAGGATATAAAAAAAACGTGCGGTACTCGGACTGCCACGGTAAAGCTATTGCATATCATTTTTATCAACTTATGCAATCATAATTATTTATTTATATATGCAGTATTTTTTTCTTTTAATACTATATATTTTCTTCCAAACAGCTACTTACATATTCGTCCGATTTCCGAGCAGCTTGTCTCGATCCATGCGAGCTTTGTACTGTCGTACCATATACATACACGTTACGAGAACGCTCGGCCGCGCTACATGATAGGCAGAGTGGGGGGTGTTAGGTGTTTTTCGTTACGGAATTTAATGATTCGGTCACCGCGCTCAAAGCCTGCGATAAAAGCTATGCAATAGCTTAAAACTTAGATCTAAGAAGCATACATGCACGTAATGTACTAGATAATATTCCCTGCTGCCCTCAGGCATGTGTACTAACTTTATTCATTAACAGAAACCGATCATAGATTCGTTGCTACTTGTAAAGATCGAAATTCCTGCCTCATAATATATAAATATGTAAATCTGTTGACATCCTCACACTTCCACCGACACTTAAACTACATCACGCTAGAAATAAGTTGCTAATAACAAAGTAAATTGATTAAAAAACACTTGATTAAATGAAAATAATTAAATATTAGAAGAGAACGACCATTACTTCCTTAAGTCTCTGGAAAGAAAATGGCTCTCTCATTGTTTGTACAATTTCTTTCAACTTAGTAGCGATTTCGCCGTGAACGTGTTTTCGCTTCTGTTTACATATAAATCTTGTTTCATACTGTGCTCCGGAACAAATTTGCATTTCGTGGTCAAACAACTTGAAATTGTTTTAATACAACAGTTTTATTTTTATTGCTATTACTCCCATATTTTTAAAACTCCGACACAAAAATTGTAGTGTTATAAGTTTGAGGGATATGTCTGTTAATAAAATATATGTGTAACTCGTTAGAACATGGTGATTCATCTATAAATATTATTTTTGAATATTATTATATTTGCTTATTTGTGCTAAAGTTACAAAAATATGGCGTTGGGGGTTTTTTAAATTCTTAATTTATAGGGGTTTACATTCCCTATAAGGGGTATAAAAATAGATACAACGGGGCTTATACACCCTACAAATTTAATTTTATCTTATTTTCGTTCTGTAGTACTCCTTTATTTTACGCCTTTTATTCTTATAATTTTGCTCCTGGAAACTTTTTGTACTTATATGAATAATTTTTTTTCGAAGGAAAGTTAATATTCGTAAAATACATATATTGATACGTGCTAGTCTTTAGTGATGAATATTAATAGATCATTTTGGGTCAATGGTCAAGATAATGGCAACGTACCCTTAAATAAACAAAGAAGTTGTTGAAAGAAAATAAACAAAGTGATGATTTTTTAAAATTAAATATTAAGTTGGCAGGGGTCTACCCAGATTCTAAAATACATTGCGAATGAAATAAATATCTAAAATTAGGCAACATTGAGTCAACTCGGTAAATAACAAACAAGAAACGAATTTACGAAATTTCATGAGATGTTACAAGAACAAAAATAACATTAACACAAAAAAGGGTATCCCAAATTAATTATGTTGCCATTACAAGCAAAACGTTCAGTTGGAACGTACGAGAAATTCGATTAAAAGGTTGTTTATAACGGCTATTGTGATGGTTGGTACATTAACATGCGAGATATATTATTCATATATTGTTTATCTTTCAGCCCTTGAAAACGACCGTTGGGCCTTCTAAGTCTATCTTCTATCGATATCGATATTATATATAAGAGAACAGTTAATACAGGTCACAAAAATAACAGAGTCAACTTTAAGTAATCAAGTCATAGACTATTAAATATTGAAAATTTAATTTTATCTGTCGACTAATTGATCCGACGAACTGCATTACAATCCATAGTATAATTTTAAAGATCTAAGCATACATAAGGATGATGTATACTATGTAGTGAAGGCAATTTCACATCTTACATACAGTAATATTTCGTAAATATAAAAAATAAGCAGTGTTAGCCTAGTGCTGTCTCTCTCTCCATATGGGCGAAACCTACACCTAATCTATAAAAACTTATTCGAGTTATGTGAGAAAAAATAATTGTAGTAAGTTGAAAATTCTAAGGTCAAATTGTACCGTCCCTGTAGCCTCGAGGCCAGAATAGGGCTACGGTATCCCCTGCCTGCCGTAAGAGGCGACTAAAAGGGGCTTCCGGGGTTGCAGACGGCTAGAGTGGGAGCTCGAACCGTTTGGTCAGGCAATCCCGGGAAGGACGGCGGTATGTGTGGTCGCATACCGTCGTATAGACTAGACGGAGCGATGGGCCCAGCCGCCCATCTGGGAGGAGCCCGATGGGGCAGCGCGCTCGGAGGATTCCGGTTGAAGTCGTTTCGAGATCCCGGAGTCCTCCTTTTCAGCGCCGAGGACGGCCACCGGGGGGGGTTTTAGTGCGGTAAAAATCCCACATAACCCTGCGTCGCTCCCACCTTTGGAAGGTTTCCCCCTCGAAAACAAAAAAAAAGGTCGAATTGTACATGCCTGAGACTTCTTTGAATAAGAGTTATAAAAAGCGTTTGGATAATCATAACAACAGTCATCATCAGCCCCAACTTAGTCATTTTAGTGAGGTTTTTTCATTGTATTCACTTTCAGCGGAGATTCTTACCCAGCGATTGGAACTGTAATTTGAAATAGAGTGATGTTTATAAAATATTTTTGTGATATTAGCGAGTCCATCTAGGTCTCAAGTACGAGCAATTTGTAAAATAAAACAAATAAATCACTGGGTATAGGTATAATCAATCTTAATGCTTTTTGCGTCCACTTTAGGGGTACTTTCGGATTACCATGACTCGCCTAAGTGTCCAAACAGTATAATTAATATAGTTATGTTGAAGAGAGAAAAGTTGTATTGGACCAAATGTAGCTGCTGACTCACGTACATTCATTAGGTATCAAAGTATTTATACTTTCTAGCTTAGTTCACGTACGTTTAAAACAACATATCTACTTAAAATAAATGTCATGTTAATAATTTCGTTGTTAATTTTTTTAATATGTTTTTTTTTAAATATAATGTTATAAATAAACATTAGATAAAGGGGGGCTACAGGATAACTTCGAACTAAAACACAGACGGGTGAATTTGCTATCGAAAATTGATTTGTGGCGACATTGCCGCTCCCTCTCTCCCACAGGTATCTTAGGAGGCGTTTAAGCAATTCAATTCGGGAAGTAAAAGCGTTTTATCAATTTTGTGATGATTCGCGTGGCCGAGTGGTTACAATACCGGTCTGACGCGCAATGGGTTCCGGGTTCGATTCCCGGCTAGACGGGTATCTGAATGATGAGTTTAGATTCCGGTTCTGGGTCTAGGCGTGTATTCGTCTTTATGTGTGTACATGGTACCCACGACACAGGAGAAAATCCTACTATGGGGCTATGAGTGTAGGAAGCGTGTTTTATTTACTTATTTACTTAGTAGTAACTGCATACTACTAATAAAACCAAGCATTCAACAACACGGCAAAATTCACAAATCTTCTGAAAGCTTGTGTCCAGTAGGTAACCTTAGTACGACTTTCATACTTTTTCTGAAATCGATGCTTGTTTTCAATTTTACCTAAACAATGTACTCTGCATGTTTAACTTTCCGTTCTCAGCCATACTGTGCTACGTACTTTGCAATGAATTCTAAACTTGAACAATTATCGTGTTTTGAAGAAAAACAACCAACTTTTGTTAAGAACAAACAATTTGCTAAGGGTTTTTTTCATTGAAGCAACAAACGACCGTATCACCTACTCGATTGCTAGTCATAAACTCCAAATGGAATTGCAAATCAGTCAGATGTACTTAACTGACGGAATGGTCTAATAGATGGATTTATACTACTTTAACCCATTTGAGGCCAAAAATTAATGAACAACATAAATCAAGTAAATCATTTATTAAATCGTTGTTAGTACAAGAAATAAAAGAATAAATGTGAAAAAAAAAATAACAAAACATTTTTCAGGAAATTACAGGGGTGTTCCCAAATTGGTACAATGGCCACTTAAGAGTGAAAATTAGTAAGGCAGGGGTTTTCAATACAAAGTGTTTTCTTGCACTTATTGTATCCATGCGCTTTTCAGGAACATGATCAGTACCATTTAATTGTAATCCCTCCATGTTAGAAGAAGAAGGACGGGCAAAAGTTCTGTTGGGCATGGTTGCTTCGATAGATACTTGTGTCGCATAGGCAAGGAGGCCACGGCCCGGTGTCATCATTATGAGGAAAGTCCCGAGGACACGGCGCACCACACTCTAGCGGAGTGTGAAGCGTGGATTGAGGAGCGTCGTGTTCTCTGTGAGGGATTGAATATCGAGGAGGGCAGGCTCTCGTTGCCGACAGTAGTCAATGCTATGGTCGGCACTCCGACGGCCTCCTCCTTCTGCGAGCGAATTATGCGAGCGAAGGTGGAAGCAGAAGGAGTAAGGAAAAGGGAAGTTCACGACGTACGCCTCCCCCCTCGAAGAAGAATAGGCACCAGGCGCCGGAAGAACAACGATCTCCGGCCGCCATGAGCGCTGGCCTGGGGCGGCGGGCATAGGGCCGCCTAGTCGAACTAACATGTCACACGCGCGCCTATCTAAGAAGGAAGGCAAGGCCTCCTACCAAAGACAGGGGCCGCTGCGAAGGGCCTCCAAGCTGCCGGGGGTGCAATGAAAAGAATGCGCAAATGTATGGTGGCATCGATGGTGTAACATTTAGCTTTTTAGTTGGTGCGGCTGTATCAGTTTGCATTCGTGCCCTTTTTACAGCTAACGACTCATCATTACTAGTGTTTTCCGAATCTGAAAGATTATCACCGTTATGAACAAACACTTCAATATTGCCGGGCACGTCTTTTGGCATATTTGACGGACTTATATCGTCATCAAAACCCTCTTCTAAGTCACTAACAACACTAGGGTCTGGAGGAATAGTGGCTAAATCATACTCCAAACTATAGTCACTGTCTTCGCAAACTGCATTTATCGCTTCCTCTAGTGCTTGGAAGTTGTTACTTGTAATAAAACATCGTTTGAGACTCATCTTGGAACTGTAAAAGAAACACACATAAAATGTACACTTGTGGCCGTTGTACCCAAATTGGCACACTAATATTTTCGACGTCGTAAAACTGCATACACCTTGTAAAAATACCCAGAAAAGCAAGTTTATGTTCAGTAATTGATTGAATTTGAAATAACATCAGCATTTCTTTGCATACATACTATACATTTAGCATTATTATAGGAAAAGTGGACTTACCTCCACACTTGTTAGGTCAATCAAAATTAACACTCAAATACAGAAAAACGGATAAACTTAGCACTATCGTTATATTTTATATTTTAACAATGCACTTTCAACAACACATTAAAGTAACAAAATATTAATTAATGTCATTAGTTTTAATAACTACCCTCTTTAATTAAGTGTTCCCGTATTGGTACGGCGGCAAAGAATGGGTTAATCCTACCTACAACTTCTTTACACACGTGCTTTGTCATATTTCGCCTGTGTCATTGCACCTGTTTAAAATTTTACGTCTATTTTACGACCCGAGTGACATATAGTATGTGTTGATGTATCTACGATGTTTTAATAAAATCAATCGTAATAAAATACGTCGGCGAATAAATTCGCTTCTAAATTGAGATTGTTCTATGATCCGCACGTTTCATTTATTCTCTCGCTTGATATATCGATTTCGCACTGGACCGGTTTTTTATATTGAAAAAACTTCATACCAGACAGTTTTATGGACACGTATCGATATTGTTGAAATGGAAAGAACCTGGCTACATTTTTTAGAATTTACACCGGCTTCGACTTTTACTGCAGTCTTGTACGTATATCTGTTTTATATTCTAACTATAAACTGGTTGTAACTCTTAGTGTAAAATATTTCTAAAAAATATAAATAAATATCAAATTAACATTTGTAATATTGAATATTTAAGATGAATTTTATCTGTCGAATTTAATATAATAATGAAAATAATAATATATTATTAATATTTCCCCGTGATAGCTGGGGCAAGCACACACTCGGCTAATGAGCTTTGTTCACAAGTTTTGTTTGATGTTCCCGTTGTTTTAAAATTTTATCGTTTTTGAGATGTTGAAAAGTAGTTATTATAGATTGTTATTGATTCCCTGGCGAGGAGGTAGGATGTTAGTGTAAGTATAAGTACTAAAATACGTATTTCAATTTCTCTTATTCGAAGGGTCGAGGTTCAAATCCTGGACGCATTAATGATTTTTCAGACATGTTTAAAAATTAAAAATTAAATATAACTATTTCATCGTGATAAAAGATATCTTGAGGAGATCTACATCAGAGTTTTCAAAAGTCTTTGAAGTGTACCAATTCGAACTTAACGAGCCCAGTAGACTTTAGTCAAAAGTATTCTCTTCTGTGAGGACATCCATGCCGAACTATAGGATAATAATGTCTTGATGACGAACAAAATCTTTACATTGAATGTGGTAAAACCTACACGAATATAAGCTTCATTTGTATATCATTTGAACACGATGCGGCCAGCACAATGAATTCCAGTAAACTGAAGTTGTAATGTCGAATAGGATTTATAATCGTTTCTAAGGAGTTCCAATTAAATTAATAGTATTCATTACACCAGGTCATATAGTTATAAATAATGCTTATGAATAAGGTCTCGTAATGAATGCATTTAAATAAAAAAAAAAACATTTCAAATATAACATAGAACGTTAAAACCAAAATACGTTTCCCAGACTTATTTAGTGTATTTGAGTTTACTTTACTAAGAGTTATAAAAAGCTTGTGAAGTTTATTTTTGCCAATATTTTACAACTGTTTACGTCCCGTATCCGTTCTAAATTGGAATCCCTTCCTTGACCCAGAATCTGACAAATTTGCATATATATGGGCTTGTGTTAACACACTGTTTGGTGCCCAGAAATGAAATATCATAATAGGGTACGCTGAAAACCAGGTTATGTCGTTTACGGAAATAGCTGGTGGTCATTGATAAATAGAGGGTCAAAATATAATATTCTGAATGTGTATGTATAGGTTGACGAACGAACGACGATTGTAGTTTTTTCAAGGTGGTAGAACCAGTGTAGTTCGACCGGGGAAGTACCACCGCCACACCTATTTCTAGCGTGAAGCATTTCTGGCGTTTCGAAGGGTGTGGCTGCCGGTACACATGAGGCGACCATCATAGTCCTCGAGAGTAGCAACATCTGTGATTGACTTCAGATAGAACCCATGATCTATATCTAGTTGATTACAGATATCCATGAGCAGCAGTGGCCACTTAACATCAGGTGGACTGCATGCTGGTTTGCTACTTCTGATAGTCTGATAAAAAAAAACTCACGTGCGGTGCGGTTACCATACCGGTCTGACACACAGTGGGTACCGGGTTCGATTCCCGGCCAGACAGGTATCAGAACGATGAGTTTCGATTCTTGTTCTGGGTCTGGGTGTTTGTGTATTTGTCTTTCTATATCCATGGCATCCACAACACAGGAGAAAATCCCACTGTGGAGCTATGAGAGTAGAAAGCGTTTTAAGTTTTTTTAGCTTTAAGTATATTTTGTTAGAAACATGTATAAATAAAATATTATTTACTTGTAAGTTTTTGTACATAGTGAAATTATAGATAAAAGACGTCGAAAATAAATAGTACAAAGGGCTAGATATTCTTAAAGGTTTCTTTCTTTTCTATAACAAGAAACAAATGATATCCCATTCCTAGATTCCTCGTTTATTTCAACCTTCAACGTACAAAACCCTAATCGACCCTTACTTTACAGAAAGCACCTTGACTAAGCATTCTTTAATTTACACACAATGTTAAAGGTTTATGTATTGTATCATTCTTTTTGTTCCCGCGGATGTTGTAGGCATCCAAGAAATGAATTAAAAAGTTATCAATCTACTGGGATTACTAACATATTCTACAAAGCAATAGAATACGGCAATACGCCAAGACAATAAATGAAATCATGTTAATTTGTAAATACTATTTTTTACATAAACGGGTAAAAGCTGTGATTTTTTGACCGTTGATGTGATTTTTTTTTTGCAAAAGTGATTGCAGTGTTTAGTTTTTCTTAGTAAAGATGTGTAGTTCTAAGTAAGTATATAATATGTCGAATACTTTTCAAATTTTTTATTATAAAAATACATAATCATGGACAGCAAAGCAGAGATATGTTGTAAAATTGACGTATGTCGTAAAAGTTAATATAATAATAATATATAAAAGCTTTAATGGGCTGAGCATACATCGCACCCGTTTTTAGTTTTATTGTAAAAATAATGCTTCAAGTTAGTGCCAATTATGAGCCAGAAACTCATAGAATATACAGTTTTCAGTCAGGAAAGTGTAATTTTCCTAACTTTGCCTATTACAACCACATGGATTATATTATCGGGACGTCAATGTACGTGAGTCCAAATTGGGGTTTCGATAAATTGGGGTCTAGTGTGTTGATAATAGCTGACCATTAAATCCAATTGTGGTCTATATTATTCACATTTGAAATGAAATGAAATGACCTTATTTTGTATAGCCCTATGGAGGCACTTACAAATTGTCAGTTACATTTTTTTTCTTACACTACCACCGGATTGGAACACGACCTCAACTGAGAAGATCCGGCAAGAAACTCAGCGGTCTTTTTTGTTATTTATACCTATTTTTTTTAATATAATTTCAATCATGTTTTTTTTACATGGTAATGAAAGTTAGCTCCAGTATCTTGCCTTATTGGGGTTAAAATACGGACACGATAGGGCCTTGCATCGTGACACGCTGTGTCATCGTGTCACGACGTCGACCATTATTCACGACACACGTTATAGATTTCACTGTCCATGATTTTTACTATGCAATTTGATAGTCCTGCTTTATTATTTGTCAAAGTAATTTACATCTTTCGTGATGGAACTAAATGGACGGACTCAGTTTTTTCTGTTTATCTCAGTTTTCCTTCATTAACAAGAAATATTGAGATATTAAGGAGATACAATTCATCACTGCAATACAGACTGAAGAAGGAACAAAAACGCAATGAATTCTAGGTAAATACATTTCTAAGTAATATATTTCTAAGAGTCGTAACTCTTGAAAATCATTTAAGTATAGTTAAGCACGATAACACAAATTTTCATTTTAAAAGATCACCACGAGAAGGTTTGCGACAGAAATACACACAAAAAAGAAGAAAAAAAAAAGGTTACTCAGAAAGAAAGACAAAAACCCGCTGACTTTCTAGACGGATATTCTCAGTTGAGGTTATGTTTCGAACCGGTGGTAAGGTAAAAAAGAGGGATATTTTGAAAGTCCAAAATAAAGACATTACATTCTACAAGACGTGACAGTGGCACGATCATCCACGCCATATCAAGTCTGTTTTCTCAGCCAGTCACTACTTATTTATTCATTTTATTTAATAAGTTTTTGTACACAAATAATACATGACAACAGACATAAACTTAAGTACAAAGGACTACTTATTTCAAGATGAAATTTCTTCCAGCAGCCCTGGGATCGGAGTGTGCATATGTAAAGCAAATTAAGTGTGCACAATTAAACAAGCGGAAATTAATATTTACAGTTAAAACAATATATTATATATAAATGGACTACTTCTATATGGACTTGGGGTTTTGCTTTTCACTTTTTGCGTAAATGTTTGATCTCTATCTGATAGGGATTACAAAAACAGAGTTGGGATGAGAAATATGATAGCAAAATGGATTGCTTTCATATACAAGGAAAACTCTCATGTCAGATGGGTTCTCTGGATGTGGGATTTTTGCAATATTATTTTTGAGATAACGTACAAGAAAAATATTTAAGTGTACTATTTATTTAAGTATTGACTTTTTTCATTGCGGACAAGTTGGTATCCTCTGCTTAGGGTTCCAAGAAGGTTTAAGTGTATTTGTAAAGTTTGTTTTGGTAGCAAATTGAAGCAGAAAATGAATGCATTTGGCGGCAATTGTTAAATGCAGTCAAAATTCCAACATAAAGAAAGAACTGATTCATCCTAGAAGTTAGAATGCATCGTTGTCCTTCACTACCACGTACATTCCTTCATACCGCTATACCATACCTTCATACCACCTCTCAAGAAGTTAATAATTTTAGGTCGCTGGTTGAATCCATAAATAAAAATATAATTTGTACCGTAGCAGTTGTAACAGTTTCACTGCTGAAAATATATATTAATATCTCCATCTTCAGGAATACACGACAACCGGTCAGTCTATTGTACTTACACTTCTCCAACTATATTTTGCGGGTTGACCACCACTACTAAATTATGACAATTATCCTTGACGAAATGTAAATCATGATATCCTCTATTATAAGAGTAAACTAATGCTCAAAATTCAATGTATTAAAAATGCGTATTCTTTTCTTTTTATTATTTCTGACCAGTTTGAAATATTAATCATAAATACTGAATAGTTAAAATGTGTTCAAATTTATTTGTGAAAAAGGTTTAACAGATCTATTCCCCTGATAATGCCTATTAAATCAATACAATAATACAATATTTATAACGAATAACGTTAGGGAGTTGAAAAATACTTTGTTTTATTATAATGTAAGTGATTACTTTTAACGTTGTTATAGGTTATCTAAAATTTTAGATAAAACTAAATAAGCACAAAATTAAGGAAAAAATAAACATACATTATCCATCTGTACATTTATCAGCTCTTAAAGGTCCTCTTCTGAACGTAGGCCTTCCCTTATCTGTCTTACTTCAACCGTTCCTGAGCCATGTAAAACATGCATATTAATATCGTCAGTGGAAATAATGCTAAAGCGTCAAGATCTTGTAGTTGGGAGTACATACTACTCAACATGATCCCACTGCTATTTTGGCGCTTTAACATTATTTCCTCTCCACTGACGATATGTATTTATTTAAATAATTTAATAGACACTATCGTGCTAATGGTACCAATATAGAAGAGTAAGTATGTCATTAAGTAGTCCACCAATTCGCACTTGGCCAGCGCGGTGGACTATGGCCTAATACTCTCTCATGAGAGAAGACCCGTGCCCAGCAGTGGGACAATAATGGGTTGACGACAAGTATGTCATTTAGTCACACTTGAAAACATGAGATTTTTATTTAAATTGACATAGGTATAGACTATGTTGTGGCGACGACACAAGGTAGTATATTTATAGAGTAGTGCTCTTAGTAAGAGTCTATTCATTTTCTTCGAAACAATTCCTGTACGCTTTGTTACCCTTCGTTAGAATATAAATGCGAGCATACACCTATTATGTAAATTAATATGGTAATTGATAATGTAAAATATCGTTTTGAGGAAATGAAGAAACTTGTACTAAGGTATGATTCGTAGCACAGGCTTCGTAGAGCTTTCGTAGACCCATACCTAAAGCAGGGAAATGTGAAATGTGATTCAAGAATGAAACAAATATGTTCTAGGGTTCATATTTTTAATAATTTAATGTTTTATTGCAGTTGAACAATCGTAATATATTTATCTCGAAAACATTATTATATATAACCCAAATTTACAATTTATTTACTAAAATTTACAATTATAAATAGAATAAATGAGCCAAATCGCTGCCCCGTGGAAATGTACCTAAGACACTAGCAGCATTACCTCGCTGTATTGCTAAACTTATTTGTTGGCCAAGGTAAGCTCCAGCTCTCGGATCACCGAAGGCGTCAATCAGGCGCGAAGACAATTCTTTGCAAAATTGTTTCGCTTCTGGTCCCCACGGTCCCATCGTCTCTACTGTAAACGGCACAAATATGTAGTCCTGAGAAATGGCTGCATATAATAATAATAAAATAAATAATAAAAAAAAAATTATGAATAAAATAAATAATAAATAATCGTAATAAATCTTTAATGAATAATCACTTTTGACGCTTCCTTACAACCATTGACAGACCTTGGGAGATGGATTTGGGATTCCAGAACTCCCAAAATCTAAAAATTATGTAGCTAAAGTGAAATGACATTTTCTATCAATCTACAAAATTTAGTTGACCTTTTTCCCCATTAAATCCCCCTTATAAACGAAAATCCGAGTTTCACCATTGACTGTACTTACGGTTTAATTAAACAGGAAATCTATTTAAACCGACCGTAGATACGTGGCTTTCCCTTAGGACTCATTAAGAACGGATCATATGAAACTTTGCCTTACCACACTCTCAAAAGCACCATAACACCGCTACCATTAAACATTACAACAAATATTTACACAATATCCAAGTACAGGAAATATTAGGTTTTAATAGCTCATTTCACTTCAAGTATTTATGAGCGAAATGCGTGCTAGCTCTCGGGTCACCAGTAATGTCGACCAAATGTCATCGTCATCAACCCATTATTGTCCCACTGCTGGGCACGGGTCTTCTCTCAGAATGTGAGAGTTATAGGCCATAGTCCACCGCGCTGGCCAAGTGCGAATTGGTGGACTTCACACACCTCCGAGAACCTTTTTTTTAATGGACTCGGGTGTATAGGTTTCCTCACGATGTTTTTCTTCACCGAAAAGCAGCGATAATTAATTTCTAATACGCACATAAATCAGTGGTGCGTGCCTGGATTTGAACCTCGGACCTCCCGATTGAGAGAGCAAGTTTCAACCATTAGGCTATCACTGCTCACACATTCAAGATTTTCGGATTGGTATTGCCAGTTAAAGAGGAAATGCTGTCAGCATCTTGGGAACCTTGCCCAGAGACTGCGATGGTGATAATTTTTTTATGTAATATTTTATGTAGTTTTTCTTGTAATATTTTGTTAATTTAAATTAATAGTATAAAGTTTAGTTAGTGCCTATTGTAATTTATACTTACAAATTAATTATAATATGAGATTATTTATTACATAACAAAATTCCGTAAACACTCCTTAATAACATTTTATTATTCTACAAGGTAATGAGCTCTAAAATGTCGGATGTATTCTTAACGATGTTTATTCCCATAAGATTGGGAGTAATAAAACGGTTCCCCTGTTCAAAATACCACCGGTGCTGATTTAGCTGAAACGATAATAAAACATTGAGTAATTATTTACGTTCTCTGTTACGGTTGCTTGTTACTGTTTTGTTAGCTCTGCGATTCATTTAGTATTTTTTTGGAATTTCTCTTTTGTGATTTAATCTTTATTTCGAATGTTGCAAATATAATTAATCTCTCTCATATTGACAGAAGCACAGCCCAGAAGTGGGATAATACTGGTTGAAAAAAGGTAGAGGTTGGTAGAGTTATTGTCCCACTGCTGCACACGGGTCTTCTCTCAGAATGAGAGAGTTTAGGCCATAGTCCACCGCGCTGGTCAAATGCGAATAGCGAATTGCGAATAATTAACAGGTGGTAGAATCAGTGTAGCTCGACTGGGGAGGTACCACCGCCACACCTATTTCTACCGTGAAGCATTTTTTGCGTTTCGATGGAAGGTTGTGGTTGTCTGGCCGAGAATCGAACCCGGAACCCACTGCGTGTCGAACCGGTATGGTAGCCGCACCGCCACGCTGGTTGTCAAGAAGATTCATTGTCAGAGTCTAGCAAGTCGGACCTAGGACAGCTATGATAGTTGCCACATGGTTGAACCACAATAGTCCTTCAAGGCTCTTTCAAGGTTGATCTTGGTTTATTGATAATAAAAACTTATGGTCACGAAGATTTGATTTTTTTTATAAGATTGAAGTAGCAAACGAGCATGCAGTCCATCTGATGGTAAGTGGTCACTGATGGCCATGGACATCTTTAAGCAACTTCATACAGCACATGGGATTCTATCTGAAGTCAATCACAGATGCTTCGCCACTCCCGAGGACTAAGATGGTCGCCTCGTACAAAAGAGTGCCGGCAACCACACCCTTCCATCGAAACGCAAAAACTGCTTCACGCTAGAAATAGGTGTGGCGGTGATACTTCCCGGGCAAACTACACTGGTTCTTCCACCGGCTAAATGAAATAAATACCACCATCAAACCAGAATACATGAAATAAAATTTAAAACAACAATAAAGCAATAATAGAGAACTGATGCTCATATTAATCCGTTAAATTAATTGAGCGAGATTCTAACACCCTTTGTTAATAACATAATTTCAAAACGGGAACAAACGTGGTAACATGTTTCACGCTTAATTAAATGTATTAACGTATTATATTCATGATTTTGTATTAATATCATCTAAGTAATGTAATAAACATACAAGCTTTTACGTACGCCCACAATCTTCTACACTCATAACCTGTCACTAAGATTCTGTTAATTGTTAATGATCTGGCACCCTCAAAAAGGAATACATAAACATGTAGGTCGAGAACGTAAATCTAAATTCATCACATGTCTAGGTGGAAACGGAACTCGGGATTTGCCTGTCAGACTGATGTAGTGTCTACGCCATACTTTGGAAATACAAATTGCACTTTTTAATAAGATTGCAAACGAGCTTGCAATCCACCTGACAGTAAATGGAAACTGCCGCTCATGGACATCTGTAAGCAACTTCATACTGAGAAGGGTTCTAAAGTCAATTCTAAAGTAGAACAGATGCGTTGCTACTCCCGAGGATTAATATGATCGTACTTCCGTCTTCATTGCTCCCGACACTTATAATTTAAAAGTTTTCAAGACGAGGGTGAATAGGCTTTATCTAGGCAAGCGTGTTTTTTTTATCTGATTGAAGTAACAAACGAGCATGCAATCCACCTGTTGATAAGTGCTCACTGCCGCCCATGGACACCTTTAAGAAACTTGAAATAGAACATGGGTTCTATCTGAAGTCAATTACAGACACGTCGCTACTCCCGAAGGCTAGGATGGTCGCCTCATGTAAAAGTGTGTCGGCAACCACACCCTTCCATCGAAAAGCAAAAAATGTTTCATATTAGAAATAGGAATCATCCTAAGCTGCATTTTACTTATTATCAGTTAAGATTGCGGCCAAACGTTGGCCTATAATAAGTTTAAGAAATTAAGTCTGTACACACTTAACCCTAACACATAAATTGACTCTTATTAAGCAAATCCTATAAACATAACAACACATTGTTACACATATTGTTACAACCGATCCGTATCATGACATGTACTCGTCTCGTATTTTATATACTGCCCCAGTTAACTTTACGAGTTCCGTTATCACCAGTTAAACGGTATTAATGGGGCTTTTATCGGAGTGCACTGATTCTTTCGTACTCAATATAGGACGCCCTGAAATTTAGATCCCACTGCTTAGGATGATAATTTATTTAACGTTAGTCTTGTTTACAAAGGAAAAGGCTGTTCGTGGGCTGTTTATACAGGTGCAGATTCGCAGAATCGCGATGATTTAGGTAAAATTGCTCAGCATTTTCAACCCACTTCTGTCCCACTTGTAGGTCTACAAGTGAAAAGTATGTAGACCATAGTCCACTACGCTGATCTATGCTTCTTGAAGTAGTAAACGAGCTGGGTTTGACAACCTCTGTCTAAGCTAAGCTAAGCTATTTCTAGCATCAACCAGATCGGTTTCGGTGAAAGTAGTCGGCTGAATTACATATGTATAGTGGTCCCATGACGACCATCTTAGTCCTTAGGAGTGGTAACGTGTCTGTGATTGGCTACAAACAGATCGTGTTCTTTACAAAGTTGGTTATAGATGGCAGTTAGAACTTACTATCAGATAAGACTTAAAATAATAATAATAAAAAATATTTCTCCAGGTCTTAGAAGCAGTATGATTTCACGTATGAAGGTGTCACCCTCACGCGTTTGGTTAGACGGGTGTTACTAGTTGACTTCATTTATTTGTTGCTACAACCTTAGTCTTGAGTAGAAGCAACGCAGCTGAACCGCTGTTCTGTATGAGGTTACTTAGAGTTATCCGTGGGTGGAAGCTACCACTTACCATCAAATGGGCTGCATGCTCGATTGCTGTGGATATAAAAATGTTATAAGGAGAAAGATTACAAATAAGAAGGTAATATTATAATGAGGTCGTCAACGTATATCAATTTAGGCACAACCTATATTCAGAAATTTCAGTTGCGCTATTTCTCGTCTGGGTTATAATAGTGAATGACTTGGCTCTCGGCCTTGAACCGGGTTACGGTTGTAGGGTGGTGGGCGTTCATTAATGAAAGGGTATAATAGAACAATGTATTATGAGAAAATGATGCAGCATGTAGTAACCCTAAAAGTTTACTTGAGTGAATACTGTACATTTAACACATTATGTTATATGGAAATTAATTATACTGTGAATTAGGTTAAACAATGGGCATTCAAGCTCAAGATAACACATGGTCACGGGTGATTATTCCAAACAAAACAGAAAATATTTTAATAAGTTACAGGAGATAAGCAATGAAAATTTTGTCAAATGACCAAAGTAATAAAGCGCAGAATTTTTTGGTAGGATTATTATTTTCATATGATCAGATGTCGGATGTTTTCATTAGTAAAATTATTTACTAGATTTTTTTTTATCTGACTGAAGTAGCAAGCAAGCATGCAGTCCTAATAGACTAATTGGTTGCCACCCATGGACATCTGTAATCAACTTCATACAGAACATGGGTTCCATCTGAAGTCAATCACAGATACGTTGCTCCTCCCGAGGACTATGATGGTCGCCTCATGTGAAAGTTTTCCGTTAACCACACTCTTCTACCGAAACGCAAGAAATGCTTCATGCTACAAATCGGTATGGCGGTGGTACTTCCCCGGGCGAAATACACCGATTCTACTACCTTGAACTACAAACAAAAAAAAATTATACATATTCCTATTTAGAACGAGAGTCAAATATTGAAAACTTAACTAAAATACCTTCATTAACCGAACTCCTTGTATAAAACCTAAGAGGTTTAACAAATACAATTCTGAATTTTCTGATGAGCAGCGCACTTTATTAACAAAAATACTGATATTAGTAAGTTATTATTTTGTGTTGAATGGCATTAAATTAACACCATGATACGTTATCCATTTTTATTAAAAGACAATATAAACCGCGAATTTCGCATCATTCGGTGCAGTCCTTATAAACATACAAGGTCATTGTGATTGAAAACCTAAAAACGACAACCAAACATAATATTTTAAACCTTTCTAGAACAGGGATCTTATGTTTTCTGGTATTCTCTACAGAATTATAGATAAATTTATCCAAATAGAGGTTTCTATCCGAATAGGGTGGAGTTGAATTTACATTGTTTCGTACTTTGCTGAATATAAACACGAGACGTCCTCATAACTTGTGTAGTTTCTAAGACTCTACGTGTAATACTATTGTTTATTCTACGCGTATACTGCAAGGAATATTTCTTCATAATATATCAGTAACAGACTAGCATGCAGTCCACCTGATGAAAAGTGTCCATAACTATGCATGGACATCTGTTATCACCCCACATATGATTATAGTCCTATCTGAACTCGTCCACATACATAATTCTACCCCTGGGGAATCGTACTAATATTAAAAAAGCGAAAGTTTGTGAGTGTGTATGTTTGTTACTTCTTCACGTCTAAACGGCTAGAGCGATTTTCATCAAATTTGGCAGGGAGTTAGCTGACACTCTGGATTAACACACAGGCTACTTTTTACCGTGGGAGAATATCTTATTCCCACGGGACAATCGATACATCGTGTTTTTTTGACGCGGGCGGAGCTGCGGTTATTAGTTTTTAAGCTATTAAGTTATTTAAGTTAAGAGCAGCTATTAAGTTAATAAGTTGGAATGCTGCGCGAAAATCTGTCCCATTCATACCAAATTACAGCAGTGTTCACTAGTGTCGTTATTGGGTAGAGGTAGGTGTAGAGGTGGAACCGCCAAAATTGACCCACAAAACGTTCATCTTTCAACCTTTATTAAAATTACAAAACAAATTATTTGAATTGCTGTAATTTTTTTGTATCATAAATAAGTATGGAGATGGAAGGATAAATTGTTTTTAACATAATAAACTATTCATTCCCTTCTCTGTGATTTATCAATAAATAAAAGAAAATCATTTAAAATATTATAGGTAACAGATAAAACACGAAAAAAGTTAAAAGTTAGTATTTACAAAGTTCACCACCAATTCGCACTTGGCCAGCGCGGTGGACTATGGCCTAAACTCTCTGAGGGAATTCTGAGGGAAGACCCGTGCCTAGCAGTGGGACAATGATGGGTTGACGACATGACACGACATTTAAAAAGTTGCGAAAAGAGCTCTGGT
Organism: Spicauda simplicius; assembly: GCA_949699795.1. Lineage (NCBI taxonomy): Eukaryota > Metazoa > Arthropoda > Insecta > Lepidoptera > Hesperiidae > Spicauda > Spicauda simplicius. The sequence continues at coordinate 7,324,633 of OX453070.1, read as the reverse complement.
TAGCATTGGCGACTCCTCTAGTGTTGCAACTGTCCACAAGCGACGGTGACTACTTTTCACCAGATAGCCAGACGAGGACCGCTTTGCGTTAGGTTTAAAATATATATAATCAAAAATTTAAAATTATCAGTGTTTTTCTAGTATGTTATACATAAAACTTTCCTCTTGAATTACTCTATCTATTAAAAAAAACTGCATTAAAATCCGTAGCGTAGTTTTATCTACGCATACGAGTACATAGGGACAGACAGTGAGAAGTGACTTTTTCTTATACTATGTAATCATTAAAAGTTAAGCGTTATTAACAACAATACCTTTATTTATCTAAGGATTTTTTCCCTATGTTTACAATAGCAGTAAATATGTATTGTGTAACATATTTGATACTATTTATAGCACGTTTCAAAATTTGCATTGCTTTATTTTAATTGAAAATGGTTGCTTATATATTTGCGAATTATTTATATAAATTAGTAAGATTTTAACATTTTATGCATCTTAAATTTATAAAGGCATTTCCACAAAACGGGTCGATTACTTTCTTTTGAAAATAGAACGGCTCAATTAATTATATTTAGAGAAATGAAATCAAGTGGGTGGGGTCTAATTTTGTTTTTTTCGCACGTCATTATCCTGAAAATGTCAAGAACCTCTCCCGGGTTAAGGGTGCCCAAGTTTAGAGCTTTGTATATGATTTATTTTTTCTCTTTGTGTAAAAAGTAGTGATGTGCTGGGTCATAAAAAATGTATATCCTCGGATTACAATCTAGATCCGTGGATGGTGTTACGGATCTCATCTTTTTACTCCATCAGTGTAGAAGATAAAATTACGGTATCGGTTTAATTGAAATTACTTGCCTATTTAATTACTGTATCGGTAACGCACTACAATAGATTAGATTTTATGTTAATGTATGCAATATAAATGTGTCAAATGTGTGTTTTAAGAAATTTTACTAGTTAATATGTTTTTACTAGAATTTTATTGAAATCTAAATAAAAAATATGTACACAAAGAAATTTAATAATGTAGCAGTCTGTTAAAAAGAGACGGATAGGGATTTTTGTCGTGCGGATATCATGGATAAGGACATCTGGCACATCACTAGTAAAAAGTTTCGCACGCCTTCTATCTAGAAGATGAAGTACCTCTTAGCGGGTAAAAGAGAAAAACAATCTCATATTTTTGCATATCCACTATTATATACCATTGTAGACGTTGTAAGAGATATTGTATATTTCGATTAAAAACTTTTCTCCTGTTCAAAATGTTACGATTAAATAAATGTAAAGGCGATTTATTTGATATAAGTTGAAGGGAATTGATGAGTTCTGCATATACTTATAAGTTTGGGAGAAGGTCAAAAATACAGACTTATATTAGTTGCCGTCGATTTCCTATGACATCCGTTAAATTGTTAATATTCCTGACATAAATTCCTGGGGTTTTGCAATGACTAGTATATAAAATAAAGTGTTATTTTTTACTCTTGTATTAAGAATTGTAGTAGGTCCTTGTACCTAATGTAATTATATTATTTTTTTACATACATAAAGGTCCTGAAGGCACATTTGAGTTGTCTTTAAAAAGATTAATACCGAGTTATTTTCAATATGTTTTTTATGTTATTTGCAATTAATATCTAAAGATTACATTTAATAATATCTTTGGTTCGACTACTTAGCCATTTTGATATCATGTAGACGTTGGTATATAATAATAATAATATATTTCAGATATATAGGCAAAGGGAAAATCCTCTTAAAATTACCTTGATATAAATTATCTGGGCAATAAGATAAAATACGAAGAATCTCATTGTTGGATTCTCGAACACATGTCCAGAATGCAGCACTCCGGGACCGCAAAATTGCAAAAAAGTCAGGGACCCTAGCATCCGCAAACATACCCGAGGCACTGCAGTATCTGCTTAGATTCATTAGAGTCCGATATATATCGTTATATTGTACTGTAATGCCGTTGTAGGCTCTTTCGGTGTAGTTAATGCACAGCTGATATGTGTAAAAACTTTGACAATATGCCCTTAAGAAAATCAGCTTAACTTCAATACTACGCCTTTTAAATTTGCGGGCAAGCATGATGCCCCGGGCAGCTAGGGTCCTGCGCTCTCGCTCCATGTATTCATCATATCGGATATGTCATATGTGCAGACATTGAAACTTAAATATCCTAAAACATGTAGAACTCAAAAAATGAACTATTTTCTATGTGACTGAAGTAGCAAACAACCATGCAGTCCACCAGACTGCCGCTCATGGCCATCTGTAATCAACTTCATACAGAACATGGGTTCTATCTGAAGTCAATCATTTGCGTTGCTACTCCTGAGGACTATGATGATCGCTTCATTTATAAGTGTGCCGGCAACCACACCCTTCCGTCGAAACGCAAGAAATGCGTCAGCTAGAAATAAGTGTGGCGGTGGTACTTCCCCGGTCAAACTACACTGGTTCTACCACCTTCAACTGTATACCAAAACAAGCATTAAACATTCCATGACAACCTCTTATGAAGGTAAGTCGTTATAACATCGTTTCCTGTTTTCAAAGATACCAAACTCGTAAGTCGTGTACAAATCAGTGCGAGGATCCGTAAGTACCGGAATGAATATTTATACAAATATTTGTCTTGGACTAAATACATTTGCATGAGGCCTTTGGTGTAAGCGTGTTCGTGATCCATGCCACTTACTCGCTTGTCGTATAATAAAGCGTTTAAACTTTTTGTGACAAGATAACGCATCTGGGAACATTTACCACCTCGCGCGATATGCGAATAGCGAGTTAATTAGCGATTCGTTGACTTTTAATGTAATGTTCAGACATCAGATATATAGTTCTATATTATTATACAATAGGTACTTAAAGAATTGGAAGTTTTAGAATTTCTTATAGTAATTGTAAAAATAAAGGAAAGTAAAATCGAGGTAACAAAAACAGACGTTTTTTGTCATATTACCTGCAAATATTATTTTCTTCAGAATAAATAAGTCTTAAAATAAAAAAAACGTTTTTTTAATACATTGATTTTTGCTTGAATGGCGCACTTTCAATGTCAAAATTACAAAAAGCGTGGGACAATCGCCAGTAAATTTTTAGTAACAAAAAAACTATGGTGTACAAAAAATCCTTACATTTTGTAATCTAAAATTACATAAAAATTAATATTTCAAGTAATGACTGGGATATTGATATTTTTTTATCTGACTAAAGTAGCAAACGAACATGCAATCCACCTGATGGTAAGTGATCAATGAACATGGGTTATATCTGAAGTCAATCACAGATGCGTTGTTACTCCCAATTACTATGATGGTCGCCTCATATAAAAGTGTGCTGATTCAAATTAATAACTAAGAAATTCATAATGTACTGCGAGAAAGTTTTTGCAATCAATTTTTATATCAATGTAATTTTAAGAGGCTTTTACCTTCGCCTATATAACAAGCACCTTACTGAAGGTCGAATTAACTGAAGTATGTCCTTGAGGTTAAACTTTTAAGGTCAATGAAGGAACAGGAAGGGAAGGTGTCTCTCAAAGATTTTACGTACAATTTTCCGCTTGAACGTAAGATTTCTTTAATTTCTTTTCAAAAACTTTGCCATAATTTTAGAAGTACTTCACACCGAACTCATTTAAGACAAAAAGATGTAGCGGTGGTACCTTTCGGTCAACTATGCTACTTCTACCACCGACAATATTTTAATTGTTTTATAGATAGACAATTATATATAAAATTATTATTATTAGCATCATTAATTATAAACCAGTGCTTATTTTACGTTTATGTATTTTATAAGTGCAAAGTTACGTAAGTTACTACGTAATGACTATTATTAATTAACTCACTTTTTACAAATAGCATTAAAATAACTCGATATTAATCCCTTCCCTACTAATATTATAAATGTGAAAGTAACTCTGTCTGTCTGTCTGTCTGTCTGTCTGTCTGTCTGCTACTTATTCACGCCTAAACAACTGAACCAATCTTTATGAAATTAGGCACACAGATAGTGCTGACCTCGAGAAAGGACATAGGCTGCTTTTTATCGAAAAAAAATGGGTTGAAAGCGTTAAAATCGAGCATAAATGTTTGTATGGAAGTTCGTTTTTGACAAAGTCCCATATTGACAAGTCCGTCAAGGGGTACGATAGACTTACTTGAAACCTTATCTAAATAATAAAACATAAAAAAACATTGATTTCGAGTCGACAACATATATCCGTAAAATTTGGATTGTCGCGTATTTTGTTAAATTCAGATGTAAATATGTGTGACATGACAGTAGTGTGACATGACAGTAGCCATAATGGCCGCCCGGATGTCATTCTAAATTAATTCAAAAATAATACGTATAAATTTGTAACTATCAATTATCATAAAAATAGATGTAATTCAAATTGATTTTAATTTAATTTATGAACTTATGAAATATTTCAATAATAAAAAAGCATCCGTTGACGCGCTGCGGCCGCGCAGCTTGCGACCTAATGTAAAATCGCTGTTAGAGTACAGGGATTCCCAATTGATAACAGATAGCGCGTCATACTATTAAAGTAAAATAGTTATTCGAATCCAATAATTCAAAGGCGATAAAATGTTTTAACATTGTTTCAAAATAAAATTATCGACTCCATTTGTCACTCCATGTTCATGTTACATAAATAGCTTCTTAACTATTATTGCATAAATAAAGTTATGTTATTGACCACACCCGTACATTTTTAGCGAAAATAAATATTAAGGACAAAATACAATTGATAGTCTTTTAAGCAAAATACTAACATTAATAAGTCGATCAGTATCTAAATAAGATATAACAATTATATCATGAATTATTATTATAAAGAAGCTTTTGCAACTTTTGTGATAAACAATTGCATTTATGAATATTGAAGCATGGTTGACGAACACTTGGCTCTAATAACAAACGAGCAAGGGCAACATTATTGTTCTTTTTATATTTATGATATGTTCAGTAATAAATAATGTTATAGAAAACATGCATTTAAATAACAACATATTTTAAATTAATTTTAGAATAACAAAGTGTGTCAAGATAAGCCAAAATAGATGATGTTCTTAACTCATAAGTATGTGAATTTCGCATCTGTTATTAAAATCGTGATAGCCGTGTGGTGTCAAGTCGGGCGGATTAGAAACGCGAGGTCTGGGGTTCGAATCCAGTTGTCTTATGTACATTATTATTATTATAATCTGTAGTTTTCATAAAAACTAATTTTAGTATTAATTTTACAATAACCACCTCAATTTAAATATTATTTAGTATCGGAAATACAAAGCTTTCGCCCGCCTGGGAATCAATGTGTCACAAAATTTATATGAAATTAATAGAGGTTTAACCTCTGTCAGGTAAAAGTACAAAATAATTTGGATTTACCTTGCCGACAAATTCAAATTTAAATATAAAACAAACAAGGCTTAATAAAGATAAACTATAAACATACCTGAGCGCCGCTTAAATGTTAGTAGAACCAAAATTATTTTACGTATCATTGATGCACGTATGATAGTTAGATGCACTAGGAGGCACGGGTAAAACGTTTTTAATAAATTTACTATTAACGAAAAATATAAAATCTGATAGAAAAATAGCTATTGCCGTGGCGTCGTCCAGCGTTGCGGCTACACTTTTAAAAAGCGGTCATAATGCCTGCCTATTCGCCTATGAGCGTCCACTCAAGATTTGTAGCAACGATTTCTCTAACATTTTTAATATTTCAAATCAAAGGAATACTGGAAATTCAATGCGGGATTGTTATTTGACTATTTGGGATGAAGATTCTGTAGATACAGCCATCGAGATCGAAGACATTATCCAACCAAATTTTTAGAATCCTTCAACCCGCCTCCCGGTAGTCCTCCACACAAACTTTTTTTTTAATAAAAATACGCTTTCTACACTCTATAAAATAGAAAATTTCAACAATTTCAATTACAATATATACAATACAATAGGCTCCACATTAGGACTTTTTCCTGTGTCGTGGGTACCATGGACACACAAGACGTATATAGAAACACCCAGACCCAGAACATGAATCTATTCACATTCCTGTCTGGCCGGGAATCGAACCGAGTGTGGTAGCTGCTCCGCAACGCGGGTCGTCAAGGTTGTCAAATTAATGTTAAAAGTAGGTTCACCTATATGTAATCTTACTCAGAAATTTAACCAAATTACTTAAAATAGTATTTTTCAATTCATAAAAGTTAAAATCCATTTTAATAATCGATGCGCTTTGGTTTAAATGTGGAGGCGTTGTTTGAAAAGATGTATTCCGATATTGTTAATGTGACCACTAAGACTGTAAATTGGTTCAAAAAAGGGGTTCACGATATTCTGATTCGTCTTATTTTCATAGCATTTTACATAACAATATGCACCTACCCACAAATAAACACTTAGAAAATAGAAATAGAAAATCCGGGTCCGGGTAATCCTTGACCGGCTAAACTGTTTTTTACGGGTTTTTTTACTATAGAAAATGTTATGGAACAACATGTAGACTACTTTTATCGTAGAATTCCCACTGAGTGGAGATATGCGCAGGAAAAACTTTGCGATACATTGATTTGCTCGCGGGCGTAGCCGCGGGTACAGCTAGTTTGAAATAATTTCATTAAGTATTGCACGTAAATTCAGGAATACTTGATTTTTTTCTGTAATTACTTCTGGAATCAATGTAATTTTTCATGTATTGCTGGAATGAGTGTTTAATCTATTTGAAGATAAAAACATATTTTTTGAAGTAGTGGATGAAGCAGAATTGACCACTACTGCTGTGCCGAAATTGGTATATTAGGTATACACGAAATATTTCAACATCATTTTCCCCTTTTTCACATTCCATGGAATTTCGTTATCATTCCATAGAAGGATAACGCAGTTAGCGTTATCCTCCTACAAAATGATGTGAGATTTGGTATGTAAGGCATCGCCAGTTTGTAGGAGAGCTCTTTTCGCACCTTTTTTGAAGAGCCCTATGCCCGGGACACTGTGACATTATAGTGCCCCGGAAATACCTCAGAAGGAAGCTCGTTCCACATCGTGCACGTCCGTGGCTGAAACGAGCGTGCAAACCGAACCGTGGAAGACCGCCACGGGTCCAGTTGATGTGGATGGAACTTCATCCTTCGGCGAACGGTACAGTAGAGGAAAGGTGACGTAAGCACCAGGTCAAAAAGTTCCTCGGAGCACTCACCATTGTGAAACCGGTAAAACGAGCAGAGGGAGCCTATCCGTAGACTCAAGTATTTAGAATACTACGTTCGCTGATTCTTGGGTCGTTGACGATTCGGATCGCGCGTTTCTGGACGGAGTCACATGGGTTTTTTATTATTTTCAATAGTTTCTGAAATATTATAATTTGGTTTGGTTGTTAATTTTAAATTTGAAATAACTCATTTTCAACGTGTCTACTTTATAAACATTTTTAGTGCGCAGTAATTTACTATGTACAATAAAAATGAAATTACTCTGTATAATTGATAGCCAAATTACTGCTTGTTCCTAGTTTATTAGCCCTTAGAGGCCTTTTTTCTAAGTTGTAATTTCAAGGTAAGAAATGAATGGAGACGTAGGGTTGTTGGAACGATATTTATTATGTGCCTATATTTAATTTTAACAAGTAAACTTTAATTTTGAATCTTAACTTAAATATACCTTATACATATATACCTAAAATTCGACACGGCAAGTAAGTAACGCTTGAATCAATTGTTTCCTGGCCTTCGGGTTAGAATTGTTAAATATATCAGGTATATCGCTCGGGTAACAGCTATTGGGGAAGAAATACGAGTATTCTCAAGTGACGAATAGGCGATCACATTTAGACCAAAGGAGCACAGGGTGTTTTCCGTTCAGTTCAATTCAATTTATTGTTTGAACGACCTACGAGCGATACTCGATTCATTTTATTCGAGAAATACTTGACGGTGAATCGAATCTGAAGTACAAGTTTATTAAAACAATAATAGTTGTAAGTTCTAAACTAATTCAGAATTAAAACTTCTATTAACACACTATACCAGAATCATGCAGATTGTTCTTAGCCAGTTCAAGATATATTGTAATTGAAATATGACTACGAAAATAATACCATAAGGTAGGTATGCGGGATTAATAATGGCTAGTCAGTGTTTCATGCTAGTGAATTTGATTATTCAGATTGAGTTTCACATATTAGCCTTTTATTGAATTTCAAATACTTATGTGCAGGTGGTAGAACCAGTGTAGTTCGACCGGGGAAGTACCACCGCCACACCTATTTCTAACGTGAAGCATTCATTGCTTTTCGATGGAAGGATGTGGTTGCCGGCACACTGTTATATGAGGCGACCATCTCAGTCCTCGGGAGTAGCAACGCATCTGTGATTGACTTCAGATAGAACCTATGTTCTATATGAAGTTGCTTACAGCTGTCTATGAGCGGCATGGCGGCATTGTTCTCATAGCAAAGTTTAACAGTAAAAAGAAATAATGTCATCATTTGTATACAAATTTACTTCCTTATTTTTTTCATTAGATTACATTAAAAAACAGGTATGGATAAAAATTTGCAGCCGAAATTCACCCTTTCAACGTGTTTGTTACTTTTATTTAATATTTTATTAAAAGTTTATAAAGGACAGTTTATAAACTTTTAATAAAATATTAAATAAAAGTAATATAGACTAGAGATACTCTTATTTGGGATGCAGCACATTATTCATTTACTTCACTATTATGTGTAGTTTATTAAATTAAAGTATTGATGATTTAACATGTTTTATTCAAGAGTTTTTTATTAATTTTAACTGTTATACAAGACTAAAAGTATTATTATTTGAGTAATATTTCATATAATTTACATTTTATAACAATCGGAGTATTAAAATTTGATGAATATTTTAATTACAAAACAAAACAGTAACAAAGTAAATCAATAGGATTAAAAGGTAACCTATACTTCTAAGTCATATGAAAATAGAGACCGGCTGGAACGAGAAATATGTCCCAAGTAAAGTGTAATTGACGTTGATTTATAAGGGATGGGTCAGTCAGAGGGTCAATGTTGCCAATTACTTCAAATCGTGTTATGTGAGCGGTTGAGTGAACCCTAACGTTAATCTTATATGCCTTATTCCTCCATTATCTCTGTACTTAAGGGAATATATGCAGATTATACAAGAAATGAGAAAAGTATAAGAGAAAAATTATACCTTAACTTGGCCCCTTAGTCGACGCTCTAAAGTTTGAAACTCACGCACGTAGCACAGTTTTTTTTTTTATTATCTAAGTATTAGAAATAAACTATCACTCCTTTATGGTAAAAAGAACGAAAACAGTGAAACCGAGAGTTTTTTAAGACGGTTCTGGAAGCTTTATGAAGAATCAACCTAACAATTATACTTCATACTAATATTATAAAGGCGAAAGTTTGTGAGTGTGTATGTTTGTAACTTCTTCACGTGTAAACAGCTGGAGCGATCTTCATAAAATTTGGTAGGGAGTTAGCTGATACTCTGGATTAACATATAATTTTTACTGTGCGATTTTTGTTAACGCGGACGAAGCTGCGAGATTCAACTAGTAATATCTAATTCTAATTCTCACTTAGTAAGCGCGGTGGACTATGGCCTTCAACTCTATCGTTCTGAGAGAAGACCCATGTCTTCATCAGAGTGCGATTAGCAGACCTAACCCCATTATAGTCCCACTGCTAAGCACGGGACAATAATGGGTTGACGTCTAAATAAGGAAACACGTGTAAAATTTGTCCAGTAGGTAGTCGTTATCCACTGTATTTGATCGCCATAGATGACCGCTATCGTATTTCGTATCGTGACAAATCGCTTGCGGTATACGAGGTAGTTTAGTGTTCTAGTTACTAGGCCATTTTACGTATAACGACTTTCATTGTGATGACTCTCACCTGAGTTTTTTTCTACCCACTTTTTGTAATTGATTGAAGTAGCGAAGGAGCATGCAGTCCACCTGATGGTAAGTGGTCACTGCCGCCCATAGACATCAGTAAGCAACTTCATATAGAACATAGGTTCTATCTGAAGTCAATCACAGATGCGTTGCTATTTCCGAGGACTGAGATGGTCGCCTCATATAAAAGTGTGCCGGTAACCACACCCTTCCATCGAAACGCAAATAATGCTTCACGCTAGAAATAGGTGTGGCTACTTGGATTCGCCTACCTACCTGGGATTAAAGGTTCAAGCTTCAGATAATTACGTATTTTATATTTTTTCAAAAATGTGTGCGGTTTAATTAATAACAAATAAATTATTCTGCGGATTACTCGTGGAAGAAAACCTATACGCCTGAGAGTTATTTCTAAAATACAGTAGGTACTTATATGTACATAGGCCTACAATGTCTACCAATTTGCAATTCGCCTGCGCTGTTGTATATAATTAACCTACCTCTTAGTCTGAAAGGAGACTTCTGCCCAGCAGTGGGGCAGTATTCACGACGAGTCCATCGTAACCCAGCGAAAAATCAGAACTAGACAAAATATATAGTACGCCCTTAAAACGAGGGGGTCACTGTTTTGTATTGAACTTATTTCTACCCAGACGGATTACGTCAAACCCAGTTTTTTAGAAGCCAATGAAATTCAATGATGGACTAAATAGCCAATGATATAAGTCAGTGAGTAACTGGATAAAGTTATCATAAAATTACGACAGATCTGGTTGCCTTTTCCTTAACGAGCGAGCTGCGTATTTGGAGTGTCTGAATTCAGTCGGAAATATTACGTTCGTCACAGTTTTTATATGGAACAAAGTCATATAACTGTGTATTTAGTGTTGTTGTATTTTTGCTAAAACTTTTTAAGATACTTGTATTATACTGTAGTTGTATACTTTGCTATAGAACGAGTGTGGCTTAACCGGGGAAATATTATGGTTACCTATTTTAAGCCGAAAAAATTTTTTTACGTTATGATCGATGTATGCATTAGAGATGCAACGGATATCCGGTTGCTATCCGGTATCCGGCCTATCCGGCCATTATTTTACTATCCGGCCGAATACCGGATAGTTACACACTATCCGGCCGGATACCGAATAGTGATTTTGTTTGGTATTTAACTTTGAAAAATGGTTAGTATACAAGAAAACAACAACAAATTGTCAATATTTGTTTATTAACTTTAAAGTACAATTTAAACTTATCAAAAAGCCTCATTTAAAATAGATAAGGTTGTTAAGGAACCCTATGATCAGCATTAGTATCCATTCAACCAATTGTAGCGTATCTTATGTTAATTCTTAATCAAATTAATTAAGTGTTACCAAATAAATAAAAAGAGAGTTTAATATTCATAATTAACTAACGGCAAATTGTGGTGAATAAAAACGAAATTCTCTGCATTTTTGGGTAATTTGCAGGTATCGTTTGGCCGGCCGAATATTCGGCGGCCGGATACCGGATATTCGGCCGGTGATCAGGCCGAATATCCGGTATCCGGTATCCGGCCAAACAACTATCCGTTGCATCTCTAGTATGCATGTGAATTTGCGTGTCGGCTAATTTTCATAACTATGAAACTATATTACTCCTCGAGAGTAACTACATAGGTGTGATGCATTAAAATAGGTAGAACTCCCAAGTCTGTAATAAAATTGCTTAAAGCGGTGCAGTAAATACTTACCGCCACACCTAGCGCAGCGTAGCGTATTGTACCGTTAACCATTTCTTGCGTTTCGATAGAAGGGTGTGGTTGCCGTCACACTTATTTATGAGACGACCATTTTTACCTTGGGAGTAGCAACGCATCTGTAATTGACTTCAAATAGAACCTGTGTTCTATATGAAGTTACTTACAGGTGTCCATGCGCGGCAGTGACCACTTACCATCCGGTGGACTGCGTGAATATACATATAAAATTTCATCAAAATTGGTCAAGCCGTTTCGGAGGAGTTTGGTCTAAAACCGTGACACGAGAATTTTATATATTAGATAAACACTTAATTTTTTAAGCATTAAGCATTTAACAATTAATCCAAATTTTAGCATTAATTATGTTACAAAATTATTACGAAATAAATTCATCAAGCGAAAGTTTATAACATTTTCATAAAACATTTATCATAAAACTTGTAATCTCATTAAATGTAAATAACGCGGAATACGACTACTCAAAATATTATTTAGACAATTGTTCAGACGGTTTTATTGTTTTTATTACAAAATTATTAATACGGACTGACTTCTGGACGTTACTTTATTTATTTGTTTCATTAGTTTTAAACCTTAGCTTAATAATTATTTATCGCTAGCCCATTCCCGTGGTTTGTCCCGCTTATGAGAATCCTATGTGTTAATTTAAATCATAAACATTCTTTGTGCCAAATTCCAGCAAAATCCTCCCATTAGTTTTTTTGCGTGAAAGACTAAAAAACATATATATATATATATATATATATATATATATATATATATATATATATATATATATATATATATATATATATATATATATATATATATATATATATGTCCTTTCTACATTTTAACATACGCACATACGCCGGATACTGACGGTATGCGGTTTTTGAAAATATGTATTTCATTTTTCCTTCACAATATTAGTAAGATAAACCTTAATTTTGTAACTTATAACGTTAAACATTTAAAACGTAAACCTTAAAACTTATTTCATATAAGGTATTAACATTTAAGATTACCTATTTTCTTGAGCTTTCAAATAAATGCACTTAAAATAATTTAATTATCATTTACAAAGTTTGACGGCGTACGGAAACATTTTAAGCAAACGGCAAAGGAAAATATTATGAAATATTCTTTACAGTTACTAATCCCATTATAGTTACTAATTTCTACTGGTAATAAACATTTTTATTACAGCTCCAGTTCTGTGTGTTATTGTTTAATAATAGGTGAACAATTAATTAATGGATTTAAATCACAGATGGATTAGTTAGCTCGTTAGCTAGACACAGGTATCCGTCTCTGTAGTTCCAGGATAAGGCTACGGTATTCTGTGCCTGTTGTAAGAGGGGACTAAAAGGGGGCTACAGGAGTTTGGGGCGGCAAGACTTGGAGCTCAAACCCTCCAGCCAGGCGTTCCCCGGTAGGATGGTGGTATACGTGGTCGCATATCGTTGTAAAGACCAGATGGAGCGATTTGCACAGCCGTTTACCTAGGAAGAGCTCGATAGGGAAACCCCCTTTGAGGACTCCGGTTGCGTTTCTTTGGAGATCCCGCAGTCCTCTTTGTAACGCCAAGGACGGACACCGGCAGGGTTTTAGTGGGGTAAGAATCCCACATAACCCTGCGTCATTCCCACTAGGGTACCTTTTAAAGGTCTCCTCCTCGCCAAAAAGACACAGATGCCGCGGTTATACCTCTCCGGTCATACTCGTTCTTTCATCTCGCAGAATACTGAACAGCAATTCAAAACAACTGCTTATATTTGACGACAAGAAAGCGCTGCAGCCTTCTCGGAAGTAGAAAATAGAGGTTCTTTACTTTACCACTTTCAAAGACAAAAGAGTCCTTAAAAAGAACTTAACTTCAACAAAGTAAGTTTTTGAAAGCTGCAACTTGCAATGTTTATCTTGTTTCCTACTTTCAAGGCTGTTTACGCTTGAAATGACTGTAAAATGGAAGGTACACTGAGATCTGTCTTCACTACATAGTATAAAACAAAGTCGCCTTTCGCTGTCTGTCCCTATGTATGCTTAGATCTTTAAAACTACGTTACAGATTTTAATGCAGTTTAATAGATAGAGTGATTCAAGAGGAAGGATTTTATGTATAATACATGTATAACATAGTAGAGAAACACTGATAATTTTTAGATTTTTGACTTTTAGGCAGAGCGAAGTTCGCCGGGTCAATATTTTTTTTTATAATGTAGAAGTAGCAAACCATCATACATTCCACATAATGCATAGTGGCCACTCCCACTAATAGACGGCTGTAATAAATCCCTTATGAAATCAGTATCGTACCTGAGCTTGGCCTCAAATTTATTGCTACCCATAGGACGAAGTTTAACATCTCGGCTAAATATGTCTCCCTTCTTCAGACCAGAACATACCAGTATATTCTTCTTCGAGAATTAAAGTAAAGGAGCTTCTATCATTTTCAAATGTCGACATAAATTGCAGTAGATTACTTATATTGTCATGTTATATTAAGTCCTTAACGCCACATATTTAATGATGTCTCTGTGATCAACAGGGTGAAAACCGGAAGTGATCACCGGATGGTAAGAGGCACATTAAATATCAACGTAAAGCTGGAACGGTCACGCTTGATGAAGTCTACGCTCCGACCAACACCTGTCCAAATCCAGGGCTCCGAAGACTTTCAGCTTCAGCTACAAAACCGTTTCACCTGTCTCGATTCTTGCGTTTCTGTGGACGAAATTAACACTAAGGTGACGAGCCTGCTGACGAGGTTAAAGACCGAATCGGGCACCATAGTTTCGTCTAAGCCTGATGTTCTGGGAGAAATTGAGAAATACTACGAACAGTTGGATGCTTCCGCACGAGCTCCCACCCACAACAAGGCGGACGACAAACGTGCCAAACTGACCCGACACTATACTAAGGACCTCCCGGACGTCAGCCTGTACGAGATTAGAGAGGCTCTCAAACAGCTGAAAAACAACAAGGCACCGGGCGATGACGGAATCACAACAGAGCTGCTAAAAGCTGGCGGTAAATCCGTACTAGTGGCTCTCCAAAAGTTGTTCAATTCCGTCATTACTAGCGGGACAACCCCGGAAGCGTGGAGCAGAAGCGTAGTGGTGCTGTTCTTCAAAACAGGCAACAAAACTCTTTTGAAGAACTACAGGCTCATTGCGCTTCTGAGCCACTTGTATAAACTATTTTCGAGAGTCCTCACTAACCGCATTGCGCGCAGGCTAGACGACTTCCAGCCTCCCGAACAAGCCGGTTTCCGAAAAGGCTACAGCACCATGGACCACATGGATCACACGCTGCGGCAGATTATACAGAAGACCGAGCAGTATAATCTGCCGTTATGTGTTGGTAATGTAGACGATGAGAAAGCCTTTGATTCTATCGAGACCTGGGCGGTGATGGAGTCCCTTCAGCGATGTCAGATCGACTATATCGAGGTGCTGAAGTGTGTATACAAAGCCGCCACTATGTCAGTCCGAGTACACGACCGAAGCACGAATCCAATCCTACTGCAGCGGGGAGTCAGACAAGACGATGTCATATCGCCGAAGCTGTTCACCGCGGCGTTGGAAGATTTGTTCAAGCTGATGGAGTGGAAAGGTCTTGCCATTAACATCAATGGCGAACACGTCACGCACCTTCGATTTGCCGATGATATATATATATGATGATATATATGTCTTGGCAGATTCGCTGACAGACCTCAGCACAGTGCTAGGCGACCTTAACAATGCTTCACAACGGGTGGGTCTTAAGATGAATATGGAGAAGACGAAAATCATGTCTAATGTCCATGTCACACCCGTACCGGTAGTTGTTGACGGCACTCCTCTCGAAGTTGTTGACAAGTATATTTACCTGGGATAAACGATCCGGATGGGTAAGTCCAACTTTGAGAGGAGGTCACTTAAAGAATCCAACTCGGCTGGGCTGCGTTCGGAAAATTACGTAGTATCTTCTCGTCCACAATTCCTCAGTGCCTGAAGTCGAAATTATTTAAGCAATTTGTGTTGCCAGTGATGAAACGTGGTCCTTCACTGTAGGCCTCATTTGGAGGCTCAGGGTCGCTCAGCGTGCTATGGAGGGGGTTATCCTCGGAATTTCGCTACGTGACATGATTTGCAACGATGAAATCCGTAGACAAACAAAGCTTACCGACATAGCTCTCAAAATTAGCAAGCTGGAGTGGCAATGGGCCGGCCACATCGCTCGTAGGACCGAGAACCGATGGGGAAGGAAGGTCCTCGAGTGGCGACCACGTTTAGGCAAAAGGAGCACAGGTCGCCCCCTCACCAGGTGGACCGATGACCTGAAGAAGACAGCGGGAAACCGTTGAATTCAAAAGGCACAGGACCGGTTGGAGTGGCGTCATTTAGGGGAAGCCTATATCCAGCAGTGGACCTCAAAGGGCTGATGGATGGATTAAGTCCTTTAACCTCTTCTCCTTGGAAATAACTCCATGTAGAAAATTGTTTTTTCCTTCCTATTTCAAACTAGTTATTTAACAGACCACCCTTACTTACTCATCAACATTAATAAAGGACGCATCCGGTTTGAATTCTGAAGCTGTGAATGTAACTCTTATTTTACCTAGAAGTATTTATTTACAAGTGACTTTGAAATTCATCACTAGCAAAGAGACGAAGTTTGCACTCTTGAAACTGTCTTTAATATAGCTTTTAATGATAAAACTTTCTATCTTAGCTTGCAACTTGAATGCTTGTTTTTTTTTTCTATTTCAACAATGAAATTCCTGTCTATCCGTAGCGTATTTTTAAAGATCTCAGCATACATAGTGACAGATAGCAAGAAGCGACTTTGTACTATGTAGTGAAGTAGAAGAACTCACATTCCTCCCAGCATCCGAGTTAAGCTAAAAATTTAGCTAAAGTAGCTATAAAGTGGGACACAAATTTTTGTTTTCAATTAAACAGTTTTGTTTGCGTTAACTTTGCGTTGAACTTGAAGCGAATATTTCCTAGCCCTCAAATATGAGTCAGGTAAATAAGCTTGTAATTTATACCTACTCCTTTTTATTGGATAGAAATAGAAAACAAAATAATGCAGTCCATCTAATGGTAAGTGGTCACTGCCGCCAGGGAACATCTATTAACATCTTTATATAGGACAGAGAGTCTATCTGAAGTCAGACAATACAGATGCGGCAGGTATATCATATATCGTCAACCCATTATTGCCCCATTGCTGGGCACGGGTGTTCTCTGGGAATGAGAGAGTTTTAGGCCATAGTCCACCGCGCTGGCCAAGTGCGAATTGATGGACGTCACACACCTCCGAGAACTTCTTTTTTAAAGAACTCTCGGGTGTGTAGATTTCCTCACGATGTTTTGTTTCATCGAAAATCAGTGATAATTAATTTCTAATACGCACATAAATCAGTGGTGCGTGCCTGGGTTTGAACCTCGGACTTCCCGCTTGAGAGGGCAAGTTTCAACCATTAAGCAGGTAACCATAAGATAAATCCCAAATGCCATTTGTTTCTCACGCATTTCTCGAGCAAGTAATAGCTTGTACTCTTAAATTTAGTAATTACTTTAGTAGAAAAGGATCTCACTTTCCGTTAAGTAGTTAGGACAGGGATGGAATAATAAAGCAATTAATAACTTGATCCTAGCTCTAGTCCTTTCATGAATATTGATTTTGTCGTCGACTGGAGTTGATTTTTATTCAACAAACGAGCTAGAATTTCCAATATATATTTGGACTTTTTGTATTAATAAAGATTGTAACAAAAGCAAAGGTTCTACCATTTAATTAACTTTTCAATAAAATATGGGCAGAAGAAATAGTACACATCTTATATCGTATGTTTTTACTTGTTTACATAATGATCGCTATCGATAAATGACTTATAAGTGCAATTAGCTATTAAAAAGTTTCGAATTAAAATCAATACAAACTTAATGTCAAATTTTGTGCATTTATTTATTTATTTTTTACTAACAATTACATGCTAAGGCAAACGTTACAGACCTAATCTTATTCATTTGCCCAGCTCCGCAAAGTGATCAAATGCCGTCCTTCAAAGTTCCATGACGACCCGCGTGGCGCAGCGGTTACCGTACCGGTCTGACACGCAGTGGGTCCCGGGTTCGATTCCCGGCCAGACAGGTATCTGAATGATGAGTTTAGATTCGTGTTCTGGGTCTGGGTGTTCGTGTATTTGTCTTGTTTGTGTCCATGGTACCCACGACACATGTGAAAATCCTACTGTGGGGCTATGAGTGTAGAAAGCTTGTTTAAAAGTACAGCTCTTGGCGTCCAAAACACATCATATATATTTTATAATAATATTCATATAGGATTCCCTGACATGTTAATCAAAACTTTATCCGTAGACCAACAAATACCTAGAATACACATCTCAATTTATTAAATCTAGTTTAGCTTTGTCAAAGGTCGAATTTGAACCACCTTTTATAAAGCAGTATAGTGACCGTTGCAACCTGCAGTATTAAAATTATAGAACTTAAGCAGTCAATTGACAAATACGGAGACACAGTCTTAATTTTTTTTATATCTTTTTGAAGTAGCAAACCAGCTTTCAGTCCATCTGATGGTAAGTGGTCACTGCCGCCCATGGACATCTGTAATCAACTTCATACAGAACGTGGGTTCTATCTGAGGTCAAACACAAATGCGTTGCTATTCCCGATGACTATGATAGTCGTCTCATATAAAAGTCTACCGGCAACAGCACCCTTCCATCGAAACGCAAGAAATAATTCACGCTAGAAATAGGTGTGGCGGTGGTTCTTCCCTGGTCGAACTACACTGGTTCTACCATCTTCAAAAATATATATATTTTAATAAAAGTCCAGTTGACCTAATTATTTCTTGGTTATATCCTCGGTCTCTTCTATAATCCTAAAAACCATTGAAATCCCACCCACACATCTAAGGGTCTCCTTGTAAGAATAGCCTGAGAACTTCATTTTCATTTTATCCTGTATCTATTGCTGCTATCACGATAATAATTTTTTCGTTCCACGAAAGAATTATTATCGTGATAAAACAATTTATTACTCGGATAGTTACTGCAGAGTAATAGCTGTTTTAATAATTTGCGATAGTCCACGCAGGTCCCTTGATACAAAATAAATCACGATAAGCATAGTAGAGACATGATTAATTTAAATAATAAATTGAAAATGCCCTTTATTTTTATTAAGGTCTAATCTGATACGAAATGAAGGTTTAAATTAATTGCGAATGTACATTGACTGATGTCAGTAATTCATTAGGCCTGTTTAAAAATAAATCTAGGGACTTCTGACGATTTACGAAAAAGGTGTCTATTTGGGCCTATAAACCAGATATACTTGTACATTTGCTAAATATTTTCTGTTTAACTTTAATTGACCTTTTTTATCTGACTGAAGTAGCAAACGAAAATGCAGTCCACCTGATAGTAAGTGGCCACTGCCGCCCATGGACATCTGAAATCAACTTCATACAGAAGATGGGTTCCATCTGAAGTCAATCACAGGTGCGTTGCTACTCCCAAGGACTATGATACTCGTCTCATATTAAAGTGTGCCGGCAACCACACTCTTCTATCGAAACGCAAGAAATGCTTCACGCTAGAAATAGGTGGGGTACTACATTGGTTCTACAACCTCGCTTATTTCCACATTATTATTCCTTAAACTTATCTGTTAGAGAATGTTAAAAACATTGAGTCGTTCTTTGTTCTGCTAATTGGTATGAGAAGTTTAAATAAATACGAGTAAGCAAATAAATATATCAAAGGGTAGTTAGTATGTATTATGCAATAAACAGTCTTATTCCAAATTAAATATAGTACCTATGTATACAAAAAGAAGAATTTTAATAGTGTTTCATTTTAATTAAATAGCTATTTAGTTACATTGCATAATAAGACTATCCAAAAGAATGAAGCTTTAGAAAAGAAATGTGTTGCATGATATTATATTCTGTATTATATTGCATCAGTAAGTTCTCTGTTTCTCATAATTAGCATTCCACTTTTAGCGAGCTTCATTCCAACTTGCAACAAAACATTGTATTCGTCTCATTTAATTGCTCACTTGTTTCCAATTAGTATGCGGAGGACTGACTGATGTTGGAACAGAGGACTGTTCCTAATTGTTATGTTGATAAGTAGACAGACGAAAATTAGTATCCTCTTTCTGTCGCTGTTGGGTAATAAGAGCAGTTCATGGGATTTGTTGAAAGGGTGTGGTTGTCGACTTAATACGAGGCGACCTTTCAGTCCCCAGGAATGGTCACACGTCTTTATTGCACTCAGAAACCCTGTTCTATATAAATTTGCTTCATGGGCAGCAATGACCAAATACGTGGACTACATGTTCGTTTGCAACTAATTTCATATACGAAAAGACAAACCAGTTAACAAAGCATCTACGGCCAAACTCAAGTATGACGCTAATTTTATTACAGACTGGCTGACCCGGCGAACTTCGTTCCGCTTAAAAGTCAAAAATCTTAAATTATCAGAGTTCCTCCACTATATTACGATGTATTATACATAAAGAACTTCCTCCTGAATTACTCTATATATTAAAAAACGCATGACTTCTTCTTGATTCACTCGCATATTAAAAAAACGCATAAAAATCTGCACCGTAGTTTTAAAGATTTAAGCATACATGGGAATAGACAGCGGGAAGCAACTTTATTTTATACTACGTAGTGAGTGATGCGAATAGGTAGTGGCGCCGTCTTTTGAACTGCTCGACCTTCTTCTACTTCTATAGTATATTAAGTATCTGGTAGTATGATTAATCTCCTCTAAAACAGTTGTAAAATTGGGACATTGGCCCAATAGTAAATGGTTGTAAAACGATACTTGTAAACTTGCCAGAGTTATATTTTACTGGCTTGAATCGAAATTTGGCAAGGAGTGAACAGTTTGAACAACATATAGATTAAGTTTACGGAGTAGCCAACTAGGTTACCTAGTTTCAAATTGTAGGGGTGATAAAGCACCGAATAGTTTTTGATAGGAAAGTGACAAGCGACAAGTGGTGATGTCAAAGAAATATCTAATTATGTTCAAAGTGTTGTATATTTTCAGTGAACATTGAAAAAACCTACATGAAATATTTTTACATCTCGAAATATTATTAGCCAGTTATTTAAAGTAAACACATTTTTCTATAAACTAGTCACCCGTCACATCGGTCAAAATTCGACCGTAATTTATAAATTAAAAAACTAAACTTCATAGTATCCAAAGTAGTACAAATATTTCTCAAATTCAAATGTAATAATTTTCAAGTACTTTTGGTCGCACCCGTTAAATATAAAAAGCGGTTTAAGTAGCTAAACCGCATTTAAAAGCAATAGCGGGTATTTTGACAAAGACACTGACATTTCTGACGTTATGTGTTATCATAGTAAGACGTTGAATGTTCTATTTCGTTTTTTATTTATGTGTTTGCGACAAATGCACAGTAGTGTGTGTAATGTATTTTTTTAGTTGATTTTATGTATGTCGGCGCGACATCGCGTATTTATGGAAAACACGTCGCCGAAAATAATTATTTTAGTTAGTTTAAAGATCGAAAATTGATTGTTTATTAAATTAGCAATATTTAGTGATTTTTAGAATTACAATTTAGTTTACCCTCCATAAATTTAATATTGTCACCTCACCAAACATTGTTATAAAAAGGCGAGCGCCTGCCGGTAGAAAAAGATTCTTGTTTAACCGTCGAAGCGATCGGACTTCCTCAATTGTGAATAAATCGAAGAATAACTCTTGTGTTTTACTTGAAATCTTCAAGAATGGACAGTAATGAAGACCTCGACCGTCCTGACCCGTCACAACCACTTCGTTATGTATGTTTTAAGCATTATTTGCAAAAAATATTAACATTCCACACTCCTTATCTATGTCCACTATAACCGTGCAAAGTTTCATACTAATCCGTCCGCGGCATATTACTTAAAAATGCTTCACAAGTTTTGCTTCACGTATTAATATATATATATATATATGTTTTAGTGTTACGGTATAATAAGTTAAATTTTTTATCTCTCTCCATTGTAGTTTATAATTTTATCGTATAATTTTAACGATACAAATAATTTTTGAACACCTTTCTGCTTCTGTCTCACGAGTATTTATTTATTACTTTTGCTGAATATCTGTTGAGTAGAATTAAATATACTTTATTCTTTATATAAAGTATCTTATATTCTTTAACAATAGGAACTTTAACAACATGGTACAGAGATAACTATGTAGAATATTTTTTGTCAAATTTGTTTGTACTGATATTACACGGATAGTTCATAGTTTGCGAACATTAAGCTATTCTTGACCTACTTTTAGATACGCAAGAATGTTAGCAAAGTTGTGTTTACATCCACTTTAATTCTTGGGTCTTAGCCAATATTGTAAAAATGATTTGACTATTTCTTCCATTATGTAAATTAGTTTATTTTTATTTCTCCGATTAGAAGTAGTAGCAAATGAGCATATAGTCCACTAATTATTAGTGGTCACTGCTGCCCATGGACGATCGTAAGCAACTTAATATAGAAAGGGGGTTCTATCTGGACTTAATCACGGATACTTTGCTACTTCTAAGAAGTAAAATGGTCACTTTTTATAAAAAAAAACCTTCAACCACAAAGTATTTAACTGAAATCCAAGAACTACTTTATGCTAACAACCTTTTATTTTTTTAACGCGGATAAATCCTCAAGGATCCCCTTTTACACCCCCGGATAGAAGGGGTATGTCGGACTCCTACCGACGGCGTTCTTCTGGACGTTCGGTGCTGGGTCACGAAAAAGCGTTAGTGTTACATTCTGGCCCGGCCAGCGACGTCCTAAGAGGACTTATGAATTGCGAACTATACTTATTCTACCTTCTTCTAAGTGTAATGTTTTGTTAACATCTATATAATATGTGACGAATTGTTTATAACTCACACGACGATACGAAATTATAAACATTTCTTAAATCCAAAACACAATTAAAACAACAAATCCCTTTCATTCTATTCAGTCTTATAATGTCTGATCTTTATACAGTATTTATTTAAATACTAAGCCAAGACAGAAGACGGTATTTAATATATTAAAAATCTAAGTTTCTTCACGAGAATCCAGACAGTGAGATAGGTACTCGAGATTTGCATAAATTAACTGCAACAACAACTGATGCTTTCAGACTGGCATACTAAAATGTAAAGCACTGAACATTTCATATTTTGTATGAATTTTCCAGGTAAATATTTTCTAAAACAGAGAGCAGAGATACAAATTAACGTGCTATGTACTCGTTTTTATACTTATATCTTTATTTCTCTATCTGCTCTTAGTAATAGTGCTGCCCGTTCATAGACAAATATTGGTAGTCCCCCTATGTGAATTAAATGACCATGAAGTTTTAGTGAATAATTAAAAATTTATTTTTCACGAGTTTCGTCAATTCCAACGTAGAGTTGACTAAAGCGTCGTAGAAACGTGATTTTATAGGGTATGGTCAACTGTTTGGTCAACCTATTTTTGTCCTGTTGCTGGCCACGGGTCTCCATTAAGAAGAATGAAGGCTGAATCAAGAATGAAGGCCATCCAGCGCTCTAGTCATGGGTGAATTGATAAACTTCACATACCTACTAGAACTTATTTAGATCCTGAATAACCGAAACCGAGATCTGCGGGAAATTTTCCATGAGTAGTCGCATTCTTCTCTGAACAGTCGGTCCCCAATTGGGACCATAATAAATTGGTTCCCAATTACATATCAAATACGAGCATCTCAGTTCTCGGGAGTAGTAACGCATATGTCTTTAGATATAAATTTTGTTTGTATGAAGTTCGGTGATGTCTATGGGCGGCAGTTGCCATTTGGTATCAGGTGGACGCCATGCTCGTTTCCCACTTCCTAATCAACGTCATAATGTGCCAACGTCTTATAAGAAAATACTGATAGAATGTTTGCATTTTTTCAAAAGAAAATTTTCCGCGCTCTCGCTTGCACTTCAAGCCTTAAATGGAACGCCTCAGAGCGAGGTAACACCGCATGGGTCGTGTTTTTTGGTGCGTGCACCCGGCTCCATCGAATTATAAGACGTTGTCAGGTCAAAAACCTTTAAACTACAGTCATGAGTTGATAGCGAAAAAAATAAAAATGTAATGTGTTTAAGTAATTTTTTATTACGTACGAGTATAAACATTTTTACTAAGCGAATATGAATCTGTGTGCCTCTTAAATCATACCATCTAAGATATGGGTTGACGGAAATTGGACTGTCACTGTATCGAGGAGCATCTATGTACTTCATAAATATTAATATATTTTACGAAACAGGTCAAAGGGTAAAAGATATCAGCTCAACCTTACTTATAATAAATCTTGTTAGTAGTTTAACGGTATATATCACATTATACTGTAATACATACGAAAAGGCTTTTATAATATTGAATAGTCTATTTAAAGACTAAAGTAGTTTTAAAATTTGTACGCAACACTACTAGGATGTATAAAATGCATAAGTAAATGTATTATGTAGCAAAATTTCTTATTAATATCTATACTTCTTTATACATTGATGTTGGTCCTCTTATCAGCGGTAAACAACGAGACTCATGTAGGGGTAGTCATGAGAAAAAATATACTTATTTACAGTGGAAATATTAATGACGAGTATAGAAATTTAATTTGCTGCATTTGATTGAATTGATGATATGAATCTACAAAGTTAGCAAACGTACAACTTTTATTATATATTTTTTTATACTAGGTTATCCCCGTTCGTCTCTGTAGTTCCAGGATCAGAATAGGGCTACGGTATCCCCTGCCTGTCATAAGAGGCGACTAAATATCTCTTAAGATATTATTTTAAAGTAATATATACCTATTACTATCAGATCAAGTTTTTCCTTGTTTTATTTTCCTTCTTGGATTCCTTTTCAAACTAAATCCATTTAAACATTGTAATGGCTAATATCCGAGGCCTAATTTTCTTATTCAAGTCAATTAATTCTGCAATCATCAGAATGGGTGAATTATACAATAAGTGCCAAGTTTGATAATGGCGTATTTAAAACTTTTTAATGACATCATTCGAATGATCTGCTTAATTTAATGAGGGAATACTTGTAATATCTTCAAATTACTTTTCAGATAATAATACTGAATAGATTACTACTTTATGTACTTGTTGCAGTCAACTAGTTTAACTAACCGTTAAATTAAGAGTTTCTTTACTAAACGCCGCTGTTCAACTACCAACCTGAAGCATTTAATTTGAGCATTTCATTAATTGGCTGATTAATTCCCAGGCTGTTTATAGATTGAGTAACTATAGGGCAAAAATTTGTCTGCAATTAACTCTTCCTGGTAGCTAAATTTGATATATTCTTCCTTACTGTTTGTAATTTTCATGTATTGCCGTTAGGGATTGCAATCCGGCCTCATTTTCAATCCGACCGGATCCAGCCAATTTTTTCTCAATCCGGCCGGATCCGACCGGATCCGGCGGCATTAATCGAACGGTTAAAACAGTGTAAAAAAAGGATCCATTTCTAACGGTAATTATTTTTGTAATGTGAAATCTTTGTCAAAATATACAAACACCGGATCCGGTGGAGGTCCGGATCCGGTGGTGAATTGGTACCGGATCCGGTTTTCCGGATTGCAATCCCTAATTGCCGTTTATGTGAAGAAGTGCGCATTCTGAGATTTAATGCAGTGCAGGTATACGAATTTGTGAGATTATTGAAAATAATCACTATTACATTTTATTTTCAATGCACAAAATATGTACTCATGTACACAAGTACATGTTACCGGGTCATCCTCTACATGAGGGTACATGAGGCGACCCTCTTAGTCCTCGCTAGTAGCTACAAACCTTTAATTGACTTCAGATACAACCCTTGTATATACTATATGAACTTACAGTCCATGGGTGGCAGTCACCATGTATCAAGGTGAACCACTTGCTTGTTTGCCACTTTATACAGATTAATAACAAAACACAATCCTAACACATATATTGGGTACTTTCTAGCGTGAAGCATTTCATTCGGTTCGATGGAAGGGTGTGGTTGTCGGCATACTTTTATATGAGGCGACCATCATAGTCCTCGGGAGCGGCAACGCATCTGTTATTTACTTCAGATAGAACCCATGTTCTGTATGAAGTTGATTACAGATGTCCATGAGCAGCAGTGACCACCTACCAGGTGGACTGCATGCTAGTTTGCTACTCAGTCAGTTAAAAAAAAAAACAGTTTTCTGCTCATATAAGCCGGTACAAGACAAAATTCCAATTCGAAAGATATTCGATCTCATACAATGACAATTGAAACAATCTGTGATAAGAACAATTTCAATAAAACGCAAAATGAAACCTATTTCCTACCCTTTCATTTAAATTGTATGACTGGAAAAATGATTGAAGGCTGCCTGGAATTTCGTTTGATATTCATATTTGATTTAACAAAGAGAACCACGGTAGTGCATTATAAATATGAAATGCCTATGAATACAATGAAATAACACAAATGCTTGCGCTTATCATGCTTTTCAGTTTTTCGGAGTATTGTCTATCATCATTATTGCTACCATACCATATATACATGTAGGACACGACAATATATTTAACTGCGATTCCGTTACCGACCCGCGTGGCGGAGCGGTTAGCATACCGGTCTGACGCGCAATGAGTCCAGGGTTCGATTTCCGGCCAGACAGGTATCTGAATGATGAGTTTTAATTCATTTTCTGGGTCTGGGTGTTGTTTTCGTCTTGTGTCCATGGTACCCACAACACAGGAAAATCCCAGTGTTGGACTATGAGTGTAAAAAGCGTGTACCCACGTGGCGCAGCGGTTACCGTACTGGTCTGAGACGAAGTGCGTCCCGAGTTTAGATTCTTGTTTTGGGTCTGGGTGTTAGTATATTTGTCTTTGTGTGTATCCATGGCACCCACGACACAGGAATAAATCCTATTGTGGGGCTATGAGTGTAGAAAGCGTTTTAAGTGTACGTGTATTACGAACATTGCGAACTAACGTCCAATTCTTACTTCGCTTTGACTTTAAGTTATTCACTTTAGCTCTAAAACTACGAGCTATGGATCGCATCAGGTGCAGATAAAGCATTCCATCTTACTTTTATTAGCTTCGCTTCGTAGCAGCTTCGTTCTAGTACTCAGTCACCTCACATCTCTGGCAGAAAAGCACCCTAACGGTAGTAAAAATGGAACGTGAGTTTCGTTCTGAGTTTATACTTTTTCAATTTTGTTCATCATTTTTCGTTCTATCACAATGACAAGCTTCAAATACATCAATATGAGTTCAATATTCTTTTGCAGGAATGTTTTCTGTTTTGTATGGCGCTGTGTATTATATATTTTTATATTACTACGGGACTTTAATATTTTGTAATTTTATCAGTAAGTAATATTAACTTTTTCAAGCTGTATAATTAGTTTTATAAATAGATAATGTTGGTTCACAGTTTATTTATAACGCTCTGAAATTGAAATGTACAGTAGATAGCGACTACATTATTATAAACGTAAACTTAAAATGTTGTAAAAAGAACTTAAACAATAGTTTTCAGATAATTTGGGAATTATTCCCGCTATTATTACATTATCCATAGAAGACTTTATTTTCTGTTTGCATGATCTGTTGAAATATTATAATCACATAAATTTCTTGCATTTTTATGGAATCTTCCCATTTCGTGGCTTCTTTAGTATCGCATTACAGTTTTAGAATATGTTTATTAAAAAAATGAGTAAGTTATACATTTGTGTTAAAGATCATGAAGAAATAATGGAGAAAATGTGTATTTATGGAGCCGTTTTACAAGATAACTGCCGAATTTGTGAAACTGACATTGAAGATCATAGAGTCGGCGGTCCGAGCGGTGCTTGAAACTGCGGTAGAAGTGGCGGCAATATCGTTTCTTGCTGTCACCGGAGTTATGTTAAGCTTTTTTATAATAAGGTACAGTCTATCTATAAATGCATAGTGAAAATAAGAGACCTAATGTGATATTCGCAATTTGTGGAAATAAAATTTTGTTCGCATTTTGAAGTCTCTTAATACGTGCGTTTGTCCTGTTCTAGAACGAAATCATGAATATTTAGACTATAAACTAGATTAATAGGGTAGGTAAAAGATACAGGTATGTTAAGGTAAAAGAAGCACAGTTAGCCCGACCAGATGGATCAAGGACTTAAAGAAGACTGTGGATTCTGAAGTCATAGGACTGGTTTCAGCAGTAGATCTCAAAATGCTAATTTCCATTATCTATCTATGGATGGAATATATTCATCATCAGTCCATCCTTATGTACACATAACATCAAAAAACAAAACAATCTGAAATTTTTTTGATAAGTCGCAAAAGAACGTACAATCCATCTGATGGTAAGTGACAACTGCCGCCTGCCGCGTCTGTAAGCAACTTCATACAGAACGAGTATTCTTTCTGATCTGTCAATCACAGACGCGTTTCTATTCCCAAGGACTAAAATGTTCGCCACATATGAAAATAGGTCGGCAACCACACCCTTCCACCGAAACGCTAGAATTGCTTCACACTAAGTAACACTCTCAATGTGAGATTTTACACGAATAATTATTATCATTTCTATTTTCCAGGTGGAACTGTTTATCCGAAGAATTCTGCTCACCTCATTGCATGGGGAGTGTGGTGATGCTTGCAGGCTGGGCTCTGCTGGCTCTTGCAACTTATGCTATGATAAAAAGGTTGCACGGATGAGTTATTTTGATATTTTCATATGATCATAGTTTATAAAGTGTGGTATACAAAAATGTGTTTCCGTTCAGATATATTTTGTTCTGTTAAAATATCTTTTTTTTTCTTCCTTTTTTCTTTTACACAAATTGTCACCATTGCTGCTCCTCTGCTGAGCTAGATTCTGTTTTCAGTGAGACGATTTAAGTCTAAAGTCACGACGATCTAATTCAAATCATGTATAGAATTCAAACCTGGGACCTTGGAAAGAGGCCGCGATACAAACCGCTACTTCTTTTTAAATTAATATTATCGCGGAATTTATACACAACGGGTATATATATAACGGGTACTCACAACATGTGATTTTTTCAATTTTTTTTGAATTTTTTGAATTTTTTTAGTTAGGCCGTGACCACAATCCATGCAACTGGATCGAAATATCGGCAGAAAGAAATTAAAAAATCGCATATCGTGAGTACCCGTTACAAAATAAAACCACTACTTATATAAGTGGTTACACTATCGCTTTTAGTTTCCACGCTTCCTTTATAAATGACTTGAGAAGTTTAGTGCTTTATTTGATTTATTGTGTTTTTCCTCACTTCGGGGGTAAAATGTAACTTCCCTCTGTAACTTAATCCCGTGTAACTTTCGTTACGTAAGAATCTCGAAACTCGCACGCAAACATTTTATCACAGTCGAATCTTATTCGGATAGCCAAAAAAACTAAATAAGACTTAATTTTAAAGTTTGTGTTCAATGTGAACAAGAATTGATATACTGAAAAGAAAATCTTTTTATATATAAAAAAAATATGTTGTATGTCCTCTATAGAATCGTATACTATTCATTTCATCATGTGATGATCTTTAGCAAAGTTGTTATTCATGAGCCCGCGAAGGTTTCTGCTGTATTTTTTTTGTGATGACGTAGCAACGCGCCTAGTTACAGCTAGTTTAATATAAACATCTGAGTTATAGGTATATATTCAACTTTATATAAACTAGTCACCCGTCGCAACGGTTGAAATTTGACCGTAATTTAAATTGAAAAACTAAACTTCATAATATTGTCCAAAGTAGTAGAATATTTCTCAAATTCAAATATAATGTAATAATTTTCAAGTAATTTTGAAACCGCCTGTTAAATGTAAAAAAGAGGTTTATTTATTCTAAGTCGCATTTAAAAGCAATAGCGGTTTTTTGCCAAAGACATCAGACATTTTTAAGGTTATGCGTTTTCATAGTAAGAATGTTCTGTTTCGTTTACCATATATGTGTTCGTGACAAATGCACGGTAGTATATGTAATGAGTTTTTAGTGGATTGTATGTATGAAATTTGCATTTTTTGAAAAAAATATTAACATTCTGCACTCCTTTTCTACGTCCACTATAACCGTGCAAAATTTCAAATAATCCATCCGCGGCTTATTACTTAAAAATGCGTCACAAGTTTTTGCTTCACGTATTAATATAATAATAATAATAATGCATCTATATGTGTAAGTACAATAATACAAAATCAATAGTGACCTTTAAGTAACGTTTATCACCAACGCGTTTAGCGCTTAAAATTTGACAAAAGCTGCAATTATCGTGCTTAATAACCTTAACACGCTTATCCTGCAAGCATATATGCATAATAAAGGTCGTCGTTTAACACCAAGATTATTATTTAGACTCTTTGACCGCAACGTCTAATTTCTCGTTTGAACGCCAACGCTTTTCAGAATATGGAAATTTGAAAACAACGTTAGTCTGTTACGGCAGTGGACGTAGCAATCATACGATGTAATGTGGTGTAAAATGCTACAAAGGCCCAGTAAATAGGTGCAGGAATACTTATTGGGGAACTTATTGGGGGTAACAAGGCACTAAAGTGTTTTAATCTATGGTGCTAGGTACTAAATGTGTTGTATCCACTGCATGTCGTAAGAGCCCACTGTTGAGAGGTATTTGCGGTAAGGGTGAGGCCACACGAGCGTGATTTTGTGAGTCGTGAGTCACAGAATTTCGGTCGCAGAAATTCTGCCCGACAGAAATTTTGTTTGGATGTCAGTCCAACGCATTTGTTCAGTTACCAATCAGTACTGTAATCTGTACCTGGATGACGCTTTTCTTCGCCCGCGTCGGTCACCTCCCCCGCAAACTGAATTCGGTCCGAGCAACGCGTGTGAATCGGCAAACAACTCATTTTGCGTCGCCGTATGAATCAAATAGGACTTTTGTATGAAACCTAATGCAGCGGAATTTCTACGACCGAAATTCTGCGACTCACGACTCACAAAATTACGCTTGTTTGGCCTCACCCTAAGAGTAGGCCTTAACCGGCCTGCTAGTGACACCAAAGATACTTATAATGTATCCTACTTCTCACTTGTGTTACTGTCTGGTTTACTAATATCGTTTTCACTGTTATCAGTGCTAGCAATGCATCGTCGATCGTTTTTATGAGAATCTTACAATTTTATTTTTGCTATCATGTTTATTTGTTCCTTTTGTATCAAATGTAGTTCCTATCGATTTAAATTGTTTATTTCAATTATTCATTTTCATTTAGAATCGAAGTGTTGTGTACCTTAAGTAATAAAATCTGGATCAGAAACCGAACTATGGCTGTGCCACTTCTTAGGTTAATCAAAAATTGAACTAGGTATACCTCTTCTACATCTTAGTTTATTTTACCAAAATCTTTCCAATGACTGTTAAATCAATAAATACAATGTACGCGTCGTCCGTTACGGAGTTTTTTCATTATTTAAAATAAGATCTGTATCTAATGTTACATAGTAGAGGTTTTTGAAATTCTTTAATTTAGCTACAAATAATACGGGTTACGTAATGAAAAGTAGTCACCGTCTTCTATGGATATTTACGGTTTCAGAAGAATTACTAATGCATAGACTTGAAAGAAGAGTTCTTTTTGCAGCTCTTTTAAGGTCCCTTATTATATCTTATGTCATATCCAGGTAGAACCAGCGTAGTTCGACTGGGGAAGTACCACCACCACACCTACTCTAGCGTGAAGCTGTTTTTGCGTTTCGATGGAAGGGTGTGATTGCCGGCACACTTTTATATGAGGCGACCATTATAGTCCTCGGCAGTAGCAACGCATCTGTGACTGACTTCAGATAGAACTCATGTTCTAATTGAAGTTGCTTACAGAGTTGAGTTGAGTCCATGGGCGGCTGTAACCACTTACCACCAGGTGGACTGCATGCTTGTTTGCTACTTCAATCAGATAAAAAAATCAATCCGGGAATATCTTACGAGTAGGAGGAAGTTATTATTACACAATTTTGTTGTACGTTTCTTACAAATTAACATTGTCTTCTTACCATCCAATTTTCCCGAACGTATTTTTAGTTTCATCTTCCGTAACAAGACTTAAGATTAATATAATCTAAGCAAATATGTGCCTACCGTTCCAGATTTCTAACTTTGCCAATATCCGTCAAAGTAATGAACTTACTTAGAAACTCTGATCTGTCTTACTCACTCCTAATGTCTCGGATTTCTGGGAACTGGATTGTATTCGGCTGGGCGATTTTCATTTTATATTTTCGATAGGGAAAATAATTCATTATGAAGACTAATTAATTTTCAAGTCTAATATTTTGTATATGTAGAAATGTTGATCATATTATATTGGATGTGGGTGGCCTGCCTTATAGGTAGACCACCTTCATATTTTTTTATATCCTATTCGAAACTGTTACTAAGACCATAGTTAATTTAAACGCTTTTTATTAGACTTAAAATTATCTAAACTTTCGTATAGGAATGTTTAGGTACTTATTTTTTTAGTCTTTGAGTTATCATTCTATGTGTTTTAACATACGTTACAGACGTAGCAAATATGGATGCAGTCTCTTCGGTGATGTATCCATGGGGGGGGGGGCAGTGGAATATGGTATGAGGCCATTGAGGCCATTGGAGCCAATTTACGTCTGTACTTAGAAGTTTAGGACTCCTGACTGCGCCCTCAAACCTGAAGATGAATAATATTATTAAAACTACATGAACTAAATAAAAATTAACCTATTTCCAACGTGTAGCATTTCTTGCGTTTCGATGCAAAGGTGTACTTGCCGGCACACTTTTATATCGACCATCATAGTTCTCAAGAGTAGCAACGCATCTGTGATTGACTACAGATAGAACCCATGTTCCGTTTTAAAGCTGCTCACAGATGACCACGGGCGGCATTGATCACTTACCATCAGCTGGACTGCATGCTCGTTTGCTACTTCAATCAGATATGAAAATAAAAAAATATAAAGAAATAGGTTTGAATACAGAGTTAAACCACAAAACGTCTACCATCTTTCAATTATACATTTTAAAATATTTGGTGCCAACCCATTATTGTCCCACTGCTGGGCACGGGTCTTCTCTCAGAAGAAAGTTTTAGGCCATAGTCCACCGCGCTGGCCAAGTGTGAATTGTTGAAATTCACACACCATCAAGAACTTTTTTCCTCTTTCTTTTCTTCTTTTGTTTCCTCATGGTGTTTTCCTTTACTGAAAAGTGATAATTAATTTCTAATACGCACTAAAAATTAGTGATGCGTGCCTGGGTTTGAAGCACGGACCTCCCGATCGAGAGTGCTCTAGAAAAATCAGTGGTAGCAATTATTCTCTTATTATTATTTATCGGTTTAATAGAAAACTCAAGTGTATTTATTATAAACAAAAATCCTTGATCTGATTCAAAATTGTTTAACGTAGCGTGTCTAGCTTATCTTCCCCAGACCTATTTCCTGTCTCCGGTGGTGTTTGTTGGAGATCCCTGAGTCCTCTTTTTAGCGCCGAGGATGGCCACCGGGGGGGTTTTAGTGCGGTAAAAATCCCACATAACCCTTCGTCGCTCCCACGGCGTCGGGTACCTTTTGAAGGTTTCCCCCTCGAAAACAAAAAAAAAAAGACCTATTTCCTGTTATAAAATGAAGTATGAAACTTTTATTATTCGACTAGAAATGATACAATAACTTAGCTCGACTTTTTAGTTTTTTTACTGAAAATGATACGATAGAATGTGAATATATATTTTTAAAACCTTATGAGAAACTTTTATCTGACTGAAGTACCGAGCATGTAGTCTACCTGATGGTAAGTGGTCACTGCGACTCATGGACATCTGCAATCAACTTCATACAGAACATGGGTTCTATCTGAAGTCAATCACAGATGCGTTGCTACTCCCGAGGACTATGATGGTCGCGTAAAATAAGAGTGTGCCGGCAACCACATCTTTCCATTGAAACGCAAGGATGGCTTCGCGCTAGAAATCGGTGTGGCGGGGGTACTTCCCCGGTCGAACTACACTGGTTCTACCACCTTCCAAACAAGCTAAATATATTGTCTTGTGGAATTGAGATTGATTAAGTGTATAGTCAGAAGTGTCCACCAATTCGCACTTGGCCAGCGCGGTGGACTATGGCCTAAACTCTCTCATTCTGAGAGAAGACCCGTGCCCAGCAGTGGGACAATAATGGGTTGACGAGAGATAGTCCGAAGGAGGGCAACATGTTTTGAGTGTAGGTGTAGTGTAACATACATAATATTTATATGTTCGGCCTTTTCTTTAGCACGCACTATAGCGTACACAGCTTTTTTTTTGTTCTCGAGGGGGAAACCTTCAAACTTACCCGACGCCGCGGCAGCGACGCAGGGTTATGTGGGATTTTTACCGCACTAACAAGTGGTGGCCATCCTCAGTGCTACAAAGAGGACTCCGGGATCTCCTAACGAACGCAACCGGAGTCTAGTAAACGCGTTGCCCAGCCTAAGCAGCTTGAAGAATTGTAACTCATATTATGTCACTTTACGCTTTGAATCGCAATTAAAAAAAAATTAAAAAAATATTCACGGAATACAGGGAAACATTGATATGTGATTCATATCAATTCAATTCGTAAAGTGATAGGCTATATATTTTTTTTTAATATGGTGACTAAAATAAAAAAGTGGGGGCAGGGACGAATGTTTTATTACTAAAACAGTGGGTATGGGTAATATATTGTTTATGTTACTCGTTTATTTTAAACACCTCGTAATCTTAACGCAAAATCCAAAAAAGCGTAAAATTAAATAAATTATTATAAAACCAAAAAATTTCACTGAATACAAACGATCAACTGTAATCGAATTGCAATCAATCATTTTTATTATCGGTTTTTATCGGTTGTTTATATGCTTTATTTTAGTAATTCAACTGTAATAGGTGTCTAGCTTATCTTCTCCAGACCTATTTCCTGTTATAAAATGAAGTACGAAACTTTTATTATTCGACTAGAAATGACACGATAAGTTGGCTTGACTTTTTAGTTTTTATACTATAAATGATACGATATAATGTGAACATATTTTTAAAACCTTACGAGAATTGTCAGCTCATTTCCATGGAGACCGCAAGAAGAGCTTGTAGGTAATTCTTATGGCCTCATATTGTAAACCTCCGATCCAAATTAAAAACGCTCTTAGCCTTAGGCTCTTCTATTTGATAGCTCTTCAAGTTTTAAAACATTACAAAATCACTTGACTGTTATAACTTTTAGCAATTTTGTACCCAGTGAAGATGATAGCGAATAATCGCAAATTAGCAACAAACTCGCCAATTTTTTTTTTTGATGTATACGCGGAAATTCACTTCTTGTAACTTTTTAAAGATGTATTAACCGCAATTTCGGAGAGATTAAACTTTGTGCTTTGACGTTTTTAATTATATTTTGCTGCTTTTTTCACCACTCGAGAATCATTAATGTTATGATTATATCAAAGCACCACAATTTTTCCAGAACAGGATAAATAAATAAATAAATATAAAATATCATAAACAGATAAGGTTTTTTATTTAATTGAAGCAATAAACGAACATGGAGTCCACCTGGTGGCAAGATGTTACTGCCGCCCTCGAACATCTGTAAGCAACTTCAATTAGAACATGGGTTCTAACTAACGTCAATCACAGATGCGTTGTTGCTCCCGAGGGCTACAATGGTCTCCACATAAAAAAGAGTGCCGGCAACCAAAATCTTTCATCAAAAAACAAAAAATGCTTCACGCGATTAATAATGGTTAAAAGGTTAGAGATGTTACTTAGAATGTTACTTTAAATAAGGGATTTGCTCTTAATATTTATTAATAATGGCTACGTATGTAACAGCTCTTCTACCACTTAGAGGTAGCACCACTTTCACATTTATTTTTTCACAACTGTGGTGTATATTGTGCTGATTACACGATGAATATTGAAAATATGAGGCTATATATGTATTCATGCTCTTTTGCTACTTCAACTAAAAAAAAGTTAAATGACTTATAAAGGTACTGTTTGACTTATTTTTCCAGAATAAGTTTTAAATTTTCTATTTATTTTTCTATATTTTGAAATTAGCTTTATTAACAGTTTAACATAAATTATAAATTTTACAATATTTATCCTTAAACGTGAAGTATTTCTTGCGTTTC
Source organism: Spicauda simplicius (assembly GCA_949699795.1). Lineage (NCBI taxonomy): Eukaryota > Metazoa > Arthropoda > Insecta > Lepidoptera > Hesperiidae > Spicauda > Spicauda simplicius. The sequence continues at coordinate 7,288,691 of OX453070.1, read as the reverse complement.
GGTGAAGGGTGTGGTTGCAGGCACACTTTCATATCAGGCGACTATCATAGTCTCTTTACATGTATTTCTCTTTCTTTTACTTTTTTCTATTATATATATTTCTATTAAAATGAAAGAAAAATAAACAATTTCCCAGGTAAAATGCCAAACGAACGTCTTTAAAATTAAATTTACTTGAAGCCTAACTTAATTAACATTCCTTATCACATTCTGTACACTAGGTACCTCGAGTAAATGTAATTTTAAACGCTTTTAGTAACATTTCGTAAAATGGAATGAGTGAGAGACTAGTTCAAGGCGTAAACTTAAAGAAGGTAAAATATAAAACATGGTACTAATGAGATGAAGTTAGCTACAATAGAAGGTAAATACAATAAATAATGTAACACACACGCTTGCACACGCATGTGAACTGCGCCTTTAGTAAGGATATATTAGATTTTCTCAAATCACCACATTCAAAAATAACACGTTTTTAACGCACGCTTTCTTTTTTTTTTTTTTTTTTATCTTATTATAGGCTAACGTTTGGCCGCGATCTTACCTGATGTTAAGTAAGATGCAGCCTAGGATGTTACACGCTTGCCTAGATAAAGCCTATTCACCCTCGTCTTGAAAATTTCTAGATTATAAGTATCGGGGAACAACGAACGCGGAAGAGAATTCCACTCCTTGGCAGTTCGCAGCAAGAAGGAATTACTGAAGCGCTTTGTGCGCCCAAATGGAACATCAACTAGATATTGGTGGTAACCCGCGGTTCGTCTAGATGTTCGATGGTAGAAGGGAACTGCAGGAATTAAATTGTGTAGTTCGGACGCACACTCTCCAAAATGTATTCGATAGAATACTGCCAGGCGAGCGACATGGCGTCGATGTTTTGTGCTAAGTAATTTGGTGTCAAATAGCGCGTCGTCACTAATAAGTCGTCTGGCTCGCCTCTCCACCGAGTCCAAGAGATCCAGCTGACACTTGGCAGAACCGTCCCAAAGATGACAACAGTACTCCATGCATGATCGCACTTGCGCCTGGTATAAAATGAGCAGTTGCTTAGGCGTGAAGTACTGTCTCACCCTGTTCAGTATGCCAAGTTTTTTCGCTGCAGTTCTTGCCAAGGACTCAATGAAGCTCCCAAAACTTAGGTTGGATGACAGATCCATACCCAGTAGTGAAAGGTGGTCTGCGATGGGAATGGATACATTCTGGAAAGTAGGAGTCAGGTTAAATGGACTCCGTTTAATGCTAAAAAGGCACGCCTGAGTTTTTGAGGCATTAAAACTGACCCTATTAGCGTTGCCCCAGTCAGTAACGAATTTAAGGGTTTTATCAATGCGTTCAATCATAGCTTCACGCTCTAACTGGATTTTGTCACTACTGGCTCGGGCAGATGGAATGTATCGCTCCACAACGGTGCTGTCGTCAGCATATCCTAGGATACCATGTACAAGCAAATCATTAATGTGCAGCAGAAAGAGCGTTGCGGAGAGAACAGACCCCTGAGGAACTCCGGCATTGATGTCCATTTGATCTGACGAGCATCCATTAAGGACCACTCGTATCGACCTATCACTCAGGAAGTCAATCCATCTGCACAAGCCAACTGGGAGTCCGTATGATGGAAGCTTGCTTAGGAGACCCTCATGCCAGACCTTATCAAATGCTTTGGAGATGTCGAGAGAGACCGCAAGAGCTTCACCGTGTCCCTCCATCGCTTCACCCCAGACATGTGTGGCGTATGCTAGTAGATCTCCAGCCGACCGATTTCTGCGAAATCCGTACTGTCTGTCACTGAGAATCTCCTCGCTTTCAAGGTACACCATCAATTGGGCATTGACCACACGCTCCATTACTTTACACAGAATAGAGGTGATGGCTGTTGGACGGTAATTAGAAGGTTCGGCACGACTACCTTTTTTAGGAACCGGTTGTATATTGGCAAGCTTCCATGATTTGGGGACTATCCCGGACTTGAGAGAGAGCCGAAACAGGCGTGTCAGTACAGGAGCCAATTCGGGTGCACAGCTTTTGAGAACAATAGCTGGAATACCGTCTGGACCACTGGCTTTTCTCACGTCTAGAGAGCGAAGTGTTTTTAGTACCTTTTTATTATGCATCTGAATCTCAGGCATGAGTGATCCAGAGTGAGGTATCATGGGTGGTGGTGTATTCACAAAGTCATCAAGACGCGAGTTTTCAGCAAACAGTGTAGCAAAGAGATTTGCTTTATCTCATGGTGAGTGAGCCAAGGTGCCGTGAGGTCTCAGCATTGGAGGCAGCGAAGGCTTGGTAAAGTTCATCTCAATCGACTTGGCCAGGGACCAGAAAGCCTTACTTCCAGCAGGATACGAGGCTAGTTTGGTTCCCATGCGACCAATGTGATTAAGACGAGCTTTGAGTTGGGTCTTTTTATTGGCCTTGGCGCATTGGTTAAAGGCTCTTTTCTTTTCCAGTAGGTCCGGAGCTTTACGAATTCGAGCATCAGCCCAGGTAAGGTAAGCCGAATGTTTTAAACGTTCGGCCGAAGCGCATTGGGTGGTAAACCAAGGGCGAGCTTTTTCACCAGGTGCAACATCGGAAAACGGAATAAAATACTCCATTGCTTGACGAAGCACCTGAGTAACTGATTCCGCACAGCACGACGGATCCTCGGTGGAGAAACATACCTGCCGCCATGGGTAAGATGCGAAAAAATTTCGCATCTCATCCCAATCCGCTGACTTGTATCGCCACATCCGCCTAGTTCCTGTTTGAAAAGTACTGGGGGGATGAAATGCACATACCGTTTTCACCAGACAGTGGTCAGAGGTGGTGGCGACGACACCACAACAGAGTAGCGGTCCGGATCTGAGGTCAGCAGAAGGTCCAAGCAGTTGGCTGTGTGACTAGCAACGTCAGGTATGCGTGTTGCCTGGTTGACCAGCTGGGTGAGACCTAGGGATATAGCAAGTTTGTAAACTTCCTTCCCAGCATGATCTGTTTCTTGGAAAGGGTGAAGCCAAAGTTGGTGATGGGCATTAAAATCACCGAGAAACACCAGCTGAGCAGATGGAAATCTCCGCTGGGCCACATCAGCCGCTTCGCCGAGATATTCAAGCAACCCGGTTGTCTCCTGATCACCACCGTGCGAACGATAGACACAAGCGTAAAGAATTTGCTCAGAGCCTGTGTCAACCTGCAGCCATAACACAGAGAATCGAGAATTCTCAAGATCACGGAGACGTCGACAGCAAACGTCATCACGGATGTAAAAACCCGCCCGTGGAATAAAAGTGTGCTCTATAGAGTATCTAACATACCCATGTTAGATATGCTACGTCTGCTGGGCGTCTAATCTGCGTCTCCGTGAGAAACAAGAGATGCGGCCTTTCAGTCTCGAGATGGTGGTGGACTGGTACGAGATTAGAGTGCAGTCCACGGATGTTAGAGAACTGCACTTTAAATGAGAGGAAGTGCAACCGCTGTTTAAATTTTTTCTTGTTTCTTTTCGCTTTCATATGAGTTTTGTTTGTGTGAATAGGCAGGGAGGAGGCAGTTGGACGAGGCAATACACGAGGAACCGAGAAAGTTCCGCAAAGCTTCGCATACGGAAGACTAGTCTGGAGACCGCTGGGACGCCCGAACCCCCCCAGGACTGTCCATCGGGTCTTCTCATCCGGTCGCTAACCGGCACGATGGCGCAACCTGGGATTTTTCGCGAGTTGGCGGGGCAGCCTTTCATGGGTAGCTAACCTATTACTTGGGCCCCCTACTACCTGCGGTCGGCCAGCGGTGCACCGTGCTTCGGATCCAGCTAGCCTACAGGACTAGGCCTCCAATGCGAGAACAGTGAGACCTTCATCCTCTCCATCAGTGTATTGCAGCAGTCCAGACCCATTTTCCTGAACGGCTTCAGGGGACTTCATATCGAAACATACATGTAGTGTACTTCACGATATGTCTTAGTCTCCTGGGTGGTAACATGCCGACGCATAAGCTTCCACCACGAATTGTCAGAGCTCCGTCCGTTGTTTAGCAGGGTGTACTGCGAGCAAGTGGAGTTGACTTAGATCCAGAGATGGTAGTAGATCTCTTCTACACCCATAGCCCCCATACTAGGTTTTTTTTCCTGTGTCGTGGATACAATGGACAGACACAAGACAAATACATAAACACCTTTCTTTTTTTTTTTGTTTTCGAGGGGGAAACCTTCCAAAGGTACCCGACGCCGTGGGAGCGACGCAGGGTTATGTGGGATTTTTACCGCACTAAAACCCCCCCGGTGGCCGTCCTCGGCGCTGAAAAGGAGGACTCCGGGATCTCGAAACGACTTCAACCGGAATCCTCGAGCGCGCTGCCCCATCGGGCTCCTCCCAGATGGGCGGCTGGGCCCACCGCTCCGTCTAATCTTTACAACGGTATGCGACCACACATACCGCCGTCCTTCCCGGGATTGCCTGACCGAACGGTTCGAGCTCCCACTCTAGCCGTCTGCAACCCCGGAAGCCCCTTTTAGTCGCCTCTTACGACAGGCAGGGGATACCGTAGCCCTATTCTGACCCCGAGGCTACAGGGACAAATACACAAACACCTAGACACAGAACATGAATCTAAACTCATCATTCAGATACCTGTCTGGCCGGGAATCGAACCTGGGACCCATTGCGCGTCAGACCGGTATGGTAACCGCTCCGTTATGCGCCGACAGTCAGAACTTTTCATCGAAACGTAAAACCTTCACGCTAGAACGGTGTGGAGTTCACGTTAACTGATTCAAAATACACTAATTCTGTCAATGTTTACTTACAGGTGAATGTAAAGCTAGTTAAATAATAAGCCATAGTAGCAACCGACATTTCAAGGCTTCATTGTAACATTTTCCACGAAGATATAATTCCTACTCACCACATGTTAAATATACTAAGCCAGGTTTACAAATATGCGAGACAAATGCCAACGGTACAATATAATAATTTTATCCCACTGTTTCCGAAACACAAATGTTTCTTGTGATTGTGAACGGCTTCTTCAATAACAATAAAATACGAAACCTTCCTGAAAATAGGATTTTATTTCAATAACAGAATACTTCTTTGGAGAAATATCCTTATAGCTAATAAGTTTAGATACTTTATCTCAGACTTTCTCCGCGTTTATTTTACTAATCACAGATACGTTGTTACTCCCGAGGACTACGATGGTCGCCTCATGTGAAAGTGTGCTGGCAACCAAACCCTTATATCGAAACGCAAGAAATGCGTCACGCTAGAAAATCATTTCAATATCTTCATTGCCCACTTCGTCAGAAGGAGGATAATATTTTTTAAACAATTACGTCTATATGTACATTTCATTGACGTGCGCTATAGCCCGAGCGGCCAAACGGATTGTTTTTTTTATTATTAATAAAATACCTAACTGCAAGGTTAATGTTAGCAGTGGGCGTTTTAGTTTTTATAATAATTTATTGTTGTTGTATAATTTAATAGAAGGGTGTGGCTTCTATCGAAACGCAAGAAATGCTTCGAGCCAGAAATAGGTGTATGTTGTATTTTTTCTAAAAACCAAAGTTGAATATTCGGTATACAACCACTTTCAATGAAAAATTCTCTTTTCACTTCAGAAGCAAACCGATAAAGTACGGGTACGAACTTGATAAGTAGAGCACTCGTGTAGAAATCAAGAAATGCAAGTGAGTTCCACATTACTCTAATGAAACCACATGACGCCGACTTAATAAGTTTCATACTAATAACAAGTTAACAAGTTCCGAAGGTAACTATTACACGCGACGCCCTCTGTGTACTGTGTACTGTGGCTTAAGATTTAATTTTAAGAATATTAAACATTTTTGAGCAGATCTGAATTTACCTCATCTCAGTTTACCTTCATCTATAAAATAGTTAAGTACGTTTTTTTAAATGATATCTTAAATAAATATAAACAAAATGTTTTCATACTTTTTTAAATTTTTAATAAGCATAATTAAGCACGTTGGATGGTAGTATTTTATTTACTAGCTGAGCCCCATTTTCAAACGCATGTGAAAAATGAAACATAATTTTGAATTTTGATACATGGTTTTCAAATGAATTGAATATTCTAACTTCTAACTTCTAACTTTAAACTTGGACTATAAATATGTACCAATCATTTGTATCAACTTGTATTTGTATCTTTAATTTGCCGTAATTTCAAACATAAACAAACAAAAGTGCTAGACTTTTCTTATCCCAGAAATACACGGACAGCTTGTTATACCCAATTTTTGTTTTCGATGGTGAAATCTAAAGGTACTCGACGCTACCGACTATCGACTGCAATAATGCTAGATTAATAGTGCATGCGAAAACACGATATCAGCGCGCCCCCTCAATCCTCGCGCCCTAGGCTGTAGTCTTATTAGCCTAAGGGTTAATCAGGCCCTGGGTACCGTAGCCCTATTCTGGTCCTGAAACTACAGGGACAACTTGCTATACCTAGTGTTGTCTTTATAAAAAATATTTCAGAAACATGAGTAAATCACGGGGTCGCCATTACATACCTTTAACGACTTCCTAATAACATTGCCCCCAAATTGTGAGCAAATATTTAACGAAATGAAAAATGATGACAATAAAACGTACCATGCTCACGTACGAATGATTGTTCCTAATGATTTTTTCATAGTATTTCTGCGAAGTAAACATATTATGTTCGGAAACGAAAAATTTATGGTCGGTAATAAAAACGTAAACAATGATATTTATGAACGTGGGTGAAGGTTTTCCAGGTCGAATTTAAGATAAATTCTTGATATACAAATCCTCGAAACCATAAATTTTTGAATTTGGTATTGAGATAAAATGTTTATCGTATTTCGGAATTATACTGGTAAAACTGAAAGAATTGTTACCATTTAGTTTGGGGAATGGATTTTAGGGTGAGCATCGATTTTTGTACGTTGATATAAGTGAAAACCCATATAAGGTACATAGGTAGTAAGTTATCCCTATTTTGTTACCGCCGACTCAAAGATGCCTCAAAAAAAATGATATTAATTAGGGTTCCGTAACCAAAGAGTGAAAAAGGAACCCTATTTACTAAGACTGCCGGCACTCATATGACGGAGCGCAGCGCAGCGCATTTTTTGCTGTCAAACTATTATCGTCATTGTCCCTTTAGAAATAATATCCAAAATTAAATAACAGCAATTTATTTCTGAGGAGCATGGAAGCGCATGCTCGCGCATCCGCGCGCATCCGCGCGCATTCTCCCAGTAATTAGCGCGAATTTCGGCTAGTGTGTGATTCGTTAAGAAAATTTCGCGGGCATGCGCTGCGCTGCGCTGCGCTGCGCTCCGTCATATGTGCGCCGGCCCTAAGACACCGCTGTCTGTCTGTCCCCCTGTCTGTCAACAGGCTGTATCTCACAAATCGTGATAGCTAGGCAATTAAAATTTTCATAAATAATGATTTATATTGACGCTATAAAAATATAATAGGTACTAAAAACTTATAGATTTTTTCTCCGTTTTCGTTAATAATGAATACGGAACCCTTCATGCGCGAGTTCGACACGCACTTAGCTGGTTTTATTTTCAGATTGAAGTAGCTAATGAGCATGTAGTCCTGATGGTAGGGGGTCATTGCCGCCAATGGACCTATTAGCATAACATCTGCATAAAACATAGGCTCCACCTGAAACCAATCACAGATTCATTGTTCTGTTCTAGTTTAGTTTCGAGAACTAAGATTGTCGCCTCATAAATAAGAGTGAACGACAACCATACTTTTCCACCAAAAAATAACTGGCTGGTGGTTGGTGGCTAGAGTTACCACGGCCATTCCATATTCTTTCTACTCTCTTTCATTTGGAGTACCGTTTAACAATAATGGAAATCTAATGACGACGGTGGTCACTAACCATCTGGTGAGCGGCGTGCTCGTTTGCTACTTCAAATTGAGAAGAAACCCAAATAGTTACAAATAATGTAGATACATTATTATATGGAATAACTCATTAATTCAGATTCTGATTACAGATTATTGCAGATAGCTACTAGCTATATAGATATATAGCTAGCTGGCTGCAATATTCAATTTACGGTTTTTCCCATCGTATGCCAGGCGCAGATTCCTCCGGCCATTTATCAAATGTTCGTGTAGCAATACATCTTTACCGTCTACTGACTTTATAGTTTTCAAAAACAAACAACTACAATGGATGCGTTTTTATAATTTATCACTTTCTAAACATGTTTGGAAAGGCTGATCGCAATAAATATCGCACGAGAAAAGCTTTTTATTTACTGCGTGTAACATTTTGTATCATTAATATTTGGTGCATTTATCTTCATTGAAAACAACCTTTATAAAGTTTTGATAAATTCAATTTTAAAGCGAAACATTGATTTTTGTATATTTATGTGCCGTCAGTCAAAATTTGCTCGTGACTAGGTTATTCCCGTGGCTTTGCTCGCTTCGGTCACGTCTACTGCGGTAATGAGTACCTATCCTATATACGTCGTCAACCCATTATTGTCCCACTGCTGGACATGGGTCTTCTCTCGGAATGAGAGAGTTTTAGGCCATAGTCCACCGCGCTGGCCAAGTGCGAATTGGTGGACTGCACACACCTCCGAGAACTTTTTTTTTCAAAGAACTCTCGGCTGTGTAGGTTTCCTAACGATGTTTTCCTGCAAAAAAAACAGTCATAATTAATTTCTAATACGCACAACAATCAGTGGTGCATACCTGTACCTGTAGTTTGAACCTCGGACTTCCCGATTGAGAGGGCAATTTTCAACCATTAGGCTATCACTGCTCTATATAACCTATCCTATAAATTTACTTATGTTATACTCATAAATCTTTGTTATTTTACAACAAATTCAACGAAACATTAGTCCTTTACTGTTTTTATATTATTACATGCACTAAACGGCTTGTATGCTCTAAAACTAGAGGTTGACGTACACTGTAAAATTGTAACCAAATATGTTGGCAATAAATTCATATAACATCGTTTTGTGAGCAGTTTAAATTGAATAATGTGAGTTGAAATTATTTTAAAATGTTATAATCCAAATAGATATAAATATTCATAACATAGGCAGCGAATTTAAGATTATATTTCCACGTTATTCTCAAATAAACTGTGATAAAAATAACGTTGATTCAATATTATGATTTTCTCCAATCTAAATCGTACTATGATTTGCGTTGCGATGCGTTGCTACTCCCGAGAACTAGGACAAAGTAGGATTTTTACCTGTATCGTGGGTACCATGGACACTGTCCCTGTAGTTCCGGGACCAGAATAGGACTACGGTACCCTCTGCCTGTCGTAAAAGGCGACTAAAAGAGGCTTCTGGGGTTGCGGGCGGGAAGAGCGGGAGCTCGAACCGTCCGGTCAAGTGACCCCGAGAAGGACGGCGGCGTGTGTGGTTGCATGTTGCCGTAAAAACCAGAAGGTGCGGTGAGCAGTTCATACCCACCAGAGAAGAGCCCGATGGGGCACACGCTGAGGACACCGGCGGCGGTCAATTGGAGTTCCCGGAGTCCTCTTCGCAGCGTCGATGTCGGCCACCGGGGGATTTTAGTGCGGTAAGAATCCCACATAACCCGCGTCGCTCCCACGACGTCGGGTACTTTTTGAAAGTTTCCCCCTCGAAAACAAAAAAAAGGGTACCATGGACACACACAAGACGGATACACGGATCAAGCACATGAAAATAAGCTGGCCAACCATCACACACTTTCATTTAAACGTAAGAACCACTTCAGGCTTGAAAGAGGTATGAGGGTGGTATCTACTCATTCGTACCATACTCGTACTTCATTTGTCTCCAGACAAAATTATTAGTCACTTCATACGTAATAAAATTCAGCTTAGAAATAATATATTGTAAGCTGAATTATTGTAATAAAAAAATCATTAAAGAATTATGTACCACCCCTAACCTCAGAATAAATTAGTCGAGACAATTTTAAACAGCATAGAAAACCCATTTAAATTTTCACTTATCCACATTAAATTTTAGATGATAAATTATCCCTAATATAATTTGCCTATACAAAATTCTCTTCAAAATAAAACTTTTCAAACAGAAAATTATGCAGGAGCAATCATCTTTTGAATAGAATTGGGATTACGCGGTTGAGAATGCGTAGAAATCCATTTAACTCAAATATTTGATGTGTGAGACTCGAGTATATAAATTCTAAAAACCCAGCATAATTTATAGACCCGAAATGGAAATTTATCGCCACTTTACTCTTGAAATGTGGTTGAGGGATAAGCAGTATACCGCTGGAAAGCATAATTTATAGGAATCTTAGCATAGGTGGTAGAACTCTTGGTGAGTAGACTCCGTTGGCGACAACGGCACATCTGCGTCTGTCTAATAACAGCAGTACCTATTGAGCACTGATGTTTCTTGCAATGGTTGAAAGGTTATGGGAGAGACATACAAGGTGTTCCAATTCAGTCCACAAGTGTGACGAATGACGTGGCGGAGCGGTTACCATACCGGTCTGATTCGCATTAGGTCCTGGGTTCGATTCCCGGCCAGACAGGTATCTGAATGGTGACTTTAGATTCATGTTCTGGGTCGGGGGCGGTCGGGGGCGGCAGTGACACTTACCATCAAATGGACTGAATGCTCGTTTGCTATTTCAGTCAGATATAAAAAAAATGAATGCCATATCGGCATGGTATTATTATTCGTGCGTATTTTTTTACATTTTTGACATGCAATACGCTCGAAAAAGAATACCCCCCTTCTGGCACAGTGGCAAAAAGACAGTCTCGCTGACTTTCTTACCGGATCTTCTACATTAAAACGTCGGGTTTCAATCAAGTAGTAAACATACAAAACAATATGAAACTGCTACCGTAGGCCTAAACTAATAAAAGACATTTTATTTCATTACATTTAATAAATTGGCGCTAAAATCATTTTACCCAATTTTCAACAAATTAAACGTGCTTTGACCGTAGCAATAACTTTGCTGAAAAGCTTTTGTATATGCCTTTGAATATAGAACCCTCATAATAAAAACGTTTTCATAAACCAGATGCTATTAATGTCTATCCCACAGACGCACTAACGGCTTCATATTATGAATGCTCGGGTGATAGTTTTAATATTGAACTCGATTCATTTACAAATGGAGTGCTTATTCTTGCGAATTGACTGGATGAAAAAGCGTCTCGGAAAATATTGCTTGAAAAATAACAAAATATTTTCGTTGAAGTCGAGACAGACTTGACATGCTTGGTTAAAATATGCTTTCGAAAGGATTATATTAATATAATTATACGTGTTATTTTGATTAGTTTTAATGAGACAGTGTAGCTTATCTGAAAATATTATTTTATAAGCATGTAGGTGTATGTGCACTAAATTTAGTATAATTTAAAATGAAATAAGATTGAAGAAGAGCTTATTTACAAGTACCTTGAAATGAAATTCATTCCACATCTTACTCATTTCTGGCAGAAATTAAAGTAAAAACAAACTGTAGAGGACCGCTATGAGTTTACTTGAGTAAACGAAAGCAAAACAAAAAATAATCGTAACTGAGTATTACAAATTTTGCGAATTTTACAAATTATTTTAAGAGTTTTTAAAAATAAGCGACTCTTGTACGCTTATTTTTAATAAGTATCCGTAAATATAGAATTTAAATATAATTATTGACATAAATGATATATGTAGTGTTCATGCAATCAAATAACATATAATTTTTATACTTAGAAAAAGTAACGCCTAACGAATTAACACTGGCAATAAATCTATCGCATAAAAATATTGAGGAGCCAAAGCAAACAAGCAGATAATCGAGTGTGTACAAATTTAACGTTTGAAATATAATGTTATATTATAAAAATTGTATTTAACTATGGTATAACCTAGAAGGGTTTAACCTTTAAAATGACCTAAAGTAAATAAAGTTATAACCTAAATAAAGTTGCCTTTTGCCATCAGGTTAAGGCAATGCCCATTTGCAAATTCTACAGTTTATATATTTTTTTAAAATATATATTATAATAGCGTTTGAAAATAATATATTTTTTTAATGCTGATTAGCAAAGAAACATGCAATCCAACTGATGGTGTAGTTGCTGCCGCAGCGCCCATATGTAAGCAACTTAATACTTAACAGGGTTCTACCTGAAGTCGATGACAGATGCATTACCTCTTCTCAGGACTAATAATGTCGCCTTATATATAAATGAGCCGGCAGTCATGCCTCTCCACTGAAATGCAAAAACTGCTTCACATTAGAAATTGGTGCGTCAATGGTACCCCGATCGAACTACACATTTTTAATATCCGACTGAAGTAGCAAACGAGCATGCAGCCCACTTAAGTAAGCAACCTCAAATAGAACATGGGTTCTATCTAAGGTCAATCGACGCGTTGCTACTCCCGAGAACTACGATGGTCGCCTCATATAAAAGTGTGCCGGCAACCACACCCATTTAACGAAACGCAAAACTGCTTACGCTAGAAATAGGTGTGGCGGTGGTCTAACTACACTGGTTCTACCACCTGCAATAGTTGTACCTGGTTAATTTCATAGCAAAACATAATTTACACTACTTTCGTATATGTACAACAATCATAATAATACATAAACAATAAACCAGCACAGAAGGGACAAATAAAATATAGTAATCTATACCGACAGTGACGAATGAAGATAATATGTTGAACAACTTTTGCGAAACAATTCCACGCATGCTGACAAAATGGCGTGTGGGCGGGAAAAGATCTTCGTCACGATAATCTATGTAATGCCGGAAAAAGGGCACGGTACAATCTTAGGGAAAATCTGCTCCGGTTCCGCAATTATCAGACCTTCATTATGGCGTGTGAAAATAATCTGCAATATGTGTATTTTTGTTATATTAATTCCATTCTTATTTGATTCCGCACGCAATGGATAAAATCGGAAACCTATTACTAAATACATTTCCGCTATCTGCCACAAGTCTCTATTACCTAAGCCGTAATAGAAAAATTGATTTTATAACAGAGTACGTTTTTTTTTTTTTTTTTACCATGTACGTATTACTATGGACGAATAATTGTAAAAACTAACTTATAAAAACTTAGAAAAAGTGTAATTAAATCAAATTTAAATTTAAATTCAAGGGGTCCTTACACAATACCCAATTGAACGTTAATAGGCAGTATAATAGAACAAACTTATTTAACTGCTAAAGTAACAAATAATAAAATAAAACCGGTTAAGAGCGTGTCGGACTCGCGCAGAATTAATAACATATACTTTTCCAATAATTTCAGGAATACTAGACAATAATTAATACACCATGCAGTCATCAATTCTAGTTAATGGCATTCATCACATCATGTAATTATCGACACTAACGACGTTATAATAGTTTTAACTTCTAAGTCACTCTTCCGATAGACAAACTATCTAATGGAATAAGCATAAAATTGTAACGTATGGGCCAAATGGACTTAAGTGGTGATTGTTTAATCGAAAAGGAAAAAAAACTCATACTAAAAGCAAAGTTGTGAGCTCTGTTAGTTTAACTTTTTAGGGGATGGAAGATAGAGATGATTACTATATTATAAATATAACTTTTTTTTAAATATATTAAGTGTTATATCCTGCTACAGTTATCTTGTTTATTCTGCCTACCATTTGAGAGGAAAATTCCTATCGCGATAATGTATGCCTAACTTATTTCGACATACGCAAATGGAGGCACCTTTACTGTGATAAAATATCGCTACGATACGGAATACAAAGAAAATGTAACCTTTATGTCAATAGAACATTAACCTTTATGAAAAGGGAGTGACTCTAAAATTCAAAAGTAATGTCTTGTTGTAAAACATAAAATTAAGGTTACACATAGTAAATTGCGAAAAAAATCTTTATGAGCCTATTGCAAATAGTATCTTCACCTTAGATATATGAAGTGATATACAAATGTCATTTTATATAGTAGTAGAAGGATAGAAAAGTAGTGTATATCTATATATTAATACGTGAAGCAAAAATTTGGGATCCGTTTTTAAGATACCGCGGACGGAGGAGTAATTTCATTACGCACAGTTAAAGTTGATGTAGAGAAGGATTACGGAAAGCTTTTTTTTAATAATTCATAAAACAAATAAAATCAATTAAAATACATTACACACACTACTTTGCATTTGAAATATTTAATAAATGAAATCGAACATTCAATGTCTTATTCTGAAAACACAAAACTACAAAAATTTCACGTGTCTATCAAAATACCTGCTATTGCTTTGTAAATGCAACTTAGAGAATCAAACCTCCTTGATCTTAAAACAAACTTAAATATTAATACAATTTAATTAAATTTAAAAATTATCTGTGCTACTATGGACAATATCACGTTTAGTTTTTCAGTTGAAGTAAAGGTGAAATTTCGACCGGATACAGAAAAACCTTACAATTTTGTCAGTAGTGCACCTGTAAGGAAATTGATACGCATAAACTTAAATAAATACATTTTGGGAAGAAAATACTTTTTATAGTCGTATAGGATGTGGCAATGCGTTCTTCATCAGGCACTTGGCGTTATTATTGTAATTTTAACAGGATTTCCAATTGATTTCATTGATTACCAATTCGCTCTTGGTCAGCGCGGATTATGGTCTAAAAGTCTCTCATTTTGAGAAAAAACCCATGCCCAGCAATGGGACATTAGTTGACGACGAAACAGGATTGTTAATCACAGATACTTAACTTCATCTGAAAATCAAGTAACGTTATAATATTAAGTAGAAAACCTATCGCTGTTTTTCATAAATAAATCTACAATTCGAAATTCCTTTATTGTAAGTTAAAGACACAGTTTTATTACATAATATTAGTTATGAGATATTGTTTTATCCAGGGCTGTATTGAAAACTTGATACTCTAACGACAGTTTAGTTTAAAGCCTTTTTTTTATTTCAACATATATGAAAGTTATAAAAAAATGCATTTTTTAATTTATACTGGGCTCTCCTGAAAAGTTTGTGATTTGAGCTGTGTTTTAATCAACTCAAACAGCAATATTGTGTGTTGATTAATTGCCTTCATTTGAAATACTATACGCTCCTATGAGAAACTTTGTCGAAATAAAACCTATTCGCCACTTTTACTCGTTAACACTGAAATATGAAGAACATGTAAATAATGTTTCTCGTTAGTTTCCATTGAGCCTCATTCGTGGAGGGGGGGTCAGAAGCTAAGTAAAGTTCTACTTGCATACTCGGGCACCCATTACAATATCACTACTGAGCAAGGGTGTTTCTCTAAAAGTATGAACGATTGGGGTCATCCACCACGCTGAACAAGAGTGGAGTAGTAGAATTCTCATACTGTTGAGAACTTTTTATAACACAGGATTTAAATAAGACATATAACATGCATAGAATCAACTAACAACACATTACACATACTTTCATGCTATTTTTGACACTATCAAGTTTCATTTTTAGTTACGAATTTAGACAGTCGAGATGCGTGACTAGTAAATAATTCAAACCCTTTCCCGCATGCGTAGGTATGCGAAGCCTATTCAATATATCGAATAATTATATAAAAAGATATTTATTTATTACAAATTAATACAAAGGTGGATCAACCAAATTAGTGATTATTATTTTTTGTGCGTTATTTGGCTTTTCTCTCTCTCTGCACCGGAATAGCGTAATGAAATATATTTCAGACCATCCCCAGTTACGAGATCAGACCTTTTCAATTGTGACACATAATAAAGTTAAAAGCGGGACAAAGAATCCATCTGCCCATTCATCAGCCTTTTGAGGGTTTTGAGAGGACATAAACATATTTTCAGTGGAGCTGGCTTTTTTTGGATAATCATCGCATTATTCAAGCGTATTGGTGACCGCAGCGGCTGTTGAAGTTACTCAGGAAGACACTGATGCCTAGTTCCTGGTTTTTATCCTTTAGTCGCCTCATACACGGGAAAATCTGGTCCACACGGATTAGACAAACCATGACATGGCGTCACGTTAAGCCCATACAAATGAAAGATTTTAGCTATCATAATGATACTTTTTTGGTGGACTTCACACACCTCCGAGAACTTTTTTTTTATAAAAACCTCGGGTGTCTAGGTTTCCTCGCGACGTTTTCCTTCACCAAAAAGCAGTGATAATTAATTTCTAATACGCACATAGTTTTAGTAAAATTAGTGGTGCGTGCCTGGGTTTGAACCTCGGACCTCCCGATCGAGAGGGCAAGTTCAACCATTAGGCTATCACTGCTCAGCTATTATTTCATAAATTAAATATTTTCTCAAAGAAAACCTGAGATGCTATTACACTTACAATACATTAGTTTTGCGTGTTAACAATACCAAACCCGAATTTGTGTAAGGAATATTATTCCCAAGATCTCGGGACAACCTTTCATACGTTATAATGTATGCCCTGACACATGTCATGTAAATGGACACCTTTGCCACGAAAAAATATGAATATCAAGGTACAGAACTTAATAGTCTCACAAGGGAGTAAATTGTGTAAAGACTAAATGGCTGTATCATATTCAAATTTAATAATCTCAAAACACTATTTACTCAATACACTTACTTTTGGAAACACTACTCGCTGAATTTAATAAAATCCTACTTGAAAGCCATGAATTATTCGATTTGAGTTTGATTTGATTCGACATTTTTGACTTGAGTGAAATAATATAACTCTAGATATAACAAATGTCATTACAAAAGAATTTAATAACTAATTATCTCAGAAATATTAAATTGTTATTAAATTTAACGATATTGAAACAATCAACAATATCGTCATTGATATCATATTGGTGTTAAACACGTAATGTTAGATAGACATTGAGTTTGAATGATATGTTAGTATACCATTTTATCTAAGTTAGATAAAATGGTATACTTACTTGTTGTTTTTTACAAGTTGCTTAGAAGCTTATATTTAAGAGTTTCTTAAAAACAATGTGACTTTCTGTAATTTTTTTACGTAATACGTATCTCAGTAAATTTTAAGTTTAAATTAAATTTCAGCAAATTTTGATGAAAATTGCAATGAAATTTTGTGTGCCTGTAAGATGAGTCTGAAGCGTGTTTTTTTACGCTAATGTTTCGGTGATAAGCGAAAAATGGTTAATGCGAATGTTTTCTTGTCCTCGGGCAAAAACATTGAAAGCGATTGATAATTTATTATTACTTAATGTTCATTACTTCTTTTTTATTAGACTGAAGTAGCAAACGAGCATGCAGTCCACCTGATGGTAACTGGTCACTACCGCCAATGGACATTATTAATCAACTTCATACAGAACATCGGTTCAATCTGAAGTCACTCACAGATGTTTTGCTACTCCCGAGGACTATGATGGTCGCCTCATGTGAAAGTGTACCGACAACCACACCCTTCTACGCTAGAAAATTACTTCAATATCTTCATTGCCCACTGTGTCAGAAGGTGGGTAATATTTTATGAACATATGTCTATATGTACATCAAACACAGTACAGCGCACGTCAATGTGCGCTATAGCACAATTGGCCAAACGGATTGTATTTTTTTATTATCAATAAAATTCCCAACTGCAAGTTTAATGTTGGCAGTGCGCGTTTTCATAATAATTTATTGTTAAACATAGAAGTAATTTACTAAACGTCGTATTACCAAGGTGTTGCAAGGGAGACTAAAGATTACTTATCCGATGCGTATTTGACTAAATGGAGGAAGCAACGTTTATCTCGCCAAGTTCAAGTAGACATCTGTATAGTAGTAATTCTATCTGGGTTTGAATTAAATCACTTTTAAGTATTTTAATCCGTAGCGTATTAAAAAATGCAGCTGTAACTACTGCTAATTTAAATCGTTAAACCCCAATAAAACAACTAGACAACAATATTATTAACGACAGACCTAGCCTAATATTTTCTATTAAAATTAGTAACTCGAATTTTATAATGATTGTTTTATTGTAGTTTATAGGTAATTATTTGAAAGTTAAATATTAGGTTTAAAATTATTTTAAATTGCGTGAAGTTCATTAATAATGAATTCAGTAAGTAATGACTAATGACGTATTTAAGTGTTTTGAATTGACTAATTAAGTCAGTTCCCTGAAAGCTCGTTATCCGTGCGCTCATTGATCATGCAATTACTCCTAATTATAAACGTTGCATTTGACGAATTCTAATGATTTTCGTCAGTGCAAGCAAGAAAACATTATCAGCTTCTGAATTTTAGTAAAACAAACTAAGTGGATGAGCTTTGAGCTTAGGCTGTGAATTCATTTTTTTTATAAGATTGATGGAGCAAATGAGCATCCAGTCCACCTGATGGTAAGTGGCTACTGCCGCCCATGGACATCTGTAAGCTACTTCATACAGAACATGGGTTCCATCTGAAGTCAATCACAGATGCGTCACTACTCCCGAGGACTATGATGGTCGCCTCATGGGAAAGTGTGCCGGCAACCACACCCTTCTATCGAAACGCAAGAAATGCTTCACGCTCGAAATAGGTGTGGCGGTGGTACTTCCCCGGTCGAACTACACTTGTTCTATCACCTTGCATACCACCTCTGACTCAGATATTTAACAAAAGATACTGATGTAAATCACAAAGCGTTCCGGCTTTGATGCACTGTCTGTTCACCACGTGGATTTTTCTGGCTATACAGGCATGAAATGAAATTCAAGTATGTGAGTATAGAAAGCATCAATACCTGTTGATCAACTTAACCATCATAATGTCAACAGCTCTTTTTCCCCGGCAGACATACTACATAGGTACATTTTATATGAAAAACCTGAGATTACTTAAAATAAATGAGAATATGGTTTTAGGACAAAATAAATTACCGCTCCGACAAGCGAAAATTTGCCGAGCTAGCTGAGACTTTGGAGTGACATAGCGATATCATTATTTTCTGAAATCTACGTAAATTCCAGATAAAGGTGCACGCTCCTTTGATAATGCAAACTAGATAGATTACTCGCATTATGGAAAAACTCTGTACTAAAACGGAGATTGAATTTTTGTTTTTTTTTTTATTGAATTGTTTTTGGTGGCTACGCTATTTATCTCCTTAATATGCATCTCTCCTAGACAATAATGAGCATGCAACTCATTTGATACTGGGTCCATAACGATCATAAACCCGATCCCAATAAAGCAAGGTTTCTATCTAAAGTCGATAACAGATGTGTTATCAGTTCTGAGGACTCAAAATGCGTCAAATTAAAGTCAGAAAGCATCCACACTCTTTGCTGCTTTTCGCTAATAGTCAATTTGTGATTACTTCCTAGTCAAACTTAAGGTAGAAAAAAAAATGGGCATATCCGTTGAGCGTTCGGAACCGGTGGTAGTGTGATAAAAATATTGAAATTGACAAATTATATTTGCCTCTGTAGCCCTATAAGAAGTAAAGACATTTCATTCCATTAAAATCCAATCTGGTTTAGTTGGGTTAGAATCTAACCAAGCCGCGGCACGGTACATTTATTTATGATACAAATCAGTTAAACTACTTAGCGTAGCCTACATACGGCATGGGTATCGCTAACCGCGGGAACGTCGGACATCCGCATTAGCGCGCCGGGGGCACGCACTTCGTTCCAAGGTGACGGGAGATCCGCACGCGATCATTCGGAGATACTATCTACACATCTATGATAGGAGAAAATAGATCTAATATATAAAATTCTCGTGTCACAGTTTTTGTTGACATACTCCTCAGAAACGGCTTGACCGATTTTGATGAAATTTTTTATGCTTATCCGGTATCTATGAGAATCGGCCAACATCTATTTTTCATACCCCTTAAGGGTTGACACCCTTAACATTGTTTAATTTTTTATATGGCAAAACAACGTTTGTCGGGTCAGCTAGTTTATTTATAAGATTGAAGTAGCAAATGATTGCTACTTCAATCTTATAAATTGACGCAGCAGTGACCACTTACCATCAGTCCACCTGATGGTAAGTGGTCACTGCCGCCCATGGACATCTGTAAGCAACTTCAAATAAAACATGGGTTATATCTAGTCAATCACAGATGCGTTGTTATTCCCGAGGACTATGACGGTTGCCTCATATAAAAATGTGCCGGCAACCACACCCTTCCATCGATACGCAAAAAATGCTTCACGCTAGAAATAGGTGTGGCGGTCATACTTCCTCGGTCAAACTACACTCGTTCTACCACCTGTGATGGCATGCATACCATCTAAAAAAATGTGAACACTGCCGCACATATACAACTGTAATTTTCAGAGTAAAGGCTCTATCTGAAGTCAATCACAGACGCATTGCAACTCCCGAGGACTAAGTTAGTCGCCTCATATAAAAGTGACCCAGTAATCACACCTTTCCACCGAAACACGGGAACTGCTTCACTCTATAGATACGAGCAGTAGTACTTCTCTGTTAATATAGTTTAACATAGCTATATAACCATAAATTACTTAGTGAAACTCGTGTTGTAGACATTGTTGCTTTTGCATGTGATTTTTGACACCGAGTGAAATCGAGTTGCAACTCGAGTAAACTGTTACATTTGTTAGAGCAACTCGACTTGTATAAAGTGTTACTCGGCCCATCGCTACATACGTTCTACGGCCACAAAGATGATGATGGAGCAAATGACCTGAAGATGACACCCCATGATGGTAAATAATTAATGTGACTAATTCTAGCGTTTTTGATTGAATCTGTGATAACCTGATAAAAGCGTGTGATATTTTTTTAACTGACTAAAGTAGCAAACGAGCATGCAGTCCACCTGATGGTAAGTGGTCACTGCCGCCCATGGACATCTGTAATCAACTTCATACAGAACATGGGTTCCATCTGAAGTCAACCACAGATGCGTTGCTACTCCCGAGGACTATGATGGTTGCCTCATATACAAGTGTGCCGGCAACCACACCCTTCCATCGCAACGCAAGAAATGCTTCACGCTAGAAATAGGTGTGGCGGTGGTACTTCTCCGGTCGAACTACACTGGTTCTACCACCTTCAATAAATGCATTAGGTAATATCGGAATCCTGAGATTGGTTACAGGTTCGATGCTCAGGACTTCATCACAGGCTCTGTGTGCCTGGTCATACCTTTCAACCCATTACACAATAACGCTTAAGACTATTATTATAATAAAGACAGAGAGATGCCTGCAACATTGATCCACAAAGAATGATAGAACCATTCAAAAATTGTTCAAAATTTGATTTAATAAATTTCGCTCCAGACAATTTTTCGTGTGCATTCAATATTTCGCTGCTATATATAATGTAGACAGATAAACCACGTCGTAAGACCGCGAAGTTATAAAACGTAGCGTAAAGTACGTACATTTGACGTGAATAAAACAACATAAAACATGCATAAAGAGAGCATTGAATACGTGAGGAGACGTAAGACGCTGGATTTGCCGTATTTTCTTTATTTATCGTATTATTATTATTATTATTTTCCACTCGCCAAAGACAAGTAGAATTTATACATTATAATACTTAACGGGTACTCACGATATGCGGTTTATGAATTCTTATAGAATTCTTTTTGCCGATATTTCGACCCAGTGAGTTTGGCCGTGACCACGATCCATGCAACTGGGTCGAAATATCGGCAAAAAGAATTCTATAAGAATTCATAAACCGCATATCGTGAGTACCCGTTAAGTATTATAATGTATCAATTCCGCGATAATACTAGTCTAAAATCATACAAGTAGGATTTTTTGTTAGTACTTTCTGTTTTAAGGTCCTCGCAATTTTATACGGGCGGCCTTGGTCAGGATTTTACATTAAATTGTTTTATTTTGTAGGGTATAACAGTTGAAACATGACGTCAGTGATGGTGATTTTATTTTTTATTTATTTTATTTATTGTATTAAGTCGTGTGGCGACAGTTGAATGGCACCTTATCTTTCTGTGGATGTCGTAGGAACTGAGCAAGAAACAAAATGTAGGATATGGGCACCAGCGTCCTTTTGTGTAACATGATTACCTACTATGGTCACCAAATTGCTAGGTGTGGTGACTATTAGAAGTAACCCCCATCGCGCGGAGTCCATGTTCATCATATTAACTCTTTAAATTCCTACAGGTATATTACATTCAATGCAAAAAGTATAAAAATAAATAGGTTTTTACGATATTTATATTAACAAAAACATGAAAAACATGAATTAAGTACTGCTACGATTATATTGAATTCAACTAGGATTATTATACAGGTGTTTCCCCAGTTTTAGCTTAATCGGAGGCTGAAAAGTGAAGCTAACCTAACCTTAACCGAAACTAGAGATACATACAAATGCTTTTAATTAATTCAAATCTTGTAGAATAATATCATATGAATGTGTAGGTATCTATGTACATAATACGTACGTACGTGCCATTATGAAAAGCTGTCCACGATAAGGTGAGAAAATGATCTCTCTCATTTCCTTTAGAAGGGAAAACGAACATTTTAATGGCCGACGTTATTACGCCGAATTTATAGATAACTGTAGATAAAATTTAGAGCTTTTATAATTTTAAATAATTTTGACAGGTTGTAGAATCAGTGTAGTTCGATCTGAGAGATACTACCGCCACACTAATTTCTAGCGTGAACACACTTTTATATGAGGCGACCAACTTAATCCTCGGGAGTAGCAACGCATCTGTGATTAACCTCAGATAGTACCCAAATTCTATGTGAGGTCCCTTACCAATGCCCAATGGCGGCAGTGACCACCTACCATCCGGTGCACGGCATGCTCGTTTGCTGCTTCAATATATAATAAAATATAATAAAAAAAATACATTTCTTGCAAGTAGTTCGTAAAACTTGCATTAAGTCTCCACTACTTAGTCTTTGGTGTAAAATAAAGAAATTTTGTGTTGTATGTATTGTATTGTACCTACTTTATTAACCAATTTGGATTTTATATTTTTAATACCTACCAATACGAGTAATTAAAATAATTTGCCAAGTGCGAGTTGAATTTGAATACAGAGAGTTCCGTACCACCAATTTGTTTTTATCATTGAAACTCAAGAAGTAGGTAATTTATCAAAAAATAAAGTAAAACTTGTGCATAAAGCTCTGAAACAAATAGATAAGCAGGAGGCTAAGAAATAGGTTGTTTTTTATCTTTTGGGCATGAAACCCAAAAAATATTAATATATAAAATGTGGTACTTGAATTTCATCGCTTTGAAATCTTAAAAATATTACTTAATTTAAGGGTACCCTGCCACCCTTAAATTAAGTAATATTTTTAAGATTTCCATGCCATCATCAAACGTTAAGCAACCCTCGTTAGCACGATTCAATCCAGTGGGTAAGGGGGTAAGTGCAATTAAAGGGTTGAATTAAGATTCCTTCAATTAGTCACGTTTTGTATAACCCCTGTAGTGTAGTCACAAATCGTCTAAATAAAAATATATCGAGAGTTGTACGCTTCATCGTTAATACCTTTTTTGAAGGATTGAAGTAGCAAACGCATGCAGTCCACCTGACGGTAAGTAGTCACTGCCACCCAGGGACATTTGTAAGCAACTTCATATATAAACAAGCATTCGAAGCAAGCAATTCGAAGTTAATCACAGATGTGTTGCTACTCCTGAGAGCTAAAATGGTCGCCTCCTATATAAGTGTGCCCGCTACCACTCTTCCACTGAAACGCAAAATATCCTTAAAGCTAGAAATAGGTGTGGCGGTGGTACTTCTCCAGTAGAATCATTGTTCTACTAATTTTTTTTTGATTAAGAATATTTATTCATAAAAAAATTAAAACCTATGTTAGACTAGCCTACGATATCGCCTACTGTTAAAAATGTAGAGTAGCTTTAAATTGTAAAAGCACTTTAATACATTATATATGCATGCGGTTTTTTATATACGAAGGTTATTTTTTAGTCAGAACCATCTTTTCAACGTACCTAACTACGTGTATTTTGGAGGTACTTTTTTATTATTAAACGTTAAACCTAATAACTAGCGTGAAGCATTTCTTGCGTTTTGATATAAGGGTGTGGTTACCGGCACACTTTCACATGAGGCGACCATCATAGTACACGGGAGTAGCAACGCGTCTGTGATTGACTTCAGATGGAACCCATGTTCTGTATGCAGTTGATTACAGACGTCCATGGTCGGCTGTGGCCATTTACCATCAGGTGGACTGCCTGCTCGTTTGCTACTTCAGTCAGATAAAAAAAAAACTTTAGTAGAGATAAATACTTTATTATGAATTAATTATCTTAACTAAGTACATAATGTACGACACGAGACGTAACGAATTCATTGTTTTAAGTAGGTATACATAACGCATATGTGTTTCCGTATTTTGGAAGATATATTTAGCCGTCTGTCCACGTTTTTAAGATTAGAGATTAATTTTAAGGACACATATTAGTTGTCGAATCTTCCTGGAAATCTCTTTATCTTTCCTTTCTCTTTGACGAGCCGCGTGGCGCAACGGTTACCGTACCGGTCTGACACGCAGTGGGTCCCGGGTTCGGTTACCGACCAGACAGATATCTGAATGATGTGTTTAGATTCTGCTCTGGGTCTGGGTGTTTCCGTATTCGTCTTTGTGAGTGTCCATGGCACCCACGACACAGGAGAAAATCGTACTGTGGTGCTATAAGTGTAGAAAGCATTTATCTTATGTTATCAAACGTAACCCAGTTACAAACAAAAATAAAACAAACTAACATAATCACACAAGTAGGATATAGGTGGAATAAATCAAGCGGAAACATCGCTAAATCAACAAAGCTGCTACCCGCTTTCTGCCCAGCTAGATCAGCAAATGGATGATAGAGAGCGTATTATTTTAACTTTGTATGTAATAAATCAGTATCGATTCTTACCTAAGCCATAGATTTATGACCTCAAGTTCACGAAAGATAGTCGAATCAGACCAACTGTCAGAAACTCACATGTGGTGTGATTCTTGCTGAATGTTAAATAAATTTGATTTATATAGGACCTACACGTAAGCAGAAACACTTTCAACAGGAAAGGAAGTGGTTTTGTACAATACCGATACAAATATAGGGATACAAAAGCATTTTTTCAGTGAAACAATCTTCCAGCAACCTACAGAATAAAAATAACTCTTCCAAATCTTTTAAAAATTCAGAAAAAAAAATTATCTACTGTTTCATTAAACCCTGCAATTTATAACTTTATTTCATCCTAAGTTATTTGTACCAAATGTTTTATTAATTATTTTATGCTGTATTTATAAATAATATGTTGTTTATTTTTAATTTATAAGCGTTTTGTGGATATATTGGTATAAAAATTACATTTTTATAACATCATTTATTATGATTTGTTTGTATACCGATTTAAATCGAAGCAATAATTCACTTTAATACGCGTCTGTCTCTAATTGGGACCTGCGGATAATTAAATTAGTTCTGCACTAGCAGTAAATGTGCAAATAGCAGTGAATTTGAACATCGTGAACATTTAGTCACAGACTCGAAATGTAGACAGATTTCCGAAACAAACGACCACGAGCTAAAACGAATCATTCTTTTATGGCCATTGTGAATGTTATTTTGAAATACTGGGAAATCGCGCATCGCTAAGCAAATTACGTTCCAAATGGCTCATGACAGAGTCCTTTTTTATAGTATTCAGTAGTTAATAGTACAAATTCAACGCGCGATATTTTATGCAAATATGAGCTTTAGAGTGACGTAATAGCGATCGGAACCGGTCGTGGCGACATATGAATGACGCAGCGAAAGAATGAGTCATTCTGTCCCTCTCTCTAGCAACTGACAATGCGTGTGCGCATTGTACGCTACCGTCTCGTTATGCCAGTATTGTTGATGTCCAGTATGACAGGCACCGCTTACCATAACACACGTGTGTTAGTGTCGTTTTGGCGCGAATTTACTCGTAAAAGTAAACAATGATTCGGTGACGATTTTAAAGTAATTGTGATGACCGACGCGATTAAGTATTGTTTGCGGATTTTTGTAACTACAGTTTTGTATTACGGATTGATAAGTGCATTTAAAGAAATCAAACGCTATTTCACTGCTGAGGAGTTACAATAATATTTGGATTTGATTGTTCAACAAACGGATTATAATTTGGTAAGTCATACTTATTTTGTGTTTATGTTAATTAAGAAGGTAATGGTTATAATATACTTAAGTAGTAAAATCGTAAAAAGGAGGTAGCAAACTTGATTTACATGTTACTTTTAAAATAAAGATTCGTAGAAACTAACAGCTATGGTTATTTAAAAAGCAGTCAGTACTTTATAAGTTATTAGATCAGATAAAATAATATAAAATTGTGACATTATTTTTTTTATTTCGCATATGGACTAGTTAGTAACACTATTAAGAATACCGAAAATGGAACGTTAAATTTGAGAATATTAAGTATAATTTTTAAATTAATTATATGTATGTATCTACATAGATAATAAGTAACTAATACCGTTTTATTCGTTTAATTAATTTCTGAAACAATTAACCACAAATAGCGAATGACTAATTTAAAACCATAGGTAAGTCATGGTCATTCTCATAATCATTGACACATTTTTACCATATCTAATTCTATTTGCGTCATCAGACACCGTAGTTAATAAAATTGTTAAGTTAAGAAAAAACTACAACGTTTTTATCGCGTAATGACAATTAATAATTATAAAAAAAAAATATATACGTGACGAATAGATAACCTCTTTCCTTTGGGAAGTCGGTTAAAAAAGAATTAAATTAATTTGTTATGATATAAATATACATTTGACCTATGCTAATCTTTTGTCTGTCTTGGAGAAAAAACGCAAGCATATTTTTGAGCAATACTCGGTGGATACACTTCTGAAGTATTTATCAATAAACGTAGAAATTAGCAGTTTGAATATTTATTTATACTGAGCATAATAAAAAACAACGGACAAAAGGCGGACTTAACCCTTAATAGCATTTTCTCCCAGTCAACCTTAAGGAAGTGCAGAAAAAATTGAAGGCGGTACAAAAATATCGAAAAAACACAAAATATAAGAATAAATAAGAAAAAAAGAGATACATAGGTATATAAATATTGTATTTTCTCAGATATCATTCATATATATACCCTATATCAATTTGGAATATCATTCAAATAATAAATAAATAAACTTATTTATACTCAACGTGGAAATAACTAAACTCATCTCCTAAATGCTAAATACTATGTTCAGTTTCTTGTTAAGCACGTAATAAAGGCTCAGCGGAACACGTTTACCAAAATAGACCAATTAAAACCGACACAAAACGAAATATTATATGCTAACCATCATTAATTAGAGACTTCGAAGTAGCGGGATTTTTACTTTTATTTTTTTACACGCTTTCTACACTCATAGCCTCACACTAGAATTTTCTCCGTGTTGTGGGTACCATCGACACACACATGACGAATACACAAACACCCAGACCCAGAACAAGAATCTAAACTCATCATGCAGATACCTGTCTGGCCGGGAATCGAACCCGGAACCCATTGAGCGTTAGACTGGTATGGTCGTCTTGTGGGTCATCAACATTTTCTCTTTCAACATCATCGACAGATTGACTAAAACTTTCTTAAAAATTCAACGATTCAAACTGATCACAAGATATTATGTGTTGACAGGATGTTGTGATCATATATGTGATATGATTACAACATCCTGTCATAATATCGGGTTTATTCATTATCTCTATAATCCTTAAAAAGTCATCGCTTCGTAAATCTTACATGTATTCCAAAAACAAAATAAAAAGTAAAAGGAAGCAATCTCTCAACTTTAGCAGGAAGCTCTGAGACATCACTAGTTTTCGCTTTTTATATAACTTGGCTGAATGCAGTATTTTATATTTTCTTTTAATTAGAAACATAATTAAGCACGAACTACAAATTATCATATTTTAAATAACATTTAAAACATATATTTTTCTCTAAAATCATATTTAGTATTTAAATGCGAAAGATTGACAGGATTTATGTGTGTTTCTCTATCTCACAAAAAATACCGCTCAGATTTCGCTGTTGACACATAAACAGTATATGACTTGTGCAAGAAATATCTAGTCATTTACACTACAATTATTTTAAACTGTCATCATGCATATTATGCATAAAATCGTATACACGCTACAATATAAAATTAGGTCACACACCTGTATTTGAAAAGCTGGTAAAATGTAGTACATAGTTTTAACAGTCGAATAATTTTCATAATAATAGACTTTATTCAGATTTTTGGATTATTTTGTCAGTTTCTGCATTTATTACGTTTATTTTTTTGCTGTACATTTTTATGTTTTTAATTAGGCATTATTTTTATAGGCATTATTTTATACGCATTTTTCATATTTTATTTTCAATAGCAATCTTATATAGCAAAATATGGAGAATTGGTAGGTTCTAAAAGATATAAAATTGGAATCATTGTAACGATACAAAAATATTTAAGTAACGCTTACATACTAATTTAGACCTAGAGAAAACTGCCTGCTATGTTACTTGTCAATTTTCTCAATAGAGATCAGTTACCGATCGAACCCGAGTAAAAATCTAGGTAGAAGTCTCAGAAAAAAATGTAGGTAACTGACAATTAGTGTCCCTGTAAACCTAAATTAATAAAATAAAAAAATTGTTTCAAGTAAATTTCAATAAAATGTACCTGTAAAGATAATTTTGACAAAGACTGGAGATTCAAATTGATGACATATCTCGTCAACCCATTATTGTCCCATTACTGGGCACGGGTCTTCTCTCCGAATGAGAGAGTTATAGACCATAGTCCACCGCGCTGGTCAAGTGCGAATTGATGGACTTCACGCACCTCCGAGATCATTTTTTTTTAAAGAACTCTCGGGTGTGTAGGTTTCCTCACGATGTTATCCTTCACCGAAAAGCAGTGGTAATTAGTTTATAATACGCACATAATTTTAGAAAAATCAGTGGTGCGTGCCCGAGTTTGATCCTCGAACCTCCCGATGGAGAGGACCAGTTTCAACCATTAGGCTATCACTGCTCTAATATGATATGATATGCTCTAATATGATCTGCTCTGATATGTACGTAGTTATATAAAAAACCCACATCCCTGCCTCGCTCCTATGGCATCGGGTACCTTTTGATGCTTTCCCCCTCGGGAACAAAAAAAAGGCTATCACTGCTCTACGACATATAGGTCAAACAAAAGGTTAGAAAGGCTTTCGCGTTAAGTACTTCAATTTCATTACGATCGTTTTCACAGTTCAAAGCTATTTACTAATGGTTCGATCACTCTTATCGTAGTGTTACCGCAGTGACGTCATAGTCAGTGTAATTACTAAGCTATCTAGAATTTACTGAAGCTTATTAAGGGCTTTAATTAAGAAATTACATTCCACGCGCACCTTCACCCTGGTAAAAGGTTTTTTTTACCTAAAAACCTTTTACATAAATGTAGGGTACATTTATGTAAAAGTAAGCTTTGCTTGTAAATTTTCTGTTACTCAAAATTCTAAAAGAAAGGGTACAGCCATTCATTAATTTCGTAAAGAGAAAAAAAGAAGAAATAAAAAAGAAAAATTGAAAGAGTTAAATAGACTATACTTTAATATGATTTGGCCCTTGTCATAATAATCATTACCTATATGCCAATTACCCACTGTTGGGTACGTTTGTTTTTACACTGAGAAATGTTTACTTTATTTTTTTTTTACCTGTGTGTGTTCAAAATAACTTGAAAATAATTACAATTTATTTGAATTTGAAAAATATTCGTGCTACTTTGGACAATATGAAGTTTAGTTTTTTAATGTAAATTACGATCGAATTTTGACCGTTGTGACGGGTAGTATAGTTAAATGTTTCACTTCGATACAATACAATAATAAATAAACATTAAAATCTTTAGCATTAAGAAGTAATGTACCTGTAACGTGCTCCACTGCGTTTTTCTTCTCCCAAATTGATAGGCAAATAATGCATACAGTATAGGTAAGTAAAAAATAGGTACTAAATTAGAATATTTAGCCTAGTTTCTAATTCCGTGACCGCAGCGGTTGGACTTCTGAGACTAGCCTAGATCTAAATGGAAATTCGGTAATTAGTGGTCAGTGCGGTTAAACTCCAAGTTTTAAGGGATTCAGAAATAGATTTTTTTATCTGATCCTTAAATAGCAAACGAGCAGTCCACCTGATGGTAAGTGGTCACTGCCGCCCATGGATTCGGAGATATCCGTAATTTTGTTTTAAAAATTAAAAAGATAGACAGGGTGGCAAGTTTGCCGGGTCCATGTTTCATAACAATCGAATTTCCATAAACGAACACTAATTTAATTATTATTATCTATATTTAGTCACTTAATTTCAACGACTTCGACACATGTGAGAACGTTTTGCTTAATTACTACATTATTATTAAAATAAATTGAGCAAAAGTTCAAAGTAACTGTGAACTAGTTAGCATCAAAGAAGAAAATTTAATTAAAATTTATAAAACTAAGCAATCAAGCACGAGTGGTAGGTATTATTGAGGGCACGAGTCCCTTAATTAGTAGGGCATATAAAACTTCTTAAGTTAACATTAAAGAAGTAACTAAATGAATATTAACACAATGATCCTAAATTAAAATAAGGCTTACTTTTTGTCCACCTAGAATCAACAACTCTTTCCGTAGAAGCAGTGAAAGACGAACAAGCGATGAAATCCAAAAGTCTTCTTTCTACATAGTTGTCTATCCATCTACTATAGTTTAATATGAACAGTTAAATACCATAGTAAACGTGTAATATCTTCAGCAGTAGACGCAAGCTAGTGGATAGATTATATGGAGGATGGGATTATTTTTGGTGCTGAAATAATTATCTTCTTCTTTCTTTATACACTTATAACATAACACTTGGTTTTTCCTGTGATATTCATTTATTTATTAAATTTATTGACCACAACAACAATGACAAAAGCGGGTTTAATGTTTAACAGCATTTTCTGCATTTTATACAAATGCCCAGACCGATAAGAGAAACCTATATTCATCATTTTAATGCCTATCTCCTCATTAAATTGTTCGGGGAATCCGGGACCTTCAGCGTATCAGTTCCGTATGGTGTCCGGTATGCGATATGAGATAAATGATATAAATATATTTGATCCTAAATCCAAATCAAAGAAAATTCCTAATGACTTTTGTTTTTTTTTTCTTACTGAAGTTGCAAACGAGCATGCAGTCCACCTGATGGTAAGTGGTAACTGCTGCTTATGGACATCGGTAATCAACTTCATACAGAACATGGGTTCCATCTGAAGTCAATTACAGATGCGTTGCTACTCCCGAGGACTATGGTAGTCGCCTCATACAAAAGTGTGCCGGCAACCACAATCTTCCATCTAAACGCAAGAAACGCTTTACGCTAGAAAAAGGTGTGGCGGTGGTACTTCTCCGGTCGAACTACACTGGTTCTACCACCTTCAAAGTTTAGATTGGTAGTTATTTGTTATACCACATTCCCCTTTCCTGCGCTCTAGTTTACTAATCAAATTTGTTCTCCGAGGTAGCAATGCTTCTATAGTTGATTTGCAAATACTGGACTTCACTTCGCCTCTTCATAACAACTTGGCAAGTACAAATTGACATTTATAGTTGAATGTCATAATTATCATGTTTTTTCTTAGATTTCCCAGTAAGTCATTAGGTAATATTTATAACGACCGTGTTAGGTCTGTGTAAGTCCATTCATTTGAAGGTATTTTATTTTGTGTAACTTAACAATTAGCCTCCAATAAAAATTGTAGTTTTCAAGATAACATGTTGTTCTTGTAAAGAGGCGACTTGAATTTTAGGTTATATTGATAAGCAATATTGACTATTAATATTAGATTTAAGCGAAATCTAGTAAAAACTATAATATTAAAAGATACTATATGATTTTTTAGTAAAAACTTGTGATGCAATATCAATATATCTATATATCATATATGTAGGTATATATGAAATTGCTTTTATGTGCCTATGGGCGGTAGTGACTACTTATAATCACGTGGAATGCAGGCTGCATACTTTTTTGTTACATCAACGGGAAAAAAAATCAAGTGCGTATAGTTGTATTTGGTTGAAACTAGCGTAGTATTTATGGTCATGCTTTAGTAACAATCTTATGCGTTACTGTACGGCTTGTCACAAAAAAAGTCAGAACAAATATGACATTTTAGACGGAGACAAAATTACAAGCAAAATGTACCTAGAAAAAATTGCCTGTTAAATCAGAAACGTTAATACATGTTACTCCCACTTTACACCACACTTTCGGTTATAAAGTGCCGTGGCCCATGAAAGCAATATACAACATTTTTTTGATGATTCTTTAAATTGGAACCTTTTTGATGCCGTCCGAAAACGAAATTAACGAGAATACCCTCATATTTCGCTTCCAAAGTACTCTAGCTAAAAGCAGCAAAAGGCAGATTACTTACGCAAAAAATCTACCAACATTTTATTAACCACTTTTCGTTCAGCCTTACTGTAAATCTAATATATAAAATTCTCGTGTCACAGTTTTTGTTGCCAAACTCCTCCGAAACGGCTTGACAGATTTTTACCAAATTTTATATGCTTATTCAGTAGGTCTGAGAATCGGCCAACATCTATTTTTCATACCCCTTAAGGGTTTTTCACCCTTAACATTTTTTTAATTTTTTTATATAGCAAAACAACGTTTGTCGGGACAGCTAGTATTTTATAAAAAAATCATTTTTGTGTAATCTTGAATGGTATCACTATAGAGGAAAAAAAATCGAAATACTTATATTGACGAGCCATGTAGCGCGAAAGTAAACGTATATATTTTTGACAACTAGAGGATTTTGGATTCGTTTCCTGGCCAAGACATTAGCATCGCACAATCTTAATGGAAATTGGAGTAGTCGTATATAAATACGATTACTCCAAATTTCATTGTTAAAATCAATAGTTAATTTATCACTTCGTCTTTTTGTCAACGTAGCAAAAAATCATTGCATGCAATTGCATTTAAATAATTAGGTATTTAGTATAAAATCCGGCATAGCAAAAAAAGTGTACACTTAATTATTCATAATAATTATCTAAATTAACATATTTTTCGTTCAACAATTATAAGAAAATATTTTTCTCATTAAACTACGCACTTCTACTCGGTCAGAGTCCACTTTTCTAATAGAAGTCTGATCTGATAATCTGATGCCTTGAACATATCTGAAGGGGACGGGGCAAACTCTTTTGACATATTCAAAGTTAAGTGTATTCAGTCACAAGAGAAGAGGGAGGGGGGTAGTGCGGTAAACATGTTTAAGGTTTTCCCTCGAGAACAAATAAAAGTGTAGCTACATGTATGAAAAATGAATTACCACTAACTTTAAATACGAAATAAACAAACACGGCTGAGAGTTCAGAAAATGCCACACATGTATCAGGTATGAATACCCTCACTTGCCTAGTAAGTCAGGCTGTGATCTAAACCTCACTCAGGAGTGGGACAATAATGGGTAGACGAGAAGCCCAGTTCTCTGACCTCTGATATTGGTATGAGTAAATCAACAGACTGTCGCTTCATATGAAAAAGTTTCACCTTTTATGATTTTACTAGCTGTGCCCCGTGGTTTTAACTACCTTAGAAGAATTGTGGCGTAACTTAGAATATTAATATATTTTTATAGAGTACATGGATTTTGAATGAAAGTACAACTTAAGGTAGAACGTATTACGTATATGGTTCGACCGGGAAGGTTCTAAGCGGTTCTTGCGATTCAATGGAAGGGCGCGGTTGCCGGATGAAACAGATTTCATGAGGCTACCTACCGTCTTAGTCCTCGGTAGTACCTAACAACCCATCTGTGATTGACTTCAGATAGAATCTTTATTCTGTATTAGCCATAGGACTGGTCACTTACCATCAATCGTTTCTATTATAAACATTTGATTTGATCGATTTCAAATACATAAATAAACAGACAGCAATTAAAAAAAAGTATGGCATTTACTTACAGACACATGACTTCCATTTTTATTAAGTATGTATTCATTTATTTCACCCATATGTACAGTTGTTTTATTATTTCGCCCGCTATTGCCTAAATAGGACATATTTGCTATTAAAGGTCGGTCACAGATGCGTTGGTATCCCCGAGGACTAATTTGGGACTGTTCGAACGCCATTGCGTGCAAGCAGTGGCATTTATTAATTGTTTTTAGCAATATTAGCTTCCAATTATGCACATGTTACGTTCATCGGGTAACACACCACTTAGAGAATTAAAAAACACTTAATTTCCATAAGTTAGTTGCGCGCTTAGTTCGATACTGTGTTTACAATGGACTGGTGTTTTAATCGAAACCCTTTGTAAATTATGGTGATTCAGCAATCATTTACTGTCCCACTGCTGGGCATAGGTCTCCCCTAAAATGAAAGCTTAGGGCCATAACCCACGCTATTAAAAAGCAGATTGATAGAGGTTACAAACTTAGTTATTTTTTCAAGTGTGTAAGTTTCCTTATGATTTTTCCTTAATGTTGTCCATTGAGTACTATCGCTTGACCATCTAGCACCTTTAGCAACTGTTACAATGGCCGTTAATTGCTTGAAAACAATTTAGTAGATTTAGCATCTATACGGAGGCGTTACCAATTAACTTTTGACACATTTAAAAAACAAACATGTGCCGCTCGTCAGCCGCTTGAACCAAATTTAAAGTCCGAACGGCAGCATCTCAAGCAAATTTTCAGTAACATAAGTAACTATAACGATATTCAGCACTTACTCAATAATTAAGCGAACGTACCCAATGAGCAGTCAGCTTTCTCATTAAAGCAAGCAATAACAAAGTTCCAACACACATAATAAAAAAAGTTTAAGTCTAATTAAAATAAATAAATAATTGCAAAAATCAGTGTAGTGTGCTTGAGGTTCAAACATCGGTCTTCCAGATGGCGAAGCTATATGCAAATAGGCTATCTCTATAAATGGTGAGTAATACTTATTTACTATTTACTCTTAGGAAATTACGTAACAGTTGACTTACTCTTGTCAACAAGGGAAAATGGAAATATGTTATGACACTAATACTACTTTAAACTAACGCCATTAAATAAACCATTATGATTTTCTGCGGTAATAATGCCCGCAATTTAATTAATTCAATGCTAAACGGTGTACAAACAAATAAATTGTACATTAAAACTGACGTGGTCCAAATTAAACAGACAAAATGTCGCATTCAAACATACATGTTTTTATTATTATTTTTTAATACTTAGCTAAAATAAGTGATACAAAGAGGCTACCTCACGAAAAGCATGACTGCTTTTCGTGAGGTAGCCTCTCTGTATCTCTATAGTCTAGTCTGTATCTCTCCAGTCTAGTCTCATTGCCTATAAAAAATTGCAACACTAGAGAGATACTAGCTCTATGGTGACCTCACAAGGAAATTCTACCCACATTTTCACGCCGTCTAAACGTAAAAAAAATCTGAAATATTTGAACATCTTGTGTTCTAGATCCGATAAATATTTTTATCCACTATCTGTAATTAACCCCTGAAACTAAAGATGAATATTTTTTAATTTCACTTGTGGACCTGTGTATTTGTGTTTCATCTGTGGCATTGGCATTGTGGCATCTCGAACAGGTGGACCGATTTCCGATTGACTACCCCCGTGGCGTAGCGGTTACCATACCATGACGTGCAATGGGTCCCGGGTTCGATTCCCGGCCAGACAGGTACCTGAATGATGAGTTAAGATTCATGTTCTAGGGGGGTTTGGGTATTCGTCTTGTGTGTGTCCATGATACCCACGACACAGAAGAAAATCCTAGTGTGGGGCTATGAGCGTAGAAAGCGTGATTTGAATGTTTTTTTTTTTATTTGAAAAGTCTAATCGAGACTACTTGTAGCATTTTAGAAAAAAAATACTGACAAAAATGAAATTGTGCGTATTGTCCAAATTTTCGTATTATTGTATACTGTGGTAACCTCTGCTTGATGTTACAATTAGGAATGTTTACTACATGTCAGCAGCATTAATTACAATAACAAAGTTTTACGTAATATTAAATATGTACGACTATGTTTTGTGGAACATTCTTGGCAATCATGTTTAAAAATGATTATATATTACTAGCAGAATGTACGCGACTTCGTTCGCGCTGACTATAATATAATATATCCAACCAACACAGCCTATGTTACTCAGGGATAATGTAGCATTCTAATGACGAAAGAATTATTAAAATCGGTTCAGTAGTTTTTAAGTTAATTCATAACAAACATACAAAAATACAAAGTTACCTCTTTACCTATAATATTAGTATAGATATAGATTTATTCGTTTATTTATTTCAGTTACCTAACATGGTGTGTTATTGTTTAGTTATCTAACGTAACGTTTCGTGTAAGCCAGACTTTATTAAATATATTTCTGACAGCCTACCTAAGCCAGATTACGTATCCGTACCTTATATAAGTAAGAAAATCCTTAGTTATCTTACAAGACTGATGAGGTTCAGAAAAGTGTCAAATCCGAATGGGATTCGCAGACAAAGGGGAAAAGCCTTTGATGGTTGTAGGTAGTGACAATATTGTAAATTGTAATAAAAGTTATTGTAATAATAGTTGTAGTTATAATATTAATCGATAAAAAGTGTTTTTCTTTTTT
Organism: Spicauda simplicius; assembly: GCA_949699795.1. Lineage (NCBI taxonomy): Eukaryota > Metazoa > Arthropoda > Insecta > Lepidoptera > Hesperiidae > Spicauda > Spicauda simplicius. The sequence continues at coordinate 7,252,028 of OX453070.1, read as the reverse complement.
ATTTCATTTAAAAACATGTTTTAACTTTGAGGACCTTAATCATTTTTTACTGTATGTGTTTGTAACAACAAACACAAAACATAGGTACACGCTTTCTACACTCATAGCCCCACAGTAGGATTTTCCCGTGTCGTGGGTACCATGGACACACACAAGACGAATACACAAACACCCAGACCAGAACACGAATCTAAACTCATCATTCAGATACCTGCCTGGCCGGGAATCAAACCCGGGACCCATTGCGCGTCAGACCTGTATGGTAACCGCTCCGCCGCGCGGGTCGTCAGAATAGGTAGTAATTGACATATTGTAATTACGTGCATACATTATATGCATCTATTACAGTTAAAGTGATACACTTGTAGAATGGAGATTTACTACCTAATAGGGTTTCGTTGCCACCCTTTAAGCACGGAACCCTAAAAATCAAACATTACAACTTGTTTCAAAATTAGACACAAGAACTCATTCTAGGCCGTGAACTTAGACGATAAGAGTGACTAATTGTGACAAATGGCTTCTTATTAATATGACCACGGTGACATATAAGTGATAAAACACATAAGTCACTACGGGTTATCAAGAAACCGTTATTTGCTTTGAAATGCGAAATATTTGCAAGAAATTAATTTAAAATTACATGAGTGTTGTTAGGAGCATATTTAACCAGCTACCACCGACCCACAACCGGATCTAAAGAAACCGAAATTAGACTAAGGTTAGTTCTTCAGTTAGGGTTACCGTTTTACACTGTTTTGTTTTTAAATTACAAGTAACTAACGAGCTTGTAATTCAGCTGATGGTAAGTGGCCACTGCCGGCCATAGACATTTGTAATGAACCCCATAAAAGAACTATCTATTAAAATATATTTCAAAGTCATTACATAACTTCAAAGTTTGCGATTTTACCCGCGTTTACAATATATGACATAACTTTATTCTTTTGTATTTTTTTATTGAACTTATATATTTTGATGATATTATTACTAAATGTTACCTCAAGATATGGATTACAAATATTATTTAAATCCTTCAAACACACAGACAAACAGACAGTCTGAAGTTCTAAAAATTGTAGAAACCTTTGATACTGTTTATTCTATAATCCAAACGTTTCTTACAAGCACGTACGTTGAACAGACACGAACACTTTCATTTATGTTACATATATATGATTGAATGAATGAATTATATATAAACGAATTATTAGCTATGATAATACATTACTATGATAACATAATAATTTACTGTTCTCTTAAAGTTTGTCATACAATGTCCTCAAAGTATGTAACTTATGTCATACATCGTGTGTGGCATCAGTTGAAGACAATTACATCATTTATTGTAATTTAATATCATTGTTTGTAATTAAAACATTCAATGTGATAATTTTAATGGCAATGAATCCATATGTAGTATTCCCCGATATACAGTATGATGTAGTTCTGATATCGATAAGTATGCGCTTACTGCTTACTTAGTAATAACTTTTTTTTTTATCTGACTGAAGTAGCAAACGAGCATGCAGTCCACCTGATGGTAAGTGGTCACTGCCGCACATGGACATCTGTAATCAACTTCATACAGAACATGGGTTCTATCTGAAGTCAATCACAGATGCGTTGCTACTCCCGAGGACTATGATGACATAGTCCTTGGGATATAAAAGTGTGCCGACAACCACACCCTTCCATCGATTCGCAAGAAATGCTTCACGCTAGAAATGGGTGTGGCGGTGGCGGTTCTACCACCTTCAAGACTGCTAACTTACGTAATATTGTTTTTAACAAATTTTATTCTTCTATATCAATTCTATGAAATTATATGTTACCACCGCCACACCTATGTACCTATAACGTGAAGCAGTTCTCGTATTTCGTTGGATAGGTGTGATTACCGGCTCACTTTCATTTGTCGACCATCTTAGTCCACAGAAGTAGCAATGCATCTGTGTTTTACTTGGGAGAGTATAAAGTAGATATAAACCCGTGCGGTATAATATAGATATAATTATGGTCTGACGAGCATCAGTCAACCCGATGGTAAGTGGTTACTCACTTACCATCAGGTTGACTGCATGCTCGTTTGAAACTTTAATCGTAGATATATAAAAAGTTGGAACATAACTCTGAAATTCGAAATAAAAAAGAATATTATGATGATAGTATTGGAGAATTGTTTTTAGAGTTTTACTCAAATGTTAAAATCGGGTCCTTATTATTAAATCTCTGTTATCTGTCTATGGACGGCAGTGACCACTATGACGAGATGAGGGCTCCATGCTCGATTGCTACATCAATGTCATGAGAAGAAATAATTATTTGAAGACATTAAAGAATTTATTTAAGGGAAAAATAAAAAAATATATAGGGTGAACGTATAATAGACCAGTTAAGGCAGATTTTATTATACCTATATGACA